>JARQOD010000001.1:991460205-991573558 GCA_033576555.1 Oophaga sylvatica | reverse complement strand
TTTCCTTCCTCTTCTTTCCGCAGTTGCAGGGCACTCATAACAGCAGCCAGATTTTTAGTCAGCTGGCGCACCTCTGAGCGCAGACAGTCCAATTCACTAGGAGTGTCACCTGCGCTTTGGCTTCAGCCACTAGCGGGGAACAGGGGGTTACTGCCGGTTCCGGAGTGACTTCACCCTGATGATGTTGGGTGGCCACCTCAGGTTTGCCAGGGGCCGCAGCCCTTTTATTGCCATGTCCTTTAGGCATCAAAGGTGCATCCGGTGATCTAAGGACCACCAATTTACAGTTTCTGCGTTCCTCTGGGGATCTCAATCCCTGTATAAACTGTTCTTTCAACATTTTATCTCATGGGAAGCATTTAAATTGTTAACTTGCTTGAGTGCTTTCAGGGCTCCTTGCAATCGGCAAGCATAGCCCCCGGATGCTGTCCACCTGGCGTTGTGAACAGTGATAGAAGGCCATCCGGAGATCCGTTTCTGTGCGGTCTTCAAAATATGGCATTTAGTTTAAGAGAAAATCGCAGGTACCGACTCCAGATCAACGGTTATCCCAAGTCTCCACTTCCCTCTCAGCAGCGCCAGTTAACTGCCCTATTAACACGCAGCTTTTTGTTTCTCAGGCATGGAGTACATTTCCAATAGGTGCTTAACTTCCGCTTGAAGCCTGATAATGTGCCTGGCTCACCGCTGTACTGGGAAGCATTTCGCCCCGGCATATATGGAAGCGTTAGTGGCATGATCGGGACTACCGGACTAGGTGCTGGGCCTGCGCCTCCATTGGCGCTACAATACCAGACGGTGCGGGATTAAGCCCTCCGGCCGGGGCCGCACTGTCAGCCTGTTGTTGTGACATCTTAGCGCCCCTTGGTTAAACGGAGCCTACCGTTTTCAGACGCTGCTACTTCACAGGCACCGCAGTGGGAACAGGACCTTCGTCGCAGGCGCTCTGATGTCCAGAGCGTTCACTTTCCTGTCGCAGGACCTGCCGATGAGTCAGAGCCGGGGGCGGAGCCAGGCACAGCGCGCTTTTACAGGTACGCCCACCTTCTCTCCAGCGCCTGAGGGCGCGAAATATGGCGCAAAATGGCGGATTTTAGCGCAACAACAGCAACAGTCTTTTCACTCAAAACAGTACATAGGCACGCAGGGCTCGCAATTCGCGAGTAACCTATCCTGTTCGTGACGCCAAGTAGTTGTGTCGACCCGCCACCACAATTGTGGGTTACCAGGGCAATGGGGTATCAGAGCCGAGCCCGTAGAAGTCTATGGGGATTTTGCACAGGTAGCTGTGGCTCGGTCTGTGGCCCGGGCGGTCTGGCGTAATGTTGTTGTTGGGAATATTTACAGGGATAACTATATACAGTTCGGACGCACCTGTAGTATTCGGTAATTAGTACAGCGCTGCGTAGATCCTGAGGGGATGGTGAGGCAGCTAGATGACGGGTCCCCTACAGGTGGGACTCTTCCTCAGGTCGGTAGTTAGGTAGGGATTGTGCAGGCATGCAGTAATAACTCAGTCTCACACAGTCAAAGTCTTTCCATACCTTTACTTGCAGAATGGTAAAGCAGGTCCCAGGAGCTGATGGGGTTGATGGAGGATGAGCTTTGAGGCAAACGGTTTAAGAAGTTAGGGGCCTCCTTTAACTCCAATGAAGCTGAGTACGACCAGCCTGAAGCGTATGTCCTCTCTATGATTCCAGCTTATCTTTAGCTGTTCTGCCCGTTCAGTGTTGTGGTTGGAGCCTTTTTGGTGAGAAAGATGATTTCCTATATTGTCGTGCACTGACTCACGGTCCTCACTTCTCTGACCCCAGTTACGTACTGACTGTATGGGCTTATCCGCCGCGACCTAGGGTCCGGTAGATTTCTGGCTATCTTATCACCTTGCTTGAAACAAAGATGATTCTTCGGTCCCCAGTAACCGGTAGATTCGTGCAGGTATTCTTCACCCTATAGCACTTCCTTGCTTTCTTCCACTTTTGCCCTTCGACTTGCTTGTTCTCAGGAGATATTTCAGCCTGTCTCCAGTGGGGCACAGCTTTGACTAGCTCGGGTACGTTAAAGTACCTATACTAGACTCCACAATTTTTAAGCTGAAGATAGAGCAGAGTCCCTAAGACGTCTTGTCTCTCCTAAGTCTGGACACACTCTCTCTTCTACACTGACACTCCTTCCACACCCCTACTGGGCGTGTTCGAAGGTACATGATGACATGAAGAACACTTAACCTTTACCTCTCCACTCATCCCCTGGTACTGTGTACCAGGGCTACACAAATACCTCCGCCAGGTGCTTCAAGTGATCTTCATACGTCTTGGAGTACACTATTACGTCGTCCAGGTACAGCAACACAGTTTCAAAGTTGAGATGTCCCAGGCAGCTCTCCATCACTCTCTGGAACGTTCCAGGGGCACTGCTGAGTCCAAACGGCATTCTGTCAAACTCACAGAGTCCCATCGGGGTGGTGAAAGCCGTCTTCTCCCGATCCTCCTCAGCCACAGCTACTTGCCAGTACCCACTAGTGAGGTCAAGGGTGGAAAAGTAGTTAGCAGTCTTTAATGCAGCTAAGGATTCCTCAATGCGTGGTAAAGGGTATGCATCTTTATGTGTAATGCGATTTACTTGTCTGTAATCCACACACATTCTCATGCTTCCATCCTTTTTCCTGACTAGGACTAGAGGTGCTGCCCAGGGACTACAACTATCCCTTATCACCCCTGCTTCCTTCATATCACGCAACATCTCCTTGGCTTTCTGGTAGTGTGCTGGTGGTATAGGCCTGTAACATTCTTTAATGGGGGGGGGGGGGTTGCCTGTAGGGATATGGTGTTGCACTCCCTTAATTGTCCCAAAGTCAAGTGGGTGTTTGCTAAATACCTGTGTGTACTCCTGTACCACTCGAAGTACCCCCTGTTTCTGGTGGGCTGGAGTGGTATCAGTCCCGACATGGAGCTGCTGACACCAGTCCTCCACCTGGGTTGCTGGGTCATTATCCTCCGCTGGTTGTGGGGAGGTTAAGGACTCCGTCGTGTGAATGGAGTTGTTATCTACTGCATGTAATTTAGCAACAGTGGCATATCGTGGTAAGTTTACTTCATCTTCTCCCAAGTTGAGAAGACATACTGGCACCCTCCCATTTCGTACCTCCACTACCCCTCTAGCAGTCAAGAGTGTAGGTCTATGTTCTGAACAATGGGGCTCTACTACTGCTTGGTAGGTCTGTCCTCTCAGACCTATTGCTGCTCTACACCATATAAGCATTTCACTCATTGGGGGTATCACAATGGGGTTCGGGTCTGTTACCCGTACATTACCAATCTCACCACCAGTCAGTTTCACTTGCTGCTGACACATCAGGGCCAGGATCTCCTTCTGGATCACTCCCTTTTGCTTTGGTCTGGCAACATCGGCGAGCTGTTGGAGCAAAAACACAACTTCCTCCAAACAGTTACTAATAATGTTAGTGCCCAAAACCACATTCAACCCATTTTCCTCATTTACAGTTTTTACTACTAAGAGTCCCTGGTCCTTCAGCTCCACTCTGCCCACCTTTACGTCCACGTTTTTGGCTCCGAGTATATCAACAGGGAGGCCATTAGAGGCGTATACTGCAAAGTCAGGGCTCGGGGCTGGAGACTGTCCATGGACCAAAATCTATTATACAGGGCATCAGGTATGATGGTTACCTGAGATCCAGTGTCCAGTAGGGCAGGGATTGCGATCCCGTCCAGTATGATGGACAGGTATGGTCTTCCTCCCACAAACCTGCGGTTCCAGTCTGAGGGGCCTGAAGAGTCTAGTCCTGGGTGTTGGCCCCCGGACCCAGGATTTGCTCGTTTGAAGGACACCGACGTGCTGGGTGACCTTCTCTGTGGCAACGGTAGCAGATGATCTCTCGGCGAGGATGGTGCTGGTCGGGGGTCGCTCCTGGGGGTGGCGTTGTCCTCCTCCAGTGGGGTGACGTCCTCCTTCTCATCCGGCTCATCCAAGGGACATCCTCTGGGCAGTCAGCTAGCAGGATCTTTCCTTCTTCCTCCTTCCGCAGTTGCAGGGCACTCATTACAGTGGCCAGGTTTTTGGTCAGCTGGCGCACTTCTGAGCGCAGACAGTCCAGCTCAGTAGGGGGCGCCACCTGCGTTTTGGCTTCCGCAACCAGCGTGGAAAAGGTGGATGCTGCTGGCTTTAGAGTGGCTTCACCCAGGTGACACTGGGTTGCCATCTCGGGCGTTTCCAGGGGTCGCAGTCCTTTTATAGCCATATCCTTAAGGGCATCAAAGGTAGCGTCAGGATGATCCAAGGACCACCAGTGCACAGTCCTGCTTTCAGCTTGGTGAGTCGCCCAGCCAGGGCTTGTGGGGTACTCGGCACCAAGCCCGTTCACTTCAATGGGGGATGTCACGGGTAGCACAGCTCGGTCCGTGGCCCTGGGGCTCACCTCAAATGTGGGATATATACAGGGGAATAAAGTATGTACAGTTTGTTCGTGACGCCACCTGTGGTACCTGGTCAGGCTGACCAGCGCTGCAGGGTAGATCCGCTGAGGGGTTGTTACTGGGCAGCAAGGTGTTAAGTCTGGATCCCTCAGGGTATATGGCGGTGTAGGGGTGCAGGAGCAATAAGGCAGACACACACACGAAAGTCTCTTTCTGTACCTTTACTGATGGTAGTTGCAGGCACGTCCCAGGAAGCTGGCAGGGTGGAGGATGCACGTCCAGTAATCCCACTGAGTAGGTGTAGGGCCTCCGTACTCCTGTATGTGTGAGTTTCTGACCTGTATGAAACGAAGTCTAACTCTGTCTTCTCATATACGCCCGGCTGACTTTGTGTGGAGCCTTCTCTTGGATAGAACTTAGTCTCTGATGGTTGCGCTGACAAGACTCCTGTTCTTCCTGACCCCGGTTACGTATCAGCACTTGTGGGCCCCTGCGACTTGAAGTCCCACGGGGTCTTCGGCATCTCCTACTAGTCATGTAGATGCTAGCAAGCTCGGACCCGGTGTCCGGTTGTTCAGAGTAGAGGTAAGCGATCAATGCTGTTTCAACCTCTGTCACTCTCTTCTTCCTTCCACTCGCCTTTCGTCCTACTCTAACCCTTAACATAAGCACACTAGCAGTAGATAGCTGATTCTCCTTTCTCTCCACCGCTCTCAAAGCGTCGGCACGCTTGCTCACTGAAACTACACTCAGTTGACTCAGTTCTGACCAGGCTGAAGTGGCTATCTTCCTCCACTATTACTGGACTCCACACAGTAAACTAAGTTCAAGCTGTAGTCTTTAGTCTTTCAATCACTGCAGTTCCTTTACCCTCTTCTCCTTCTAAGGTTCTGTCTGAAGCAGCTATCAGGACCTTCCGTCAGACTGATCTATGCACACTTCAAGAGCTATCTTTCCACGCTCCAAGGAACTAACAGTCTGCCACGTTCTGAGGTAACTCTCCCTCTCAGCTCGTCTCTCTGAGGTGATCTGACAACTCCCTCTCAGCTCGTCTGAGGAGTTCTCACTCTGAGGTAGACTGGACTCTAACTGCTCTCTTCACAACCCTTATATATATACATACTCTTCAAGGGCTCCCTCTGGTGGCTCCAGGGAATAGTGAAGGTGTGAATGAATATCAGGTGTGTGTGTGGGTTTACCTTCGGTGCATCCTCTTGGGAACATGTGGCTCCAAGCTGGGTACTGGGTAAGCCACTTTGCTCCGGGCATATACGGTAATGTTATCAGTATTATTGGGGCCACAGGTCCTGGTGGGGGAGCTGCGTTTCCAGCCTGCGCTCCAGCGCCTGCTGGTACATCATTGGGGCTATCGGCCTGGTCCGCGCCATCGGCCTGTTGCTGCGACATCTTGGCGCCCCCCTAGTAAAACGTGGCCTACCTTCTCTGAAGGCTGCAGCTCCGCAGGGCACAGCGGTGTAGAAGGACCTGAGTCGCCGGCGCTCTGACGTCAGAGCGCTCACTGAAGTTCTCCACAGGACCTGCCGCCGCGTCAGCGTTGGAGGCGTGTCTGGGACTCAGCGCGCTTTTTACAGGTACGCCTCCTTCTCTTCGCGCCGTAACGCTGCAGTTTGGCGGGCAATGGCGGACAATGGCGGGAAATCTTCACCCCAAATAGGACAGTCTTTTAGTTAGGCACACAGTACCCGGTGGCAACGGGCACGAATCCTCCGTTGCTGCAGGGCACGAAATCCTGTTCGTGACGCCAAAAATGAGTCGCACGCCAGGGCCGTGGGGTACCCGGCACCAAGCCTATTAACTTCTATGGGGATGTCACAGCGACACAGCTCGGTCCGTGGCCCTGGGCGCTCACTGAAAAGGGGGTTATTTACAGGGGATTAAAGTGTTTGTAGAATGTTCGTGACGCCACCTGTGGTTCCTGGTCAGGGTGACCAGCGCTGCTGTATAGGTCCACTGAAGGGTTGATATTGGGCAGCAAGGTGTTAAAACCTTCCACAGGTAAGGCTGGGGACCTTCAGGGTAATTAAGCTGTGTAGGGGTGCAGGATGGAGGAGGGGAGCTCGGCCGCAGGAGTAATAATGGGAACACACACACAAAAGTCTCTTTCTGTACCTTTACTGATGGAATTGCAGGCACGTCCCGGGTGTCTGGCAGGGTGAAGGATGCACGTCCAGTTCTTCCCACTGTGTAGGTGTAGGGCCCCTTACTCCTGTAATGTGAGTCTCTGACCTGTATGAAATGAGGCCTAACTCTGTCTTCAACTTTACACCCGGCTGACTTTGTGTAGGGCCTTCTATTGGAAGAACACAGTCTCTAATGGCGGATCCTGCCAGACTCCTGTCTTCCTAACCCAGCCACGTATCAACACCTATGGGCTCCTGCGACTTGTAGTCCGGCAGGATCTCCGGTATCTCCTGCTAGTCGTGAAGGATCCAGCAAGCTCGGACCCGGTGTCCGGTTAATCAGAGTAGAGGTAAGCTATCAATGCTATTTCCACCTCTGTCACTCTCTTCTTATCCACTCGCCTTTCGTCCTACTCAACCCTCACACTATCACACGCAAGCAGATGGTAGACTGCTTCTTCTCTTTCTTCACCGCTCTCAAAGCGTCGGCACGCTTGCTCACTGAACTGCACTCGGTTGACTCAGTTCTGACTAGGCTGGAGTGGCTTCCTTTCCACTTGTACTAGCCTCCACAAGTTTGAACTAAGCTTGGAGCTGCAGATTTCAGGTTCTTTCAACAACAGCTGTTCTTCTCTCCAAGAGAACTAAACTCAGACTAAACTCTCCTCTCTCCTCTCTGAGAGAACTAACCTGAACTCTGTGGCTTCACCATCCTTATATACTCTAAAAAGGCTCCCTCTGGTGGCTCTAGGGATTGGTGAAGATGTGTGTATGCATATTGGGTCCTCTAGTGGTCATTACCTTCGTGGCATCCCTCTGGGAAGTAAGAATCCAGGCACAGCTGGGCTCTACACCGCCATAATAGCACCAGATACAAGTCCTGTATGACAGTGCCTCCATAACAGCACCAGCTACATATCCACTATCACAGTGCCTACATAACAGAACCAGCTATATGTCCACTATCACAGTGCCTTGATAATATCACCACCTACATGTCCTCTTTTACAGTGCCTCCATAATAGCACCACCTACATGTCCTCTATCACAGTGCCTCCATAATATCACCACCTACATGTCCTCTATTACAGTGCCTCCATAATAGCACCACCTATATGTCCTCTATCACAGTGCCTCCATAACAGCACCAGCTACATGTCCTCTATCACAGTGCCTCCATAACAGCACCAGCTACATGTCCTCTATCACAGTGCCTCCATAACAGCACCAGCTACATGTCCTCTATCACAGTGCCTCCATAACAGCACCAGCTACATGTCCTCTATCACAGTGCCTCCATAACAGCACCAGCTACATGTCCTCTATCACAGTGCCTCCATAACAGCACCAGCTACATGTCCTGTATCACAGTGCCTTCATAATAGCACCAGCTACATGTCCTCTATCACAGTGCCTCCATAACAGCACCAGCTACATGTCCTCTATCACAGTGCCTCCATAACAGCACCAGCTACATGTCCTCTATCACAGTGCCTCCATAACAGCACCAGCTACATGTCCTCTATCACAGTGCCTCCATAACAGCACCAGCTACATGTCCTCTATCACAGTGCCTCCATAACAGCACCAGCTACATGTCCTCTATCACAGTGCCTCCATAACAGCACCAGCTACATGTCCTCTATCACAGTGACTCCATAACAGCACCAGCTACATGTCCTCTATCACAGTGCCTCCATAATATCACCACCTACATGTCCTCTATCACAGTGCCTCCATAACAGCACCAGCTACATGTCCTCTATAACAGTGCCTCCATAACAGCACCAGCTACATGTCCTCTATCACAGTGCCTCCATAACAGCACCAGCTACATGTCCTCTATCACAGTGCCTCCATAATAGCACCACCTACATGTCCTCTATCACAGTGCCTCCATAACAGCACCAGCTACATGTCCTCTATCACAGTGCCTCCATAATATCACCAGCTACATGTCCTCTATCACAGTGCCTCCATAATATCACCAGCTACATGTCCTCTATCACAGTGCCTCCATAATATCACCACCTACATGTCCTCTATCACAGTGCCTCCATAACAGCACCAGCTACATGTCCTCTATCACAGTGCCTCCATAATATCACCAGCTACATGTCCTCTATCACAGTGCCTCCATAATATCATCAGCTACATGTCCTCTATCACAGTGACTCCATAATATCACCAGCTACATGTCCTCTATCACAGTGCCTCCATACAGCACCACCTACATGTCCTCTATCACAGTGCCTCCATAACAGCACCAGCTACATGTCCTCTATCACAGTGCCTCCATAATATCACCAGCTACATGTCCTCTATCACAGTGCCTTCATAATATCACCAGCTACATGTCCTCTATCACAGTGCCTCCATAACAGCACCAGCTACATGTCCTCTATCACAGTGCCTCCATAACAGCACCAGCTACATGTCCTCTATCACAGTGCCTCCATAATATCACCACCTACATGTCCTCTATCACAGTGCCCCCATAATATCACCAGCTACATGTCCTCTATCACAGTGCCTCCATAATAGCACCACCTACATGTCCTCTCTATCACAGTGCCTCCATAACAGCACCAGCTACATGTCCTCTATCACAGTGCCTCCATAATATCACCACCTACATGTCCTCTATCACAGTGCCTCCATAATATCACCACCTACATGTCCTCTATCACAGTGCCTCCATAATATCACCAGCTACATGTCCTCTATCACAGTGCCTCCATAATATCACCAGCTACATGTCCTCTATCACAGTGCCTCCATAACAGCACCAGCTACATGTCCTCTATCACAGTGCCTCCATAATATCACCAGCTACATGTCCTCTATCACAGTGCCTCCATAATATCACCAGCTACATGTCCTCTATCACAGTGCCTCCATAATATCACCAGCTACATGTCCTCTATCACAGTGCCTCCATAACAGCACCAGCTACATGTCCTCTATCACAGTGCCTCCATAACAGCACCAGCTACATGTCCTCTATCACAGTGCCTCCATAACAGCACCACCTACATGTCCTCTATCACAGTGCCTCCATAATATCACCAGCTACATGTCCTCTATCACAGTGACTCCATAACAGCACCAGCTACATGTCCTCTATCACAGTGCCTCCATAACAGCACCAGCTACATGTCCACTATCACAGTGCCTCCATAATATCACCACCTACATGTCCTCTATCACAGTGCCTCCATAAGAGCACCAGCTACATGTCCTCTATCACAGTGCCTCCATAATATCACCAGCTACATGTCCTCTATCACAGTGCCTCCATAACGCACCAGCTACATGTCCTCTATCACAGTGCCTCCATAATATCACCAGCTACATGTCCACTATCACAGTGCCTCCATAACAGCACCAGCTACATGTCCTCTATCACAGTGCCTCCATAATATCACCAGCTACATGTCCTCTATCACAGTGCCTCCATAACAGCACCACCTACATGTCCTCTATCACAGTGCCTCCATAATATCACCAGATACATGTCCACTATCACAGTGCCTCCATAATATCACCAGCTACATGTCCTCTATCACAGTGCCTCCATAATATCACCAGCTACATGTCCACTATCACAGTGCCTCCATAACAGCACCAGCTACATGTCCTCTATCACAGTGCCTCCATAACAGCACCACCTACATGTCCTCTATCACAGTGACTCCATAACAGCACCAGCTACATGTCCTCTATCACAGTGCCTCCATAATATCACCAGCTACATGTCCTCTATCACAGTGCCTCCATAACAGCACCAGCTACATGTCCACTATCACAGTGCCTCCATAACAGCACCAGCTACATGTCCTCTATCACAGTGCCTCCATAATATCACCAGCTACATGTCCTCTATCACAGTGCCTCCATAATAGCACCAGCTACATGTCCTCTATCACAGTGCCTCCATAATATCACCAGCTACATGTCCTCTATCACAGTGCCTCCATAATATCACCAGCTACATGTCCTCTGTCACAGTGCCTCCATAATATCACCAGTTACATGTCCTCTATCACAGTGCCTCCATAACAGCACCAGCTACATGTCCTCTATCACAGTGACTCCATAATATCACCAGCTACATGTCCTCTATCACAGTGCCTCCATAATAGCACCAGCTACATGTCCTCTATCACAGTGCCTCCATAATATCACCACCTACATGTCCTCTATCACAGTGCCTCTGTGTAGCCCTGGTGGTAGGCACACGCAGTACCCTGGGGAGTGTGTGGCGAGACGGCGGCTTAAAGCTCAATATGCATTCATTCTACACACACTAGACACACCCTTGGGGTAGTGAAGTATACTCTAGGGAGTGGTCAAGAAGGTATGTGTAGGCGTGATTTTAGTGAGTGTAGTTCCTGTCTTCGGGCAGTAAGGACGTGGAGAGGCTGCGTCTAGACTACAGTGAGAGAGTCTGCATCTGGAGGGAGGAAGGAGTCTAGATTGCTATCTCATCAGCTTGGAAAGTGGAGTCTGGTATAGGTGTTGGAATACGCCTTAGTCTGGTCAGAGCTGTGTCATCTCCTCAGCATACATTGAAGGAAAGAACAAGTTGTAACCCAGAAAGTCTTCAGCATTCCTGTCTAAAGGACAGTATCAGGTACAGAGACGTGCTCCTGCCTGTGATAACTGAGCATCTGTGGTTAGCTTTATTGGAAGGAAAAAGATTGGAAGTGACTGCTCGACCCCTGGCTAGTAAGAGTGTTTATGTTACCAGCGTGGACAAGGCGAAAGGCAAGTGGATTAGAGAATTGGCGCTACAGGATTGCAGAAGTCCAGCGCCTTGTTACCGGTCACTGGGGACCGAAGAGTCACTGTCGCTTCAGGCACAGTGACAGGACAACCAGGAATCTACCGGACCCTAGGTCGCGGCAGACAAGCCCCTTATAGTCGGTACGTAGCTGGGGTCAGGGGGAGTGAACACTTTGGAGTTCTGCAGGACAAACATAAGTATTCAGCTCCTTCACAGGAAGATCCCTAACACTAAGCTGACTGGGCAGGAACAGCTAAGATTTGCTGGAATCATAGAGGGAACTACGCTTCAGGCTGGTTGTACTCGTTTATTGGAGTTAAAGGAGGCCCCTAACTTGTCCAGCTGCCGTCTCAAGATACACTCTCCTTGGATCAGCCTCCCTGGGACCTGCCTTATCATTCTGCAAGTAAAGGTATGGAAAGACGCTGACTGTGTGAGACTGTGTTATTTACCGGCACCCGACTTCACCATATTAACAGACTTTGAGGGAAGAGTCCCACCTGTAGGGGACCCGACATCTAGCTGCCTCACCATCCCCTCAGAGATCTACAGCAGCGCTGGTACTAATTACCAGAACACTACAGGTGGCGTCACGAACTGTACATAAATCAATCCCCTGTAAATATCCCCCAACAACATACGCCAGACCGCCAGGGCCACAGACCGAGCCACAGCTACCTGTGACAACAATCCCCATAGACTTCTACGGGCTCGGCTCTGAGTACCCCATTGCCCTGGTAACCCACAATTGTGGTGGCGGGTCGACACAACTAAACTTGGCGTCACGAACAGGATACCAAACTCGCGAAATTGCGAGCCCTGCGTGCCTAAGAACTTGTTTTTGTGAAAAGGACTGTTTGCACTTTTGGCGCCAAAATCGCCATTTTTGTCGCCATATTCGCGCCCTCAGGCGCTGGAGAAGAAGGTGGGCGTACCTTCGTGGGCGTCTACCCCCCTGTGGCGCGAAGAAAATGCCTGCCCTCTCAAAGTGCTACTATAACATGCGGTCCTGCCCTACAGCAAAGGAGGTCCGCCTCCTCTTCACCTTCCCTGCGAGGAGGAGGAGACGCAAACCCCACCTCCACGGAAGAGACCGGATGTCTCCGCAGAAAGAAAAAGGAATCTTCTGGAGCGTGGTGGAGGCAGGACGTGTGGAGCCGAGCGGGGCAGCGGAGGAAGGCAGGCCCCGTGCCCCCGCCAAGCTGCCATCGGCATCCGAGGCCTATGCGATCCTGCACCTGCAACAGGCGTTGTTAGAGGTTCGGGAGGAGAACTCACGCCTAAAGAAGTTGTTCCAACCTGGACTGGAGGAGATTGAGAGGCGCCGGTGTAATCTGCTGAAGTGGCAAATGACGAACACGGCGTCCTCTCCCCTCAACGAACCCCCACGATTCAAAGTACCGAAGAGTCTGCTGCCCAAGGCGAAGGAGCAACCGGAGGCTGCCCCCGAAAGTACCGTTCCCGATCCCACTGGTGAAGCGGTGGATGCGGAGGAGGTTGAGGAGGTACAGCCAATCCCGGAACGCCCGCCCGGCCAAGAGGCCGCAGCAGATTATCGGTCCCCGGCAGGGACACCGGAGGGGTCCTGTCCGTCACTACCAGATGTGGACTGGGACGAGATGGCGCGCCTGGATGACGTCGCCTACACCGCCCAGTGGGAGCAAGAATGGCAGAGTCGTGAGGAGACGAAGAGGCGCCAGCAGGAGGAAGCGCGGGAAATCAAGAAGAACCGCCAGCGACAGTTTGCTGAGCTGATTGCTGACAAGGAGACTGTCCGTCGCGACAAAGGTACCTTACGGGAACCGCGGCGGCAGGGGTGTGTGGACTGAGTTCCAGCTCCGGAAGGGCTGGGGCTTTATTCGTGAACCGGGCCTCTACCCAGCGGTCTTCGTCAGCAGGCGTGACGTGGAATCTCACCTGCCACAAGGCCATTCCGGGAGGGACTTAGTAAACGGCGACATAGTCACCTATACGCGGCATTGGGGAATGAAGGGGTGGTATGCCCTGAACGTCGCCATCGTCCGCGACCCCGTCCCAGACGCCGGTACCGTCACCATTACCGCAGCGTCCCCGTACTCAGCTTCAGCAGCATCCGGCCGTGCCCCAGCATCGCCCCCGTCAAAGTCATCGCAACATGCGACCCAAGGTCTATCGCAAGTAAAAGCCACTTCCATATCGCCAAATGCGACCCAGTCTAGATCGCAAACCTGACGCGGTCTATATCGTTGACTGTAATGGAGACGCAATCGGTGTCATGCGAAGAAAGTGTACCCGTTGCGCCCCTGGAGGTTCAAACCAGAACTGTCGCAACCCAGACCCTGATCGCAGCACATGATTTGCTGGTCCTGGGATCAAGGGCCCATTGCGTTGTTCCAGCCCCCGGGGTGGAAGATGTGGTGGAAAATGTCTTAGTAGCTGATGAATAAATGGTAAAGAGTTGGTGAGATCCCTATCGGATCTACCACAAGTAGAAAGCAGAAAGTTAAAATGTTTTTGAAAAAGTTTGCACAGATATTATATATAGTAAATATATATTCCTAATTATAGAATGCCCGGCTGGGTAATTGATAATTGATAATTGGTAATTGATAATTGATAATTAATATATGATAAACAGTTGCACTTTTACAATGTGATTTATTATGTCTTTCTTTATAAATGGACTTTTCGAGGTAAAGGACTATGCTTACCCGGAACTCTCTTGTACATAGTTGCACTTTGGTGCCCTATCTTGGTTTTACATAAACCATCCATATCTACCTCTGAAAAACAAAACCCGTGTGGTGTGGCACTGAGTGAGGTCTGCACTTGGATGTCCTGCAGCCCACCCAGGACCTACGTTGAAGGTTTGGTGCGGGTCCTTCACAAGTATCTTGTATATCTATTTATTGAAAATGCTATTTGATACTATTTGTATTAAAGTTTGTAACGTTCAAAGTATTCTTACCTCCCGGATGGGAAGATGTTATTGTTCCAAATGTTATTGCATAAACAAAATTTTTCTGTCTTTTGTATTTCACAGCCCGGGAGTGCTGTCGTTTACCATGGGGGAATGTGTAGCCCTGGTGGTAGGCACACGCAGTACCCTGGGGAGTGTGTGGCGAGACGGCGGCTTAAAGCTCAATATGCATTCATTCTACACACACTAGACACACCCTTGGGGTAGTGAAGTATACTCTAGGGAGTGGTCAAGAAGGTATGTGTAGGCGTGATTTTAGTGAGTGTAGTTCCTGTCTTCGGGCAGTAAGGACGTGGAGAGGCTGCGTCTAGACTACAGTGAGAGAGTCTGCATCTGGAGGGAGGAAGGAGTCTAGATTGCTATCTCATCAGCTTGGAAAGTGGAGTCTGGTATAGGTGTTGGAATACGCCTTAGTCTGGTCAGAGCTGTGTCATCTCCTCAGCATACATTGAAGGAAAGAACAAGTTGTAACCCAGAAAGTCTTCAGCATTCCTGTCTAAAGGACAGTATCAGGTACAGAGACGTGCTCCTGCCTGTGATAACTGAGCATCTGTGGTTAGCTTTATTGGAAGGAAAAAGATTGGAAGTGACTGCTCGACCCCTGGCTAGTAAGAGTGTTTATGTTACCAGCGTGGACAAGGCGAAAGGCAAGTGGATTAGAGAATTGGCGCTACAGGATTGCAGAAGTCCAGCGCCTTGTTACCGGTCACTGGGGACCGAAGAGTCACTGTCGCTTCAGGCACAGTGACAGGACAACCAGGAATCTACCGGACCCTAGGTCGCGGCAGACAAGCCCCTTATAGTCGGTACGTAGCTGGGGTCAGGGGGAGTGAACACTTTGGAGTTCTGCAGGACAAACATAAGTATTCAGCTCCTTCACAGGAAGATCCCTAACACTAAGCTGACTGGGCAGGAACAGCTAAGATTTGCTGGAATCATAGAGGGAACTACGCTTCAGGCTGGTTGTACTCGTTTATTGGAGTTAAAGGAGGCCCCTAACTTGTCCAGCTGCCGTCTCAAGATACACTCTCCTTGGATCAGCCTCCCTGGGACCTGCCTTATCATTCTGCAAGTAAAGGTATGGAAAGACGCTGACTGTGTGAGACTGTGTTATTTACCGGCACCCGACTTCACCATATTAACAGACTTTGAGGGAAGAGTCCCACCTGTAGGGGACCCGACATCTAGCTGCCTCACCATCCCCTCAGAGATCTACAGCAGCGCTGGTACTAATTACCAGAACACTACAGGTGGCGTCACGAACTGTACATAAATCAATCCCCTGTAAATATCCCCCAACAACATACGCCAGACCGCCAGGGCCACAGACCGAGCCACAGCTACCTGTGACAACAATCCCCATAGACTTCTACGGGCTCGGCTCTGAGTACCCCATTGCCCTGGTAACCCACAATTGTGGTGGCGGGTCGACACACCTCCATAACAGCACCAGCTACATGTCCTCTATCACAGTGCCTCCATAATATCACCAGCTACATGTCCACTATCACAGTGCCTCCATAATATCACCAGCTACATGTCCTCTATCACAGTGCCTCCATAATATCACCAGCTACATGTCCTCTATCACAGTGCCTCCATAATATCACCAGCTACATGTCCTCTATCACAGTGCCTCCATAATATCACCAGCTACATGTCCTCTATCACAGTGCCTCCATAATATCACCAGCTACATGTCCTCTATCACAGTGCCTCCATAAATCACCAGCTACATGTCCTCTATCACAGTGCCTCCATAATAGCACCGCTACATGTCCTCTATCACAGTGCCTCCATAATATCACCACCTACATGTCCTCTATCACAGTGCCTCCATAATAGCACCAGCTACATGTCCTCTATCACAGTGCCTCCATAATATCACCACTACATGTCCTCTATCACAGTGCCTCCATAATATCACCACTACATGTCCTCTATCACAGTGACTCCATAACAGCACCACTACATGTCCTCTATCACAGTGCCTCCATAACAGCACCAGCTACATGTCCTCTATCACAGTGCTCCATAATATCACCAGCTACATGTCCTCTATCACAGTGCCTCCATAATATCACCAGCTACATGTCCACTATCACAGTGCCTCCATAAACACAGCTACATGTCCTCTATCACAGTGCTCCATAACAGCACCAGCTACATGTCCTCTATCACAGTGCTCCATAACAGCACCAGCTACATGTCCTCTATCACAGTGCCTCCATAATATCACCAGCTACATGTCCTCTATCACAGTGCCTCCATAATATCACCAGCTACATGTCCTCTATCACAGTGCCTCCATAATACACCAGCTACATGTCCTCTATCACATGCTCCATAACAGCACCAGCTACATGTCCTCTATCACAGTGCCTCCATAACAGCACCAGCTACATGTCCTCTATCACAGTGCCTCCATATATCACCAGCTACATGTCCTCTATCACAGTGCCTCCATAATATCACCAGCTACATGTCCTCTATCACAGTGCCTCCATAATATCACCAGCTACATGTCCTCTTCACAGTGCCTCCATAATACACCAGCTACATGTCCTCTATCACAGTGCTCCATAATACACCAGCTACATGTCCTCTATCACAGTGCCTCCATAACAGCACCAGCTACATGTCCTCTATCACAGTGCCTCCATAATCACCAGCTACATGTCTTATCACAGTGCCTCCATAAAGCACCAGCTACATGTCCTCTATCACAGTGCCTCCATAATATCACCACCTACATGTCCTCTATCACAGTGCCTCCATAATCACCACCTACATGTCCTCTATCACAGTGCCTCCATAACAGCACAGCTACATGTCCTCTATCACAGTGCCTCCATAATAGCACCAGCTACATGTCCTCTATCACAGTGCCTCCATAAAGCACCAGCTACATGTCCTCTATCACAGTGCCTCCATAATCACCAGCTACATGTCCCTATCACAGTGCTCCATAACAGCACCAGCTACATGTCCTCTATCACAGTGCCTCCATAATATCACCACTACATGTCCTCTATCACAGTGCCTCCATAATAGCACCACTACATGTCTCTATCACAGTGCCTCCATAACAGCACCAGCTACATGTCCTCTATCACAGTGCCTCCATAAACACCACCTACATGTCCTCTATCACAGTGCCTCCATAATAGCACCAGCTACATGTCCTCTATCACAGTGCCTCCATAATATCACACTACATGTCCCTATCACAGTGCCTCCATAATATCACCACTACATGTCCTCTATCACAGTGCCTCCATAATACACCACCTACATGTCCCTATCACAGTGCCTCCATAATATCACCAGCTACATGTCCTCTATCACAGTGCCTCCATAACAGCACCAGCTACATGTCCTCTATCACAGTGCTCCATAATATCACCACCTACATGTCCTATCACAGTGCCTCCATAATATCACCAGCTACATGTCCTCTATCACAGTGCCTCCATAACAGCACCACTACATGTCCTCTATCACAGTGCCTCCATAACAGCACCACTACATGTCCTCTATCACAGTGCCTCCATAATATCACCAGCTACATGTCCTCTATCACAGTGCCTCCATAAATCACCAGCTACATGTCCTCTATCACAGTGCTCCATAACAGCACAGCTACATGTCCTCTATCACAGTGCCTCCATAACAGCACCACTACATGTCCTCTATCACAGTGCCTCCATAATAGCACCAGCTACATGTCCTCTATCACAGTGCCTCCATAAATCACCACTACATGTCCTCTATCACAGTGCCTCCATAAACACCAGCTACATGTCCTCTATCACAGTGCCTCCATAAACACCAGCTACATGTCCTCTATCACAGTGCCTCCATAAATCACCAGCTACATGTCCTCTATCACAGTGCCTCCATAACAGCACCACTACATGTCCTCTATCACAGTGCCTCCATAAACACCAGCTACATGTCCTCTATCACAGTGCCTCCATAAACACCACCTACATGTCCTCTATCACAGTGCCTCCATAATACACCAGCTACATGTCCTCTATCACAGTGCCTCCATAAATCACCAGCTACATGTCCTCTATCACAGTGCCTCCATAACAGCACCACTACATGTCCTCTATCACAGTGCCTCCATAATATCACCAGCTACATGTCCTCTATCACAGTGCCTCCATAACACACCACTACATGTCCTCTATCACAGTGCCTCCATAAACACCAGCTACATGTCCTCTATCACAGTGCCTCCATATATCACCAGCTACATGTCCTCTATCACAGTGCCTCCATAACAGCACCAGCTACATGTCCTCTATCACAGTGCCTCCATAATATCACCAGCTACATGTCCTCTATCACAGTGCCTCCATATACACCAGCTACATGTCCTCTATCACAGTGCCTCCATAATATCACCAGCTACATGTCCTCTATCACAGTGCCTCCATAACACACCAGCTACATGTCCTCTATCACAGTGCCTCCATAAATCACCAGCTACATGTCCTCTATCACAGTGCCTCCATAACAGCACCAGCTACATGTCCTCTATCACAGTGCCTCCATAACAGCACCAGCTACATGTCCTCTATCACAGTGCCTCCATAATATCACCACCTACATGTCCTCTATCACAGTGCCTCCATAACAGCACCAGCTACATGTCCTCTATCACAGTGCCTCCATAACAGCACCAGCTACATGTCCTTATCACAGTGCCTCCATAATATCACCAGCTACATGTCCTCTATCACAGTGCCTCCATAATACACCAGCTACATGTCCTCTATCACAGTGCCTCCATAACAGCACCAGCTACATGTCCTCTATCACAGTGCCTCCATAATATCACCAGCTACATGTCCTCTATCACAGTGCCTCCATAATATCACCAGCTACATGTCCTCTATCACAGTGCTCCATAACAGCACCAGCTACATGTCCTCTATCACAGTGCCTCCATAATCACCAGCTACATGTCCTCTATCACAGTGCCTCCATAATATCACCAGCTACATGTCCTCTATCACAGTGCTCCATAACAGCACCAGCTACATGTCCTCTATCACAGTGCCTCCAAAATCACCAGCTACATGTCCTATCACAGTGCCTCCATAACAGCACAGCTACATGTCCTCTATCACAGTGCCTCCATAACAGCACCACAGCTACATGTCCTCTATCACAGTGCCTCATAACAGCACCACTACATGTCCTCTATCACAGTCCTCCAAAAGCCCAGCTACATATCTCTATCACAGTGCCTCCTATACAGACCACAATGTCCTCTATCACAGTGCCTCCATAACACACCAGTACATGTCCTCTATCACAGTCTCCATAACACCAGCTCATGTCCTCTATCACAGTGCCTCCATAACAGCACCACTACATGTCCTATCACAGTGCCTCCATAATATCACCAGCTACATGTCCTCTATCACAGTCTCCATACAGCACCACACTGTCCTCTATCACAGTGCCTCCATAACACACCCACTACATACTCTATCACAGTGCCTCCATAACAGCACCACTACATTCTCTATCCAGTGCTCCATAAACACCAGCTACTGTCTCTATCACAGTGCTCCAAAACACCAGCTACAGTCCTCTATCACAGGCCTCCATAACACACTCATTCCTCTACACAGTGCTCCATACCACCAGCTACATGTCCTATCACAGTGCTCCATACACAAGCTACGTCCTCTATCACAGTGCCTCCATAACAGCACGCTACATGTCCCTATCACATGCCTCATATCCCTACATGTCCTCACACATGCTCATAATATCACCACTACATGCCTCTATCACAGTGCTCAAACCACGTACTGTCCTCATCACGTGCCTCATAACAGCACCACTACATGTCCTTATCACAGTGCCTCATATACACCACTCATGTCCTCTATCACAGTGCCTCATAATATCACCAGTACATGTCTCATCACGTGCCTCCATAACAGCACAGCTACAGTCCTCTATCACAGTGCCTCCATAACACAGCTAATTCCTCTATCACAGTGCTCCATAACCACAGCTACATGTCCCTATCACAGTGCCTCCTACGCACAGCTACATGTCCTCTATCACAGTGCTCTAACACACAGCTAATTCTCTATCACAGTGCCTCCATAAAGCACACTACATGTCTCTATCACATGCTCCATAACACACCTACATGTCCTCTTCACAGTGCCTCCATAATATCACAGCTACATTCTCTATCACAGGCTCCATAACAGCACCAGCTACATGTCCTCTATCACAGTGCTCCATAAACACCACTACATGTCTCTATCACAGTGCCTCATAACAGCACCACTACATGTCTCTAACAGTGCCTCCAACACACACTACATTCCCTATCACAGTGCCTCCTACAGCACCAGCTACATGTCCCTATCACAGTGCCTCCATAACAGCACATAATGTCCTCTATCACAGTGCCTCCTAACAAAGCACACAGTCCCATCACGTGCCTCCTATAACCAGTACTGTCCTTCCAGTGCTCCATACACCAGCTACATGTCCTCACAGTGCTCTAAGCACACTACATGTCTTATCAGTCCTCAACCGCTATGTCCTTATCAGTGCTCATACGCACACTAGTCTATACAGTGCCTCCATACGCACAGTACATGTCCTCTATCACAGTGCCTCCATAACAGCACCACTACATGTCCTCTATCACGTGCCTCCATAAACACCAGCTACTGTCCCTATCACAGTGCCTCCATAACAGCACCAGCTACATGTCCTCTATCACAGTGCCTCCATAACAGCACCAGCTACATGTCCTCTATCACAGTGCCTCCATAATATCACCAGCTACATGTCCTCTATCACAGTGCCTCCATAACAGCACCAGCTACATGTCCTCTATCACAGTGCCTCCATAATATCACCAGCTACATGTCCTCTATCACAGTGCCTCCATAACAGCACCAGCTACATGTCCTCTATCACAGTGCCTCCATAACAGCACCAGCTACATATCCTCTATCACAGTGCCTCCATAACAGCACCAGCTACATGTCCTCTATCACAGTGCCTCCATAACAGCACCAGCTACATGTCCTCTATCACAGTGCCTCCATAACAGCACCAGCTACATGTCCTCTATCACAGTGCCTCCATAATATCACCAGCTACATGTCCTCTATCACAGTGCCTCCATAATATCACCAGCTACATGTCCTCTATCACAGTGCCTCCATAACAGCACTAGCTACATGTCCACTATCACAGTGCCTCCATAACAGCACCAGCTACATGTCCTCTATCACAGTGCCTCCATAACAGCACCAGCTACATGTCCTCTATCACAGTGACTCCATAACAGCACCATCTACATGTCCTCTATCACAGTGCCTCCATAACAGCACCAGCTACATGTCCTCTATCACAGTGCCTCCATAACAGCACCAGCTACATGTCCTCTATCACAGTGCCTCCATAACAGCACCAGCTACATGTCCTCTATCACAGTGCCTCCATAACAGCACCAGCTACATGTCCTCTATCACAGTGCCTCCATAACAGCACCAGCTACATGTCCTCTATCACAGTGCCTCCATAACAGCACCAGCTACATGTCCTCTATCACAGTGACTCCATAACAGCACCATCTACATGTCCTCTATCACAGTGCCTCCATAACAGCACCAGCTACATGTCCTCTATCACAGTGCCTCCATAACAGCACCAGCTACATGTCCTCTATCACAGTGCCTCCATAACAGCACCAGCTACATGTCCTCTATCACAGTGCCTCCATAACAGCACCAGCTACATGTCCTCTATCACAGTGACTCCATAATATCACCAGCTACATGTCCTCTATCACAGTGCCTCCATAATATCACCAGCTACATGTGTGTAGCCCTGGTACACAATACCAGGAGGATGAGTGGAGAGGTAACAGTTAAGGTCTCTTCATGACATCATGTACACTTCTGACACACCCAGCAGGGGTGTGGAAGGGAGTGATTTAGTCAGTCAGTGTCTGGACTTCAGAGTGAGAAGTCAGTTTCCTGTCCTTGGACAGAGTAGACGTGTCCAGTTTAAGTCTATCATCAGTTCAGAAAGTGGAGTCTGGTGTAGGTGTCTGTATACACCTTAGTCTAGTCAGAGCTGTGCCCCACTGGAAGAAAGACTGAACTATCTATTAAGAGACAAGCAAGGCGAAGGGCAAAGTGGAAGGAAGATAATTGGAAAAGTGCTTTTGACTTGGAAAAGTCCTGCACGTTGCAACCGGTTACTGGGGACCGAAGGATCACTATTGTACAGCATAGTGAAGAGAAAACCAGGAATCTACCGGACCCTAGGTCGCGGCAGACAAGCCCCTTATAGTCAGAACGTAGCTGGAGTCAGGGGGTGTGAAGACTTTGAGTTAGTGCACGACAAGAAAAGGATTCAGCTCCCTCGCAGGAAGGCTTCTAACACAAATTTGACTGGGCAGAACAGCTAAAGATTAGCTGGAATCATAGAGAGGACTACGCTTCAGGCTGGTCGTACTCAGCTTCATTGGACAGTAAAGGAGGCCCCTAACTTGCTTAGCTGTTGCCTCAAAGCTCATCCTCCATCAACCCCATCAGCCTCCCTGGGACCTGCCTTATCATCCTGCAAGTAAAGGTATGGAAAGACGTTGACTGTGTGAGACTGAGTTATTATTGCATGCCTGCACAATCCCTACCTAACTACCGACCTGAGGGAAGAGTCCCACCTGTAGGGGACCCGACATCTAGCTGCCTCACCATCCCCTCAGAGATCTACAGCAGCGCTGGTACAAATTACCAGAATACTACAGGTGGCGTCACGAACTGTACATAAATCAATCCCCTGTAAATATATCCCCAACATACGCCAGACCGCCAGGGCCACAGACCGAGCCACAGCTACCTGTGACAATCCCCATAGACTTCTACGGGCTCGGCTCTGAGTACCCCATTGCCCTGGTAATCCACAATTGTGGTGGCGGGTCGACACAAATTTTGGCGTCACGAACAGGATACGAAACTTGCAGCATTGCGAGCCCTGTGTGCCTGTGGAGTGTTTTTGTGAAAAAGGACTGTTTGCACTTTTGGCGCCAAAATCGCCATTTTTGTCGCCATATTCGCGCCCTCAGGCGCTGGAGAAGAAGGTGGGCGTACCTGAAAGAGCGCGCAAAGTCTTGGACACGCCCCCGGCTCTGACTCATCGGCAGGTCCTGCAACAGGAAGTGAACGCTCTGACATCAGAGCGCCTGCGACGAAGGTCCTGTTCCCACTGCTGTGCCTGTGAAGTAGCAGCGTCTGAAACCGGTAGGCTCCGTTTAACCAAGGGGGCGCTAAGATGTCACAACAACCGGCTGACAGTGCGGCCCCGGCCGGAGGCCCCAATCCCGCACCGCTTGGTATTGTAGCGCCAGATGGGGCGCAGGCCCTGCACCCAGTCCGGTAGTCCCGATCATGCCACTAACGCTCCCATATATGCCTGGGGCGAAATGGCTTCCCCAATACAGCGGTGGGCCAGGCACATTAGCAGGCTTCAAGCGGAAGTTATGCAGCATCCTAGAAATGTACTCCATGCCTGAGAGACAAAAAGCTGCTGTGCTAATAGGGCAGCTAACTGGCGCTGCTGAGAGGGAAGTGGAGACTTGGGATACCGTTGATCAGGAGTCGGTGCCTGCGATCTTCCTGAAGCTTCATGCCATATTTGAAGACCGCACAGAAACGGATCTCCGGATGGCCTTCTATCACTGTTCACAACAGCCAGGTGACAGCATCCGGGACTATGCTTGCCGACTACAGGGAGCCCTGAGAGCCCTCAAGCAAATTAACCATTTAAATGCTATCGACGAGAATAGAATGCTGAAAGAACAATTTATACAGGGATTGAGATCCCCAGAGGAACGCAGAACTGTAAATTGGTGGTCCTTAGATCATCCGGATGCTACCTTTGATGCCCTAAAGGACATGGCAATAAAAGGGCTGCGGCCCCTGGGCAAACCCGAGGTGGCCACCCAACATCATCAGGGTGAAGTCACTCTGGAACCGGCAGTAACCCCCTGTTCCCCGCTAGTGGCAGAAACCAAAACGCAGGTGACACCTCCTAGTGAATTGGACTGTCTGCGCTCAGAGGTGCGCCAGCTGACTAAAAATCTGGCCGCTGTGATGAGTGCCCTACAGCTGCGGAAAGAAGAGGAAGGGAAGATCTTGCTAGCTGACTGCCCAGAGGACGTTCCGTGGATGCACCGGAGGAGAAAGAAGACGTCGCCCCCCCGGAGGAGGACAACGCCACCCCCAGGAGCAACCTCTGATCAACACCCTTCTCGTCGAGAGATCATCTGTTATCGCTGCAACCGGAAAGGTCATCTGTCTACACAGTGTCCTTTAAACGGCAGAACCTGGGTCCAAGGGCCAACACCCAGGAGAATACCCGTCAGGCCCCTAGACTGGAACCGCAGGTATGTGGGCGGGCGACCCTACCTGTCTATTATTCTAGATGGTATTGCTGTTCCAGCATTGTTAGACACTGGGTCCCAGGTGACCCTCATACCTGATGCTCTATATACCAAGTACTGGTCAATGGACAGTCTTAAACCTCCGAGCCTTGACTTTACTGTGTATGCTTCGAATGGTCTTCCTGTAGAAGTACTCGGAACAAAATGTGTAGATGTAAAGGTGGGCAGAGAGGAGTTGAAAGACCAAGGGCTTCTGGTAGTAAAGACTGTAAATGAGGAGAACGGTTTAAATATCATTTTGGGTACTAACATTATCGGTAATTGTTTGGGAGAAGTTGTGTTCTTACTCCAACAGCTCGCTGAGATTGCCCGACCAAGGCAGAGAGGAGTAATCCAAAGAGAGATCCGGGCCCTGGTGTGTCAGCAGCAAGCGAAGCTTACCGACGGCGAAATTGGTAATGTACGGGTCACTGACTCAGATCCTATTGTGATACCCCCAATGAGTGAAATGATCATTTGGTGCAGGGCAGCCATAGGTCTGAGAGGACAGAATTACCAAGCTGTAGTAGAACCCCACCATTCAGAACATAGACCTACACTTATGACTGCTAGAGGAGTAGTAGAAGTGGTGAATGGAAGAGTACCGGTACGGCTTCTCAATTGGGGAGATGATGAGGTAAATTTACCCCGTTATGCAACCATTGCTAAACTTCATGCTGTTGATAATAATTCTATTCTCCCGGCTGAGTCCTTAGACTCCTGTCAAATAGCGGAGGACAATGACCCAGCAACCCAGGTGGCGGATGGTGTCAGCAGCTCCATGTTGGGACGGACACCACTCCCGCTCACCAGAAGCAAGGGGTATTACGGGTGGTGCAAGAGTACGCCCAAGTGTTTAGCAAAAATCCACTTGATTTTGGGACAATTAAGGGAGTACAACATCATATCCCTACAGGCAGTCATCCTCCCATCAAAGAGCGGTATAGGCCCATACCTCCAGCTCATTATCAGAAGGCTAAAGAAATGTTGAATGATATGAAGAAAGCTGGGGTGATAAGGGATAGTTGTAGTCCCTGGGCAGCCCCTCTAGTTCTGGTTAAAAAGAAAGATGGTAGTATGAGAATGTGTGTGGATTACAGGCAGGTGAACCGCATAACACACAAGGATGCATACCCGCTACCACGCATAGAGGAATCATTAGCTGCTCTGAAAACGGCTAACTACTTTTCTACCCTTGATCTGACTAGTGGTTACTGGCAAGTGGCTGTGGCTGAGGAGGATCGTGAGAAAACGGCTTTCACCACCCCAATGGGGCTCTGTGAGTTCGACAGAATGCCGTTTGGGCTCAGTAGTGCCCAGGAACATTTCAGAGAGTGATGGAAAACTGTCTGGGACATCTCAATTTTGAAACCGTGCTGCTATACCTAGACGACGTTATCGTGTATTCCAAGACATATGAGGACCATCTGAAGCACCTGGCAGAAGTGTTTGAGTCCCTGTCCAGGTACGGGATGAAGTTGAAACCCTCAAAATGCCATCTACTCAAGCAGAAGGTACAATACTTGGGGCACATCGTCAGTTCGGAAGGAGTAGCGCCGGACCCAGAGAAAGTCACTGCCATCCAGAAGTGGCCGGAGCCGAAGAACCTTAAGGAAGTGCGACAGTTCCTGGGACTAACGGGTTACTATAGGAGATTCGTGAAAGATTACACGAAGAAGGCAGCTCCTTTACAGGACCTCCTGGTAGGACAATCCTTAAAGAGCAGAAACCCTCCCTTTAATTGGGGTAAAGAACAGGCTGAAGCATTCCAAAAGATGAAAGAGATCCTGACAGGTGATGAGATCTTAACCTATCCTGATTACAGCCAACCGTTCCTGTTGTACACCGACGCCAGTAATGAAGGGTTGGGAGCCGTTCTCAGTCAGAAGCAGAATGGACAAGAAAAAGTCATCGCATATGCCAGCAGAAAACTCAGGCCAACTGAAAGGAATCCGGAAAATTATAGCAGCTTCAAGCTAGAGTTTCTGGCGCTGGTCTGGGCCATTACTGAAAGATTTAAGCACTATCTGGCCTCCAATAAGTTCACGGCGTACACAGACAACAACCCGTTAACGCACCTGGAAACCGCCAAGCTGGGCGCCATGGAGCAGCGATGGATGGCTCGGTTGTCCAATTACCAGTTTACTATCAAGTACCGGGCAGGTCGAAAGAATGCTAATGCTGATGCGTTGTCCCGAAGGCCGCATGACTCTGACACGGAAGAAGAATCGGACGACCTGGAAGAAATTGAGCTACCCGCGTTCCATCGAAATGGGGTAGTCCACGAGCATCGAGTCCACAGAAAGCAGAATGGTGCAACATTAAATCCTTTACCCCATCATAGTTGGAAAGAGACTCAGGACAGTGATCCAGTGGTCAGCCGCATCAAGGAGTTGTTAAAACAGGAAGGTTCCTCCTTGGAAAAGGATGCACCTATGTCAGCCAAGCTCCTGTGGAACGAGAAAAGCAGGTTGTTCCTATACCGTGAGAAGTTGTGCAGAAGATACGTCAACCCCAGAACCCATGAAATGGTCTGGCAAATCGTGGTCCCCAAGGCAGACGTCCCAATGGTGTTGGAAGCGTACCACGATCAAGCAGGACACTTTGGCTGGAGGAAGCTGGAGACCCTGTTGAGATGCCGGTTCTACTGGGTAGGGATGCGCAGCTCTGTCGAGAGGTGGTGTCGGAACTGTGGACCCTGTGGTCTCAGAAGAAAGGACTACGGTAGTCAAAAGGCCCCCCTGCAACCTATCCGGACGACTCGTCCCCTGGAGATTGTGGCCCTGGACCACGTCAAACTGTCGCCGAGTAGATCTGGATACTCATACGCCTTGACCATGGTGGACCATTACTCCAGATTTCTGGTAGTCGTTCCAGTGAAAGACCAGACCGCAGTGACGGCCGCGAAGACCTTTCAAGCAAGCTTCTGCAGACCGCATGGGTATCCCTGAGCAAGTCTTAACCGATCAGGGACCTGCTTTGAAGCTGATTTATTCAAGGAATTCTGTCAAATGTACGGGTGCAAGAAAATAAGAACAACACCATATCACCCTCAAACCAACGGTCTTTGTGAAAAGATGAACCATATTGTCCTTGACTTGTTGAGATCCATACCGTTGGAAGACAGGAATCGATGGCCGGATTTACTACCTGATTTGGTTGATTTGTACAACCATATACCTGTAAGCTCAACTAACTGCACTCCAGCCTATCTTATGAGAGCAAGGCCCGGAAAACTACCAATGGATTAGAACTTGGAGTGGTAGAACCGGAGGCAGACGACGCTGTTGGAAACTGGGACGTCAATCGGCAAGAGCAATACAGAAGAGTACAAATCTGTGTAGAGGAAAGTCTAATAAGGCACGGGAGAAACAGGAAGATGTTTACAACCGAAATGCTCCTGCCAAGCCTCTGAAGCCTGGAGAGGTAGTATTAAAAAGAAAAAGAAAGATGCACAAACTGGATAATCAGTGGGAGCAAGAACCCTACGTCATACAAGATTCTAAATACGACAACAGAAAAGTTTGTGTCGTCAGTAAAGACGGAGGAAGAACAACAACCACTGTGTCCAGAGATCATTTGAAGTTGTGTCCAGAACACTTAAAGAGTTGTGAAAAGAACCCTGTCTTCAATCAAAGAGAAAGAAAGGAAGAGGTCATACACACCGATCTGGGAGATTTTCCTGCGGATTGGCCCCGACTGGGAGATGCTGTGATAATTCCAGTGTTGCAGTTTTATCAGCCACAAGAGGAAGTTCTACCTCCAGTTGTGCCTGTGGTGCCAGTTGAGCCCGTCCAGGAGTTACCCATCCCAGCAACACCTCAACCTGTAGAACCTCAAGATGGATCATCTGAAGCAGCGCCCCATACTATGGGATCCCCTGGTGAAGCTGACTCACACCGCCCAGCCATCAGTACGCTTGCCAGATCCATGGAAAGGTTAAGGCAGTTCTATAGTTTGCCGTTACGCAGTGCAGACAGATCGCAACTTGTTATACCTGAAACTACACCACGTAGATCAGAGAGAATCACAAAAGGGAAATTACCCATTAGATATCAGCAGTGATTATAACGAATTTATGTGAACATTGTAAAAGTCTATATATATAAATGTGTTTTTTTTCTCTATTATGTCTTCGTTTAACAATGGACTCAGAGGCTGAGGACTGAGCCAGCCCAAAAACTGTATCCTGTAAATAGTTGCACTAAAGTGCCTTCTTAATGGTTTCACATGAAACCTTGACTCACCTCTGAACCAAAAACCCGTGTGGTGTGGCACTGAGTGAGGTCTGCATTTGGATGTCCTGCAGCCCACCCAGGACCCACGTTGAAGGTTTGGTGCGGGTCCTTCACAAGTATCTTGTATATATATTTATTAAATGCTATTTGATACTTTTGTATTCTATATGTAAAATGTTATTGTTCGTAACGTTCAAGGTGTTCTCACCTCCCGGATGGGAAGATGTTATTGTTTAATGTTTATTGTATGAACAAAAATGTCTCTTTATATTTTACAGCCCGGGAGTGCTGTCGTTTACCATGGGGGAATGTGTAGCCCTGGTACACAATACCAGGAGGATGAGTGGAGAGGTAACAGTTAAGGTCTCTTCATGACATCATGTACACTTCTGACACACCCAGCAGGGGTGTGGAAGGGAGTGATTTAGTCAGTCAGTGTCCGGACTTCAGAGTGAGAAGTCAGTTTCCTGTCCTTGGACAGAGTAGACGTGTCCAGTTTAAGTCTATCATCAGTTCAGAAAGTGGAGTCTGGTGTAGGTGTCTGTATACACCTTAGTCTAGTCAGAGCTGTGCCCCACTGGAAGAAAGACTGAACTATCTATTAAGAGACAAGCAAGGCGAAGGGCAAAGTGGAAGGAAGATAATTGGAAAAGTGCTTTTGACTTGGAAAAGTCCTGCACGTTGCAACCGGTTACTGGGGACCGAAGGATCACTATTGTACAGCATAGTGAAGAGAAAACCAGGAATCTACCGGACCCTAGGTCGCGGCAGACAAGCCCCTTATAGTCAGAACGTAGCTGGAGTCAGGGGGTGTGAAGACTTTGAGTTAGTGCACGACAAGAAAAGGATTCAGCTCCCTCGCAGGAAGGCTTCTAACACAAATTTGACTGGGCAGAACAGCTAAAGATTAGCTGGAATCATAGAGAGGACTACGCTTCAGGCTGGTCGTACTCAGCTTCATTGGACAGTAAAGGAGGCCCCTAACTTGCTTAGCTGTTGCCTCAAAGCTCATCCTCCATCAACCCCATCAGCCTCCCTGGGACCTGCCTTATCATCTTGCAAGTAAGGGTATGGAAAGACATTGACTGTGTGAGACTGAGTTATTATTGCATGCCTGCACAATCCCTACCTAACTACCGACCTGAGGGAAGAGTCCCACCTGTAGGGGACCCGACATCTAGCTGCCTCACCATCCCCTCAGAGATCTGCAGCAGCGCTGGTACATATTACCAGAATACTACAGGTGGCGTCACGAACTGTACATAAATCAATCCCCTGTAAATATATCCCCAACATACGCCAGACCGCCAGGGCCACAGACCGAGCCACAGCTACCTGTGACAATCCCCATAGACTTCTACGGGCTCGGCTCTGAGTACCCCATTGCCCTGGTAACCCACAATTGTGGTGGCGGGTCGACACACATGTCCTCTATCACAGTGCCTCCATAATATCACCACCTACATGTCCTCTATCACAGTGCCTCCATAACAGCACCAGCTACATGTCCTCTATCACAGTGCCTCCATAATATCACCAGCTACATGTCCTCTATCACAGTGCCTCCATAACAGCACCAGCTACATGTCCTCTATCACAGTGCCTCCATAACAGCACCAGCTACATGTCCTCTATCACAGTGCCTCCATAACAGCACCAGCTACATGTCCTCTATCACAGTGCCTCCATAACAGCACCAGCTACATGTCCTCTATCACAGTGCCTCCATAACAGCACCAGCTACATGTCCTCTATCACAGTGCCTCCATAAATCACCAGCTACATGTCCTCTATCACAGTGCCTCCATAAACGCACCAGCTACATGTCCTCTATCACAGTGCCTCCATAACAGCACCAGCTACATGTCCTCTATCACAGTGCCTCCATAATACACCAGCTACATGTCCTCTATCACAGTGCCTCCATAACAGCACCAGCTACATGTCCTCTATCACAGTGCCTCCATAAACACCAGCTACATGTCCTCTATCACAGTGCCTCCATAACAGCACCAGCTACATGTCCTCTATCACAGTGCCTCCATAACAGCACCAGCTACATGTCCTCTATCACAGTGCCTCCATAATATCACCAGCTACATGTCCTCTATCACAGTGCCTCCATAACTACACCACTACATGTCCTCTATCACAGTGCCTCCATAACAGCACCAGCTACATGTCCTCTATCACAGTGCCTCCATAATCACCAGCTACATGTCCTCTATCACAGTGCCTCCATAACAGCACCAGCTACATGTCCTCTATCACAGTGCCTCCATAACAGCACCAGCTACATGTCCACTATCACAGTGCCTCCATAACAGCACCAGCTACATGTCCTCTATCACAGTGCCTCCATAACAGCACCAGCTACATGTCCTCTATCACAGTGCCTCCATAACAGCACCAGCTACATGTCCTCTATCACAGTGCCTCCATAAATCACCAGCTACATGTCCTCTATCACAGTGCCTCCATAACAGCACCAGCTACATGTCCTCTATCACAGTGCCTCCATAACAGCACCAGCTACATGTCCTCTATCACAGTGCCTCCATAATATCACCAGCTACATGTCCTCTATCACAGTGCCTCCATAAACACCAGCTACATGTCCTCTATCACAGTGCCTCCATAAATCACCAGCTACATGTCCTCTATCACAGTGCCTCCATAACAGCACCAGCTACATGTCCTCTATCACAGTGCCTCCATAACAGCACCAGCTACATGTCCTCTATCACAGTGCCTCCATAACAGCACCAGCTACATGTCCTCTATCACAGTGCCTCCATAACAGCACCACTACATGTCCTCTATCACAGTGCCTCCAATAATCAGCACCAGCTACATGTCCTCTATCACAGTGCCTCCATAAATGCACCAGCTACATGTCCTCTATCACAGTGCCTCCATAACAGCACCAGCTACATGTCCTCTATCACAGTGCCTCCATAATCACACCAGCTACATGTCCTCTATCACAGTGCCTCCATAAATCACCACTACATGTCCTCTATCACAGTGCCTCCATAATAGCACCAGCTACATGTCCTCTATCACAGTGCCTCCATAATAGCACCAGCTACATGTCCTCTATCACAGTGCCTCCATAAACACCAGCTACATGTCCTCTATCACAGTGCCTCCATAATATCACCAGCTACATGTCCTCTATCACAGTGCCTCCATAATACACACCAGCTACATGTCCTCTATCACAGTGCCTCCATAATACACCAGCTACATGTCCTCTATCACAGTGCCTCCATAATCACACCAGCTACATGTCCTCTATCACAGTGCCTCCATAACATCACCAGCTACATGTCCTCTATCACAGTGCCTCCATAACAGCACCAGCTACATGTCCTCTATCACAGTGCCTCCATAATACACCAGCTACATGTCCTCTATCACAGTGCCTCCATAACACACCAGCTACATGTCCTCTATCACAGTGCCTCCATAATCACCAGCTACATGTCCTCTATCACAGTGCCTCCATAAAGCACCAGCTACATGTCCTCTATCACAGTGCCTCCATAACATCACCAGCTACATGTCCTCTATCACAGTGCCTCCATAATATCACCACTACATGTCCTCTATCACAGTGCCTCCAAAACACCAGCTACATGTCCTCTATCACAGTGCCTCCATAAACACCAGCTACATGTCCTCTATCACAGTGCCTCCATAAACACCAGCTACATGTCCTCTATCACAGTGCCTCCATAATATCACCACTACATGTCCTCTATCACAGTGCCTCCATAAACACCAGCTACATGTCCTCTATCACAGTGCCTCCATAAACACCACTACATGTCCTCTATCACAGTGCCTCCATAATACACCAGCTACATGTCCTCTATCACAGTCCTCCATAATATCACCACTACATGTCCTCTATCACAGTGCCTCCATAATACACCAGCTACATGTCCTCATCACAGTGCCTCCATAAACCACTACATGTCCTCTATCACAGTGCCTCCATAAATCACCAGCTACATGTCCTCTATCACAGTGCCTCCATAAACACCACTACATGTCCTCTATCACAGTGCCTCCATAAACACCAGCTACATGTCCTCTATCACAGTGCCTCCATAATATCACCACTACATGTCCTCTATCACAGTGCCTCCATAATACACCAGCTACATGTCCTCTATCACAGTGCCTCCATAACAGCACCAGCTACATGTCCTCTATCACAGTGCCTCCATAAACACCAGCTACATGTCCTCTACACAGTGCCTCCATAAACACCACTACATGTCCTCTATCACAGTGCCTCCATAAACACCAGCTACATGTCCTCTATCACAGTGCCTCCATAATATCACCAGCTACATGTCCTCTATCACAGTGCCTCCATAATACACCACTAATCCCATCACGGCCTCCAACCACTACATGTCCTCCACGTGCCTCCATACACCACAATCCATCAATCCTCATAACCCTACACCTCATAGTCTCCTACACACCTTCCTTCATCCCCTAACATCACATGTCCCATCCTCATAACACCACTACTCCTCACACACCAACACCACTCATCCTATCCATGCTCCAACACACTATCCCATCAATGCTCCTATCCACTACGTCCCACACATGCCAATCACACACAGCCTACAAGCCCCAAAACACCACTACATTCCACACATGCCATAAACACCACCAGCCCTATCACACCCCTCACCTCACCTCACACTCCAAACACCACTCTCCATCCATCCCCAACACCACAGCCCTATCACTCTCATAAACCACTCACACATGCCATAACACCATCCCATCACATCCTCCATAAACACCACACATGTCCCTATCACATGCCTCCATAAACCCACTACATGTCCCTATCACAGTGCCCCATAAACACCCTACATTCCTCTATCACTGCCTCCATAAACCACTACATGTCCTCTATCACAGTCCTCATAAACACACTACATCCCTATCACATGCCCCAAAAACCACACATGTCCTCATCACAGTGCCTCCATAAACACCACTACAGTCCTCTATCAGTGCCTCCAAACACCACTACATTCCCTATCACAGTGCCTCCATAAACACAGCTAATGTCCTCTATCACATGCCTCCATAAACACCACTACATGTCCTCATCACAGCTCATAACACCACTACAGTCCATCACATGCCTCCATAACACCACTACATTCCCACACAGTGCCTCCATAAACCACTACATGTCCTCTATCACTGCTCCATACACCCAGCACATGTCCTCATCACAGTGCCCCATAACACCCACATGCCTCTATACAGTGTCCTACACAACATTCACAGTGCCTCCATAATACCCACACAGCCTATCCAGGCCTAAACACCACTACATTCCTCTATCACATGCCTCCATAAACACCAGCACATTCCTCTACACAGTGCCTCATAACACACTACTGTCCCTATCACAGTGCCTCAAATTCACCACTACATGTCCTCTATCACAGTGCTCATAAACACCACTACATGTCCCTATCACAGTGCCCCATAACACCACTACAGTCCTCTATCACAGTGCCCAAACACCACTACATCCCATCACATGCTCCATAAACACCACTACATCCTCTATCACAGTCTCATAAATCACCACATGTCCTCTATCACGTGCCCATAAACACCACTACATCCTCTATCACAGTGCCTCCATAAACACACTACATGTCCTCTATCACAGTGCTCCATAACACCACTACAGTCCCATCACGTGCCTCCATAACACACCACTACATGTCCTCTATCACAGTGCCTCCATAAACACCAGCTACATGTCCTCTATCACAGTGCCTCATAACACACCAGCTACATGTCCTCTATCACAGTGCCTCCATAAACACCAGCTACATGTCCTCTATCACAGTGCCTCCATAATATCACCAGCTACATGTCCTCTATCACAGTGCCTCCATAATACACCACTACATGTCCTCTATCACGTGCCTCCATAAACACCAGCTACATGTCCTCTATCACAGTGCTCCATAACAGCACCAGCTACATGTCCTCTATCACAGTGCCTCCATAAACACCACTACATGTCCTCTATCACAGTGCTCCATAATCACCAGCTACATGTCCTCTATCACAGTGCCTCCATAAACACCAGCTACATGTCCTCTATCACAGTGCCTCCATAATATCACCAGCTACATGTCCTCTATCACAGTGCCTCCATAACACCAGCTACATGTCCTCTATCACAGTGCCTCCATAACAGCACCAGCTACATGTCCTCTATCACAGTGCCTCCATAAAGCACCAGCTACATGTCCTCTATCACAGTGCCTCCATAACACACCACTACATATCCTCTATCACAGTGCCTCCATAACAGCACCAGCTACATGTCCTCTATCACAGTGCCTCCATAACAGCACCACCTACATGTCCTCTATCACAGTGCCTCCATAACAGCACCAGCTACATGTCCTCTATCACAGTGCCTCCATAACAGCACCACTACATATCCTCTATCACAGTGCCTTACCACCTAGTCCTTATACATGTATCAACCAGCTACATGTCCTCTATCACAGTGCCTCCATAATATACCACTACATGTCCTCTATCACAGTGCCTCCATAATATCACCACCTACATGTCCTCTATCACAGTGCCTCCATAACATCACCAGCTACATGTCCTCTATCACAGTGCCTCCATAACAGCACCAGCTACATGTCCTCTATCACAGTGCCTCCATAAATCACCAGCTACATGTCCTCTATCACAGTGCCTCCATAATATCACCAGCTACATGTCCTCTATCACAGTGCCTCCATAATATCACCAGCTACATGTCCTCTATCACAGTGCCTCCATAACATCACCACTACATGTCCTCTATCACAGTGCCTCCATAATATCACAGCTACATGTCCTCTATCACAGTGCCTCCATAATATCACCAGCTACATGTCCTCTATCACAGTGCCTCCATAATATCACCATACATGTCCCTACAGTGCTCCATAATATCACAGCTACATGTCCTCTTCACATGCTCATAATATCACCAGCTACATGTCCTCTATCACAGTGCCTCCATAATATCACCAGCTACATGTCCTCTATCACAGTGCCTCCGTAATAGCACCAGCTACATATCCTCTATCACAGTGCCTCCATAATATTACCACCTACATGTCCTCTATCACAGTGCCTCCATAACAGCACCAGCTACATGTCCTCTATCACAGTGCCTCCATAATATTACCACCTACATGTCCTCTATCACAGTGCCTCCATAATATTACCACCTACATGTCCTCTATCACAGTGTCTCCATAATATCACCAGCTACATGTCCTCTATCACAGTGCCTCCATAACAGCACCAGCTACATGTCCTCTATCACAGTCATTTAACCTCTGAACACTTGATTTCACCCACAGGAGAAGCAGAAAGAGGTTTCTAAAATGTAATTTCCCATGCGGTGCAGAGAGATGTCGGGGTCTAATGACAAAACTCCATTGTTGTAGCCCAGTAACAAAAAATAAAGTAATTATGAAGGTAATAAATTCTCATATAAAGTTGTAATCATCCAGATAAATAATACTGTACTTCCATCTCAGGATGTTAAACGCTTTACATTGTTAACGGGATTAATTGTCGCTTTTATTTCTCATCTCTTTATTACAAATCCCCCGAAAATGAAACTTTATTGTAAGAAAATAAACTGATAATAGAAAAGATCAGTCTGCTGCAGAGATGGGAAATAGTGAGGAGATGGTGCCCCCTGCTGGCAGGCCTTAGGAATTACAGAATAACATAGGGCACAATGGAGTGAGAATGATTATAAACCAACTCTCTATAATGCCACCTCACATCAAAGGCTGGAAGGAGCGGACACTCCAAAAAAAGGGATGAAGGGAACTTGTATAGATGTGGTCACTTTACCACCCTAACGCCCGCTGTCAGAGTGTGAGCATAGCAAGTGTTTGGGGTCTGTATTTATTATAGGGTCCTGGAATGACAGGCTTAAGGATCTATATTTCCTTTATGGAACGGTCTCTATATTGGGAGCATTCTAGGGTTATTCAGGTGAAGCCATTTTCCTGAATTGTAGAAGGACAGGTAAAGGGTTAATATTAATACATCATCGCTCACCTGTCCGGTCAACATTGAAGACCACAATCCCCTTCTTTCCCCTTTCTCGCATCTCGTAACATCCTTATTACCCTATGTGCCTTATTAATTATGTGTCAAGGAAGCTGGAAGTGTAATGGTGTGGAGCTCCTGGTGGTGGTAGTGTGATGGTGTGGGGCTGCTGGTGGTGGTAGTGTGATGGTGTGGGGCTGCTGGTGGTGGTAGTGTGATGGTGTGGGGCTCCTGGTGGTGGTAGTGTGATGGTGTGGGGCTGCTGGTGGTGGTAGTGTGATGGTGTGGGGCTGCTGGTGGTGGTAGTGTGATGGTGTGGGGCTGCTGGTGGTGGAAGTGTGATGGTGTGGGGCTGCTGGTGGTGGTAGTGTGATGGTGTGGGCTGCTGGTGGTAGTGTGATGTGTGGGACTGGTGGTGGTGGTGGTAGTGTGATGGTGTGGGGCTGCTGGTGGTGGTAGTGTGATGGTGTGGGGCTACTGGTGGTGGTAGTGTGATGGTGTGGAGCTCCTGGTAGTGGTAGTGTGATGGTGTGGGGCTACTGTTGGTAGTGTGATGTGTGGGGTTGCTGGTGGTGGTAGTGTGATGGTGTGTGGCTACTGCTGGTAGTTCTTTGTGTTGGGCTACTGGTGGTAATGTGATGGTGTTGGGCTGCTGGTGGTGGTGGTAGTGTGATGGTGTTGGGCTGCTGGTGGTGGTAGTGTGATAATGTGGGGCTGTTGGTGGTAGTGTGATGGTTTGGGGCTGCTGGTGGTGGTAGTGTGATGTGTGGGGCTGCTGGTGGTGATAGTGTGATGGTGTGGGGCTGCTGGTGGTGGTAGTGTGATGTGTGGGGTTACTGGTGGTGGTAGTGTGATGGTGTGGGGCTGGTGGTGGTACTGTAATAGTGTGGTGGTGGTGGTGTGATGGTGTGGGGCTCCATCATGATGGACACAGATTTGTCATTCTACATGATGCCAGCTCAGGGGGACCACAGATCTGCTCCATTGACCATCGCAGGACCATGTACACATTTGGGGTTGTCAGGATTTCGACCCACCGGTCACATGAGCCCCAAGGATATGTTTTGTGAAAGCAAGGAATGAGGTCACCTGGCTCCATGGAGATGTTTGGGGAAGCCAGATTGTGCCCCTCAAGTCAACTTGCCTTATAACTCTACAGACTGTCATTATCACGACTCAGCTGTCGGGTGACCCGGGACCAGGGGCTCCTTCCCTGTCCCTAACACTAGGGGGTGCCCTAGCTCGCTCTATTCCCCTGGATACTTCTGAAGGTGAAGATGCCAGGGCCACCACCTTTGCCTTATCTCCTGAGTTAGCCCTACATCTGTTCTCTTCCCCCACTCACGCTACTGTGCACCGCAGTACACCATCCCGACGAATAAGGATACACAAACAAGGGTAAACTGAAAACACCAGGCATACAAAATATTCACTCACATATAACAAAGGAATACACCGGGGCATGGAGGATGGGGAAAAAAAAGTAGAGGAGGGAAGGGAATTACCGCACTTACAAACCACGCAACAGTCACAGATAACTATTCCAAAACAGTAGTATTATGCTCACGGGGAAAGGAGAGAAGGCGTTCGGTGGGTGGGACTTACAGGGAATTGTAAACAATAGGGGAAAGGACATTATACAGGGACTTATAATGAATTGGTGTAGGGAACAGAGAACACAGGACAGAGACTTACAATGAATTGAGGGAGAATCACAATGAGTGAATAATTTATATACAGTACAGATCAAAAGTTTGGACATACCTTCTCATTTAAAGATTTTTCTGTATTTTCATGACTATGAAAATTGTACATTCACACTGGAGGCACCAAAACTATGAATTAACACATGTGGAATTATATACTTAACAAAAAAGTGTGAAACAACTGAAAATATGTATTTTATTCTAGGTTCTTCAAAGTAGTCACCTTTTGCTTTGATGACTGCTTTGCACACTTGGCATTCTCTTGATGAGCTTCAAGAGGTAGTCACTGGAAATGGTCTTCCAACAATCTTGAAGGAGTTCCCAGAGATGCTTAGCACTTGTTGGCCCTTTTGCCATCACTCTGCGGTCCAGCTCACCCCAAACCATCTCGATTGGGTTCAGGTCTGGTGACTGTGGAGGCCAGGTCATTTGGCGTAGCACACCATCACTCTCCCTCTTGGTCAAATAGCCCTTACACAGCCTGGAGGTGTGTTTGGGGTCATTGTCCTGTTGAAAAATAAATGATGGTCCAACTAAACGCAAACCGGATGGAATAGCATGCCGCTGCAAGATGCTGTGGTAGCCATGCTGGTTCAGTATGCCTTCAATTTTGAATAAATCCCCAACAGTGTCACCAGCAAAGCACCCCCACACCATCACACCTCCTCCATGCTTCACGGTGGGAACCAGGCATGTAGAGTCCATCCGTTCACCTTTTCTGCATCGCACAAAGACACGGTGGTTGGAACCAAAGATCTCAAATTTGGACTCATCAGACCAAAGCACAGATTTCCACTGGTCTAATGTCCATTCCTTGTGTTCTTTAGCCCAAACAAGTCTCTTCTGCTTGTTGCCTGTCCTTAGCAGTGGTGTAATGTATGTAGTACAGTTCATATAGCGTCTTGTGCTTGGGTGCGATGAAAACACAGGAGTCACAGGTTTGATATAGAAAAGTCCTGTATTACTTCATACAAGTTGGCAGAAATAGTCACACAGTTTGCAGACACAGAAACAGGAGACACAGCAGGCCAGAGTAATCCAAGCTCAGCAATCACTCTCCAATACAGATTCAGGATCTTCTTCTCTGTTACCGTAAGTCCATGCAAACGTGGGTCTTTCAAAGAGCAGGGTTCAGAGTCCACAAGTGCTTCAGAGTTCCTCAGTAGGAATAGCTGGAGTACAAGGTCCAAGGCTTACAGGAGTCAAGTCACAGGTTCACTGCAGGCTAGATTCTGAAGCACTGATTGCTCAGCTGTGGCTGCTTAAGAAGCAAAGGAGAGAATCAGGGCGGGAACATGCAAGCTGGAAACTCCATTTTGACTGAGGGCAAGATAGCTGCAGCAAGACAGAAAGTAAAATGGCTGACGAACAAACTGAGTTTCAGGAATATATACATAGAACCTTACATTACTCCCTCCTTAACCCCTTACTGCCATCGGACGTACTATCCCGTCCATGGTACCTGGGCCCGTATGACCGGGGACGGGATAGTACGTCATAGGCGATCAGCTGCGCTCCTGAGGGGAGCGCAGCTAATCGCCGCCGGGTGTCAGCTGATTATCACAGCTGACACCCATGACTGTGTGTCAGGAGCGGTCACGGACCGCTCCCGGCACATTAACCCCTTGCAAACCGCGATCAAACATGATCGCGGTGTACTGGGGGCACAGGGGAGGATCGCGCAGGGTGGGGGCTCCCTGCGCGCCCCCCTGAGACCCTCAGAGCAGCGCGATGTGATCGCGCTGTTCTGAGGGCTTCCTCCCTCCCAGGACCCGGATCCAAGATGGCGCCGGGGTCCTGGAGGGAGGCGGCTACCTCAGTGCCTGCCGAGAGCAGGCACTGAGAAGCCTGCATCTATGCCTGTGCGATCGCTGGTGTGACAGAGTGCTGTGCACACTGTCACACCAGCGATATGATAAAATACTGTGATGTCCCACCCTGGGACAAAGTAAAAAAGTTAAAAAAGTAAAAATAAACATGTGTAAAAAAAAAATCCAAAATAAATAAAAAAAAAAAAAAATATTCCCCAATAAATTCACTTCTTCCTGTAAATAAAAAAAAAAAAACAATAAAAGTACACATATTTGGTATCGCCGCGTCCGTAACGACCCCCCCTATAAAATTGTCCCACTAGTTAACCCCTTTAGTGAACCCTTAAAAAAAAAAAAACGAAGCAAAAAATCAATGCTTTATCATCATACCGCCGAACAAAAAGTGGAATAACACGCGATCAAAAAGACCGATATAAAAAAACATGGTACCGCTGAAAACGTCATCTTGTCCCGCAAAAAACAAGCCGTCATAAAGCATCATCAGCAAAAAATTAAAAAAGTTATAGCTCGCAGAATAAAGCGATGCAAAAATAATTATTTTTTATATAAAATTGTTTTTATTCTATAAAAGCGCCAAAATATGAAAAAATGATATAAATGAGGTATCGCCATAATCGTACTGACCCGAAGAATAAAACTGCTTTATCAATTTTACCACACGCGGAACGGTATAAACGCCTCCCCAAAAGAAATTCATGAATTGCTGATTTTTGTTCATTCTAACCTCCCAAAAATCGAAATAAAAAGCGATCAAAAAACGTCACGTGCTCAAAAATGGTACCAATAAAAACGTCAACTCGTCCCGCAAAAAATAAGACCTCACATGACTCTGTGGGCCAAAATATGCAAAAATTATAGCTCTCAAAATGTGATGATGCAAAATCTATTTTTGCAATAAAAAGCGTCTTTTAGCGTGACAGCTGCCAATCATAAAAACCCGCTATAAATAATAAATCAAACCCCCCTTTATCACCCCTTTAGTAAGGGAAAAATAATAAAATTAAAAAAAAGTATTTATTTCCATTTTCCCATTAGGGTTAGGGTTAGGGTTGCGGCTAAAGTTAGGGTTAGGGTTGGCGCTAAAGTTAGGATTAGGGTTAGGGTTGGGATTAGGGGTGTGTTAGGGTTAGGTTTGTGGTTAGGGTTGGGACTAGGGTTAGGGGTGTGTTGGGGTTAGGGTTGGAGTTAGAATTGGGGGGTTTCAGCTGTTTAGGCACATCAGGGGCTCTCCAAATGTGACATGGCGTCTGATCTCAATTAAAGCCAATTCTGCGTTGAAAAAGTCAAACGGTGCTCCTTCACTTCTCAGCTCTGCCATGCGTCCAAACAGTAGTTTATCCCCACATATGGGGTATCAGCGTACTCTGGACCCCAAGAGTTATTGTGCAATTTGTCCTATTTCTTCTGCTACCCTTGGGAAAATAAAAAACTGGGGGCGAAAATATCATTTTTGTACAAAAAAAATATATTTTTGTTTTTACGGCTGTACATTATAAACTTCTGTGAAGCACTTGGGGCTTCATAGCGCTCACCACACATCTAGATAAGTTCCTTGTGGGGTCTATTTTCCAAAATGGGGTCACTTGTTGGGGATTTCCACTGTTTAGGCGCATCAGGGGCTCTCCAAATGCGACATGACGCCCCCAGACCATTCCATCAAAGTCTGCAATCCAAAACGTCACTACTTCCTTCCGAGCCCCGACGTGTACCCATACAGTAGTTTTCTCCCACATATTGGATATCAGCGTACTCAGGACAAATTGGACAACAACTTTTGGGGTCCAATTTCTCCTGTTACCCTTGTAAAAATAAAATATTGGGGAAAAAAAATCATTTTTGCAAAAAAAAAAAGGATTTTTTATTTTTACGGCTGTGCGTTATAAACTTCTGTGAAGCACTTCGGGGTTCAAAGTGCTCACCACACATCTAGACAAGTTCCTTGTGGGGTCTATTTTCCAAAATGGGGTCACTTGTGGGGGGTTTCCACTGTTTAGGCGCATCAGGGGCTCTCCAAATGCGACATGACGCCCCCAGACCATTCCATCAAAGTCTGCAATCCAAAACGTCACTACTTCCCTTCCGAGCCCTGACGTGCGCCCATACAGTAGTTTTCTCCCACATATTGGGTATCAGCGTACTCAGGACAAATTGGACAACAACTTTTGGGTTCCAATTTCTTCTGTTACCCTTGTGAAAATAAAAATATTGGGGGCGAAAAAATCATTTTTGTAAAAAAAAAAAGGATTTTTTATTTTTACGGCTGTACGTTATAAACTTCTGTGAAGCACTTCGGTGTTCAAAGTGCTCACCACACATCTAGATAAGTTCCTTGTGGGGTCTATTTGCCAAAATGGGGTCACTTGTGGGGGGGTTTCCACTGTATAGGTGCATCAGGGGCTCTCCAAATGTGACATGACGCCCCCAGACCATTCCATCAAAGTCTGCAATCCAAAACGTCACTACTTCCCTTCCGAGCCCTGACGTGCGCCCATACAGTAGTTTTCTCCCACATATTGGGTATCAGCGTACTCAGGAAAAATTGGACAAAACTTTTGGGTTCCAATTTCTTCTGTTACCCTTGTGAAAATAAAAATTGGGGACGAAAAAATCATTTTTGTAAAAAAAAAAAAGATTTTTTATTTTACGGCTGTACGTTATAAACTTTAGTGAAACACCTGGGGGTTAAAAGTTCTCACCACACATCTAGATAAGTTCCTTGAGGGGTCTAGTTTCCAAAATGGCGTCATTTATGGGGGTTTCCACTGTTTAGGCAGATCAGGAGCTCTCCAAACACGACATGGCGTCCAGCCAATTCTGCGTTGAAAAAGTCAGACGGCGCTCCTTCCCTTCCAAACTCTGCCATGCACCCAAACAGTGGTTTACCCCCACATATGGGGTATCAGCGCACTCAGGACAAATTGCACAATAACTTTTGGAGTCTTGTTACCCTTGGAAAAATAAAAATTGGGGTGAAAAGATCATTTTTGTGGAAAAAATATGATTTTTAAATTTTACGGCTCTACGTTATAAACTTGTGTGAAGCACTTGGGGGTTCAAATTGCTCACCAAAGATCTAGAAAAGTTCCTTAGGGGGTCTAGTTTCCAAAATGGGGTCATTTGTGGGGGTTTCCACTGTTTAGGCACATCAGGGGCTCTCCAAATGCAACATGGCATCCAATCTCAATTCCAGCCAATTTTGGTTGGAAAAAGTCAAATGGTGCTCCTTCCATTCCGAGCTCTGGCGTGCGCCCAAACAGTGGTTCCCACCCACATATGGGGTATCAGCGTACTCAGGACAAATTGGACAACAACTTATGTGGTCCAATTTCTCCTGTTACCCTTGAGAAAATAAAAAATTAGTGACTAAAATATAATTTTTGTGGGAAAAAAATAGGATTTTTTATTTTCATGCCCGGGCATTATAAACTTGTGTGAAGCACTTGGGGGTTCAAAGTGCTCACCAAAGATCTAGATAAGTTCCTTAGGGGGTATAGTTTCCAAAATGGGGTCACTTGTGGGGTGTTTCCACTGTTTAGGCTCATCTGGGGCACTGCAAACGGAACATGACCCCCATCAACGTCTGCATTCCAAAACGTTACTACTTCCTTTCCAAGCCCTGCCGTGCACCCAAACAGTTCCCCCCCCCACATATGGGGTATCAGCGTACTCAGGACAAATTGGACAACAACTTTTGGGGTCCAATTTCCTTGGGAAAATTCAATTGTTTTTTTTTTTTTTCCACACCCAGGCATTATAAGCTTTTGTGAAACACTTGGGAGTTCAAAGTGCTCACAACAGATCTAGATAAGTACCTTAGGGGGTCTAGTTTCCAAAATGGTGTCACTTGTGGGGGTTTCCACTGTTTAGGCGCATCAGGGGCTCTCCAAACACGACATGGCGTCCAATCTCAATTCCAGCCAATTTTAGTTTGAAAAAGTCAAACGGCGCTCCTTCCCTTACGAGCTCTGCCGTGTGCCCAAACAGTGGTTTTCCCCCACATATTGGGTATTGGCGTACTCAGGAGAAATTGCACAACAACCTTATCTGTCCATTTTCTCCTTTTACCCTTGTGAAAATAAAAAAAAAGTTTGTAAAAGATCATTTTTGTGGCTAAAAAGTTAAATATTCATTTTTTCCTTCCACGTTGCTTTAGTTCCTGTGAAGCACCTGAAGGGTTAATAATCTTCTTGAATGTGGTTTTGAGTACCTTGAGGGGTGCAGTTTTTAGAATGGTGTCACTTTTGGGTATTTTCTGCCATATAGACCCCTCAAAGTGACTTCAAATGAGAGGTGGTCCCTAAAAAAAAATGGCTTTGTAAATTTTGTTGTAAAAATGAGAAATCGCTGGTCAACTTTTAACCCTTATAACTTCCTAACAAAAAAAAATTTTGGTTCCAAAATTGTGCTGATGTAAAGTAGACATGTGGGAAATGTTATTTCTTAACTATTTTATGTGACATATTTCTCTGTTTTAAGGGAATAAAAATTCAAAGTTTGAAAATTGCAAAATTTTAAAAATTTTCGCCATATTTGCGTTTTTTTTAAAAAATAAACGCAAGTTATATCGAAGAAATTTTACTTCTAACGCGAAGTACAATATGTCACGAGAAAACAATCTCAGAATCGCGAAGATCCGTTGAAGCGTTCCAGAGTTATAACCTCATAAAGAGACAGTGGTCAGAATTGTAAAAATTGGCCCGGTCATTAACGTGCAAACCACCCTTGGGGGTGAAGGGGTTAAGGACAACCTCCGGATGACCTCAGACCAGGCTTGTGTGGGTACCTCTGATGAAACTGACGGAGCAAGCGAGGAGCATTAACGTTATTGACCGGTTCCCATGAGTTGTCCTCCACTGGGTAGCCCTGCCATTTAATCAGATATTGTAACTGATTTCTATACAACCTGGAATCTAAAATCCTTTCCACCACAAATTCTTCCTGACCATCGACTAGCACTGGGTCAGGGCAAGGAGAGGAACGTCCAGGAAACGTATTGGGTGTCGCAGCCTTTAGTAGGGATACATGAAAGACAGGGTGGATTCTCATAGTTCTGGGCAGTTGAAGACGACAAGCAACGGCACTTATAATTTTACTGATTTTATAGGGTCCAATGTACTTATGTCCCAACTTAGACGATGGAATCCTTAACTTAAGATTTCTGGTTGACAGCCAGACCAAGTCTCCTACCTTGAAAGCTGGTGCAGGTTTACGAAATTTATCTGCTGCTTTCTTGTACCTTTCTTGAGCCGATTCCAGATTTCCCTTTAGAAGATCCATATTCTTCTGTAAAGACGTGATTCTTTCAGCCACTGCTGGTAAAGGCGTTTCTATGGGAAATCGTGGTAGAATGTTAGGATGATAACCTAGATTAGAGTAAAAAGGAGACTGTTTAGTGGAGGCACTCTAGAGTTGTTATAGAGAACTCAGCTAATGGAAGTAGATCCACCCAATCATCTTGTAGGTGGCAGATAAAGCAGCGGAGATACTGCTCCAGGGTTTGATTGGTTCGTTCGGTCTGTCCATTAGTCTGGGGATGAAAAGCAGAAGAAAGGTTTACTTTAATGTCCAATGCTGCACAGAAATTTTGCCAAAACCTAGAAGTGAATTGCACCCCTCGATCCGAAATAACCTCATCCGGTACTCCATGTAAGCGAAACACATCTTTAATCATCAAATCTGATGTCTGTTTTGCAGTGGGTAAGCCGACACAAGGGATAAAATGAGCTGCCTTTGTTAGACGTCAACCACCACTAGAATGGTGTTCTTCCCCTGAGAGGTTGGTAACTCCACAATGAAGTCCATAGAAATGGATCCCCACGGGCGGGACGGGGTGGGAAGAGGCTGTAACAGACTAGTTGGTGAGGAGCGAGGTGTTTTGCATCTTGCACAGACCTCACATGAAGTGACATAATTCAAAACATCCTTCCTGCAAGTGGGCCACCAAAAGAAACGAGAAAGAAATTCCTGTGTCTTTAGAATTCCTCTATGCCCAGCTATCTTGGAATCGTGAATGAGTTGCAATACTCTTAATCTGACTGTTTCAGGAATATACAGACGTTGTCCCTGAATCCACACACCATTCTTAAAGACAAGACTTACGTCCCTTGGGGGTTGTGCCAAAAAGGAATCCGCATGGTATGCTTCCTTGATGTCCTTAAGTAGGTCTTGATTATGAATTACTCCTAGGAATCTAGAGTCAGGAAGAATAGTCTTAGGAGGAGTAAGTGGACGTGTCTCTGCTGAGTAAATCCTAGAGAGTGCATCAGCCTTTCCATTGCGCGATCCTGGTCTATAAGAGATGATAAAATTAAATTGGTTTAAGAAAAGATTCCAGCGAGCCTGGCGAGGAGTCAGGCACTTAGCCGACCTGATAAACTCAAGGTTACGATGGTCTGTCATGACAACTATTTGCTGTGCAGCTCCCTGAAGAAGGTGTCTCCATTCTTTGAAGGCGGCAATAATGGCCAACAACTCTCTATTGCCCACATCGTAGTTCCTCTCAGCCGAAGACAACTGCTGGGAAAAGAAGGCACAGGGATGCAAGACATTCTTCTCACCTGTTCTCTGAGAGAGTATAGCTCCAACGGCACAGTCTGAAGCATCCACCTCTATTATGAAGGCAAGCTCGGGGTTGGGATGTACTAGGATAGGTGCAGTGGTAAATTTATCTTTTAGACGGGAAAATGCTTCCTGGGCTTGGGGAGTCCAGGAAAACCTAGACTCTTTCCGGGTAAGTTGAGTGATAGGTGACACTACCTCAGAGAAATTTCTAATGAAATGTCTATAGAAGTTGGCAAACCCGATGAAGCGCTGTACCTCCTTCACATTTCTAGGACTTGGCCAATCCTTGATGGCTTGGGTTTTGCTTCCATCCATACTAATTCCTTGTGTAGACAGTACATACCCCAGAAATTGAATTTCGGTCCTATGGAATTCACACTTTTCAAGTTTGATGTAAAGATGATTTTGTCTTAGACGTTCCAAGACCATTCTCACATGTCCATGATGTTCCTCTGTGGAGTTAGAAAAAATTAGAATATCATCCAAATAAATTACCACGAATGTATCTAGGAGATCCCTGAAGATGTCATTCACCAAGTGTTGGAAAGTGGCTGGGGCGGTACTCAGACCAAAAGGCATAACTAGATATTCAAAGTGTCCATAGCGTGACCTGAATGCAGTCTTCCATTCATCCCCAGGTCTAATACGGACTAAGTTATAGGCCCCACGAAGATCTAGTTTAGAAAAAATTTTGGCATGTCGCACTCTCTCCAATAACTCAGGGATTAAAGGCAATGGATAACGGTTTCTAATAGTAACCTTATTGAGTTCCCTATAGTCTACGCATGGTCTCAGAGATCCATCTTTCTTCTTTACAAAGAAGATGGGTGCACCTGCAGGAGATGAAGAGGGGCGTATGAAGCCCTTGGCTAGATTTTCATCTATGTAATCCTTTAAAGCCTTTAGCTCGGGCCCCGCCAGGGGGTAGATCTTACCAAAAGGTATCTCTGCTCCAGGCAATAATTCAATTGGACAATCATATGGACGGTGAGGAGGAAGCTGGTCAGCATTCTTCTTGTCACATAAATCCACATAGTCCTGGTATACAGCTGGTAGTTCAGGGACTGACATGATTCCTTTAGGAACAGAGCAAGCTGGAACTTTTGGACTCATCTGTTTCTCTGGAAAGTGTAATTCCTTGGTCTCCCAGTTAATGGTAGGATTCTGAGCCTGCAGCCATGGTAGCCCTAGAATAATGGGAAAGTGGGGAGAAGAGATAAGCATAAAGGACAGTTTCTCTTGATGATCTTTACCTATAAGAACCCTCAAAGGCTCTGTTTCCGATCCACTGGTCCAGAGGTCAGCAGGGAGCCATCCACAGTTTCCATCTGTACTGGAGTAGCCTTCTTCACTGAACGTATTCCCTGTTTCAGAGCAAAGGAGACATCCATAAAATTTCCACTTGCCCCTGAGTCGATCATAGCAGAGCTAGACACCCAAGCTGAGTCAACCCAGAGTTTGATGGAAAGAAAGCAAAGGAGAGAATCAGGGCGGGAACATGCAAGCTGGAAACTCCATTTTGACTGAGGGCAAGATAGCTGCAGCAAGACAGAAAGTAAAATGGCTGACGAACAAACTGAGTTTCAGGAATATATACATAGAACCTTACAAGTGGTTTCCTAGCAGCTATTTTACCATGAAGGCCTGCTGCACAAAGTCTCCTCTTAACAGTTGTTGTAGAGATGTGTCAGCTGCTAGAACTCTGTGTGGCATTGACCTGGTCTCTAATCTGAGCTGCTGTTAACCTGCGATTTCTGAGGCTGGTGACTCGGATAAACTTATCCTCAGAAGCAGAGGTGACTCTCGGTCTTCCTTTCCTGGGGCGGTCCTCATGTGAGCCAGTTTCTTTGCAGCGCTTGATGGATTTTGCAACTGCACTTGGGGACACTTTCAAATTTTTCCAATTTTTCAGACTGATTGACCTTCATTTCTTAAAGTAATGATGGCCACTCGTTTTTCTTTACTTAGCTGCTTTTTTCTTGCCATAATATAAATTCTAACAGTCTATTCAGTAGGACTATCAGCTGTGTATCCACCAGACTTCTGCACAACACAACTGATGGTCCCAACGCCATTTATAAGGCCAGAAATCACACTTATTAAACCTGACAGGGCACACCTGTGAAGTGAAAACCATTCCCGGTGACTACCTCTTGAAGCTCATCAAGAGAATGCCAAGAGTGTGCAAAGCAGTCATCAAAGCAAAAGGTGGCTACTTTGAAGAACCTAGAATATAAGACATAATTTCAGTTGTTACACACTTTTTTAAGTCTGTAATTCCACATGTGTTAATTCATAGTTTTGATGTCTTCAGTGTGAATTTACAATTTTCATAGTCATGAAAATACAGAAAAATCTTTAAATGAGAAGGTGTGTCCAAACTTTTGTCTGTACTGTATATTGGATGGCAGACATTATAATTAATGGAGGGCACAGTTCCAGCTTATCAATTCATATTTAAATGCTGCATGGCTAATTATTCAGAATATTAACAGTGTGGTCCATATTTGTATTCAGGGATGCAGTGCGGGATTTTTTTTTTATTCAGGACGTAATTGTATATATTCATTATGTGACTGTTGTTTTCAGTGCCATGGTGATCAGGGTAGTACGACAAGTTGTGGCTGGGAGATGTCGACTAGAAGGTCTGACCAGATGGAGAACAAACAACAGAAAACTACTCTAATCAGACGAGATGTCATCAGACACTGGATGGGATTATTCTGCATCTGTCCTGTATGACTTGGAGTTATTCTGTTGTTTGTAAAATGAACTCCCTTGTGCCACATTCTCAGATTTGTGTTACATGTCTGTGTGCTGCCAGATTTTTTTATTGGGCGACAACCGACTCAGCGTTTCATATATCATATTCAAATATGCGTGAAAATCACATATCCAAGAATGAGATCTGTGAGACTTAGAGCATGTCCAATTCTGTTCCGAAACAGAAATGTATCCTTATTATATATAGCGCTGTCCCTTAGTATATAGTGTACGTTCCTGTTATATATAGCGCTGTCCCTTAGAATATAGTGTACGTTCCTGTTATATATTGTGCTGTCCCTTAGCATATAGTGTACGCTCGTTATATATACTGTTGTCCCTTAGCATGTAGTGTACGCTCTTGTTTTATATAGTCCTGTCCCATCGTATATAATGTATGCTCTTGTTATATACAGTGCTGTCCCTTAGTATATAGTGTACGCTCTTGTTATAGATAGTGCTGTCCCTTAGTATATAGTGTATGCTCTTGTTCTACAGTTAGGTCCATAAATATTTGGACAGAGACAACATTTATCTAATTTTGGTTCTAGACATTACCACAATGAATTTGAAACAAAACAAATCAGATGCAGTTGAAGTTCAGACTTTCAGCTTTCATTTGAGGGTATCCACATTAAAATTGGATGAAGGGTTTAGGAGTTTCAGCTCCTTAACATGTGCCACCCTGTTTTTAAAGGGACCAAAAGTAATTGGACAAATGACTCCAAGGCTATTTCATGGACAGGTGTGGGCAATCCCTTTGTTATGTCATTCTCAATTAAGCAGATGAAAGGGCCGGAGTTGATTTGAGGTGTGGTGTTTGCATTTGGAAGGTTTTGCTGTGAAGGAAACATGTGGTCACAGGAGCTCTCCATGCAGGTGAAACAAGCCATCCTTAAGCTGCAAGAACAGAAAAAAACCATCCAAGAAATTGCTACAACATTAGAAGTGGCAAAATCTACAATTTGGTACATCCTGAGAAAGAAAGAAAGCACTGGTGAACTCATCAATCCAAAAAGACCTGGGAGCCCACGGAAGACAACAGTGGTGGATGATCGCAGAATACTCTCCATGGTGAAGAAGAACCCGTTCACAACATCAACTGAAGTCCAGAACACTCTCAGTGAAGTAGGTGTATCTGTCTCTAAGTCAACAGTAAAGAGAAGACTCCATGAAAGTAAATACAAAGGGTTCACATCTAGATGCAAACCATTCATCAATTCCAAAAATAGACAGGCCAGAGTTAAATTTGCTGAAAAACACCTCCAGAAGCCAGCTCAGTTCTGGAAAAGTATTCTATGGACAGATGAGACAAAGATCAACCTGTACCAGAATGATGGGAAGCCAAAAGTTTGGAGAAGAAAGGGAACGGCACATGATCCAAGGCACACACATCCTCTGTAAAACATGGTGGAGGCAACGTGATGGCATGGGCATGCATGGCTTTCAATGGCACTGGGTCACTTGTGTTTATTGATGACATAACAGCAGACAAGAGTAGCCGGATGAATTCTGAAGTGTACCGGGATATACTTTCAGCCCAGATTCAGCCAAATGCTGCAAACTTGATTGGACGGCGCTTCATAATACAGATGGATAATGACCCCAAGCATACAGCCAAAGCTACACAGGAGTTCATGAGTGCAAAAAAGTGGAACATTCTTCAATGGCCAAGTCAATCACCAGATCTTAACCCAATTGAGCATGCATTTCACTTGCTCAAATCCAGACTTAAGAGGGAAAGACCCACAAACAAGCAAGACCTGAAGGCTGCGGCTGTAAAGGCCTGGCAAAGCATTAAGAAGGAGGAAACCCAGCGTTTGGTGATGTCCATGGGTTCCAGACTTAAGGCAGTGATTGCCTCCAAAGGATTCGCCACAAAATATTGAAAATAAAAATATTTTGTTTGGGTTATGTTTATTTGTCCAATTACTTTTGACCTCCTAAAATGTGGAGTGTTTGTAAAGAAATGTGTACAATTCCTACATTTTCTAACACATATTTTTGTTCAACCCTTCAAATTAAATGTTACAATCTGCACTTGAATTCTGTTGTAGAGGTTTCATTTCAAATCCAATGTGGTGGCATGCAGAGCCCAACTCGCGAAAATTGTGTCACTGTCCAAATATTTCTGGCCCTGACTGTATATAGTTCTGGCCCTCAGTATATAATGTGCTCTTTTGTTACATATAGTGCTGTCCCTTAGCAATATAATGCACGCTCTTGTTATATATAGTGCTGTCCCTTAGTATATAGTGTACGTTCCTGTTATATATAGTGCTGTCCCTTAGCATATAGTGTACGCTCGTTATGTATACTGTTGCCCCTTGGCATATAGTGTACGCTCTTGTTTTATATAGTCCTGTCCCTTCGTATATAATGTATACACTTGTATGCCCTTGTTATATACAGTGCTGTCCCTTAGTATATAGTGTACGCTCTTGTTATAGATAGTGCTGTCCCTTAGTATATAGTGTACATTCATGTTATATATAGTGCTGTCCCTTAGTATATAGTGTATGCTCTTGTTCTATATAGTCCTGGCCCTCAGTATATAATGTGCTCTTTTGTTACATATAGTGCTGTCCCTTAGCAATATAATGCACGCTCTTGTTATATATAGTGCTGTCCCTTAGTATATAGTGTACGTTCTTGTTATATATAGTGCTGGCCCTTAGTATATAGTGTATGCTCTTGTTATATATAGTCCTGGCCCTCAGTATATAATGTGCGCTTTTGTTATATATAGTGCTGTCCCTTTGTATATAGTGTACGTTCTTGCTTTATATCGTGCTGTCCCTTAGTATATTCTGTATGGACTTGTTATATACAGTGCTGTTCTTAATTACATAGTTTTCTCTTTTATTATACTGTATATACCACCATCCCTTATTACGTAACATTCTCTCTAGTTATGTTGGCACCGCCCCTTATTATATAGTGTTATCTGTTGTTGTGCACAGCGCCGTCCCTTATTATTTAGCGTCCTCTGTTGTTATGTACAGCGCTCATTATTACATAGTATCACTGCTTGCTATGTATAGCACCAGTGACAGCTCCCTATTTATATTACATAGTCCTCTCTTGTTAGATATAAAATGACTGCTGATGGACCAGACGGTGACCAGATGACCAGTCCATCAGCCGCAGCCATCATTGCATTATATATCTAACAAAAGAGGAGGTATATAATAAAGAACCGGGCGCTATAAATAACAATAATACGATATGTAATGAATGGTGCTGTACATAACAAGGGAAGGAAATATGTAATAAGGGATGGTAATATATTATTATAGCGCCTTTTATTGCATGGCGCTTTACATGTGAGGGGGGTTACATAATAAATACAAGTACAGTAATCTTAAACAATACAAGTCACGACTGGTCCAGTAGGAGAGAGGACCCTGCCCACGAGGGCTCACAAACTACAAGGGATGGGTGAGGATACAGTAGGTGAGGGCAGAGCTGGTCGTGCAGCATTTGGGTGGTATGTCCTTGTATAGCTTTATCACCCACCAGGGATGGGGGGGAAGCTGTAATTAAATTTTATCTCTATATAATATTTTCTCAACCACATACTCCAAATTGCCCTCAACCAAAACAGGGTCAGGGGCGCAGCCACAGGAACCACTGGCTCGATAAATCTCTTCATAGAATCATAGAATCATAGAATGGTAGAGTTGGAAGGGACCTCCTGGGTCATCTGGTCCAACCCCCTGCTCAAAGCAGGATTCTCTAAATCATCCCAGACAGATGTCTGTCCAGCCTCTGTTTGAAGACTTCCATTGAAGAAGAACTCACAACGTCTCGTGGCCGCCTGTTCCCACTGGCGCCGCTATAATGAGGCGAGTTGAGCTGTTATCTCAGGCGGCGGCAGCCAGGGGGCGGCAGAGCAGAACTCATAATGTGTGAGAGGAAGTGAGAAAGAACCTGCCAGATCATGGAGAGGTGAGTCAGGCCTGTGCCTGATGTGCTGTGTGGTAGCTGTGTTGGTGTGTTGTGTGTGTAGTGTGTGTGTGTGTGTGTGTGTGTGTGTGTGTGTGTGTGTGTGTGTGATGAGGAAGCGATATCAGCGTTGGAACGGGCAGAGGTGAGTAGTTTTTTTTTTTATGCAAGGCCATTATTCATTCTGGAGCATCATGTGGGGCTATTATACTGTATGCAGCAGTATATGGGGCCATTATTCAGTATGCAGCAGTATATGGGGCCATTATTCAGTCTGGAGCATCATGTGGGGCTATTATACTGTATGGAGCAGTATATGGGGCCATTATTCAGTATGCAGCAGTATATGGGGCCATTATTCAGTCTGGAGCATCATGTGGGGCTATTATACAGTATGCAGCAGTATATGGGGCCATTATACAGTCTGGAGCATCATGTGGGGCTATTATACTGTATGCAGCAGTATATGGGGCCATTATTCAGTATGCAGCAGTATATGGGGCCATTATTCAGTCTGGAGCATCATGTGGGGCTATTATACTGTATGCAGCAGTATATGGGGCCATTATTCAGTATGCAGCAGTATATGGGGCCATTATTCAGTCTGAAGCATCATGTGGGGCTATTATACTTTATGCAGCAGTATATGGGGCCATTATACAGTCTGGAGCATCATATGGAGCTATTATACTGTATGCAGCAGTATATGGGCCATTATTCAGTATGCAGCAGTATATGGGGCCATTATTCAGTCTGAAGAATCATGTGGGGCTATTATACTTTATGCAGCAGTATATGGGGCCATTATACAGTCTGGAGCATCATATGAAGCTATTATACTGTATGCAGCAGTATATGGGTCCATTATTCAGTCTGGAGCATCATGTGGGGCTATTATACTGTATGCAGCAGTATATGGGGCCATTATTCAGTATGCAGCAGTATATGGGGCCATGATTCAGTCTAAGCATCATGTGGGGCTATTATACTTTATGCAGCAGTATATGGAGCCATTATACAGTCTGGAGCATCATATGGAGCTATTATACTGTATGCAGCAGTATATGGGGCCATTATTCAGTATGCAGCAGTATATGGGGCCATTATTCAGTCTGGAGCATCATGTGGGGCTATTATACTGTATGCAGCAGTATATGGGGCCATTATTCAGTATGCAGCAGTATATGGGGCCATTATTCAGTCTGAAGCATCATGTGGGGCTATTATACTTTATGCAGCAGTATATGGGGCCATTATACAGTCTGGAGCATCATATGGAGCTATTATACTGTATGCAGCAGTATATGGGGCCATTATTCAGTATGCAGCAGTATATGGGGCCATTATTCAGTCTGGAGCATCATGTGGGGCTATTATACTGTATGCAGCAGTATATGGGGCCATTATTCAGTATGCAGCAGTATATGGGGCCATTATTCAGTCTGGAGCATCATGTGGGGCTATTATACTGTATGCAGCAGTATATGGGGCCATTATACAGTATGCAGCAGTATATGGGGCCATTATTCAGTATAGAGCATCATGTGGGGCTATTATACTGTATGCAGCAGTATATGGGGCCATTATTCAGTAGTTTTTTTCTTTCCCATCTTTCTCTCTCTGTTCTTTTTCTTTCTCTCTGTTCTTTCTTTCTTTCTCTCTGTTCTTTCTTTCCCCTCTTTCTTTCTCTCTCTGTTCTTTCTTTCTCTCTGTTCTTTCTTTCTCTTTCTTTCTTTCTCTTTCTTTGCCTCTATCTTTCTGTTCTTTCTATCTATTTTCTTTATTTCTCTTTCTCTCTCTCTCTGTTCTTTGTTTCCCATCTTTCTTTCTCTCTATCTCTCTGTTCTTTCTTTCTCTCTTTGTTCTTTCTTTCCCCTATTTCTTTTTTTCTCTCTGTTCTTTTTTCTGTCCTCTTTCTTCTTTCTTTTCTTTCTTTCTTTCTTTCTTTCTTTCTTTCTTTTCTTTCTTTTTCTTTCTTTCTTTCTTTCTTTCTTTCTTTCTCTTCTTTCTTTCTTCTTTCTTTCTCTTTCTTTCTTTTTCTTTCTCTCGTCTTTTTTCTCTTTTTTCTCTCTCTGTTCTTTTCTCTCTCTGTTTTTTCTTTTCCCTTTCTTTATTTATTTCTCTCTCTATTTTCTCTCTGTTCTTTCTTTCTCTCTCCTTTCTCTGTTTTCTTTTTTCTCTCTCTGTTCTTTCTTTTACTCAGTGCCAGTGTGCCCATAGTACCAGTCACTGTGCCCTCAGTACCAGTCAGTGTGATCACCAGTGCTAAATGGGTGTGGTCGGGGCGTGGACATGGGTGTGACTAGTTGTGAAATGGGTGTGGTCGGGGCGTGCCTAAAATTTGACGCGGCGGCTATGCGCTCCGCAACCTTCCTCGCTCGAATTGGGGGGCGCCGTTTTGCAGTTCGCCTCAGGCAGCACAGAGGCTAAGTTCACCCCTGCCTGTTCCACTCCTTGATCACCCTAACTGTCAAAAAGTTTTTTCTAATATCTAATCTGTGTCTCCTCCCATTCAGTTTCATCCCATTGCTTCTAGTCTTTCCTTGTGCAAATGAGAATAAAGATGATTCTTCTACAATGTGACAGCCCTTGAGATATTTGTAGACAGCTATTAAGTCTCCTCTCAGTCTTCTTTTTTGCAAGCTAAACATTCCCAAATCCTGCAACCGTTCCTCATAGGACATGGTTTGCAGACCGGTCACCATTCTGGTGGCTCTTCTTTGAACTTGCTCCAGTTTGTTGATGTCTTTTTTAAAATGTGGTGGCCAAAACTGGACACAGTATTCCAGATGAGGTCTGACCAAAGAAGAGTAGAGGGCAATAATGACCTCACGTGATCTAGACTGTATGCTTCTGTTGATACATCCTAGAATTGTATTTGCCTTTTTTGCTGCTGTATCACACTGTTGACTCATGTTCAGTCTGTGATCAATTAGTATACCCAAGTCTTTTTCACATGTGCTGTTACTTAGCCCTATTCCTCCATTTTGTATATGCTTTTTTCATTTTTATTGCCCAGATGTAGTACTTTGCATTTTTCCCTGTTAAAATCCATTCTGTTAGTTGCTGCCCACTGCTCCAGTTTATTTATATCTTTTTGAATCCTCTCTCTCTCTTCTCTAGTATTAGCTATCCCTCCTAGCTTTGTGTCATCAGCAATTTGATCAGTTTACCCTCAATTCCTTCATCTAAATCATTGATAAAGATGTTGAACAATACAGGGCACAAAACAGAGCCTTGTGGTACCCCACTTGAGACATTCTTCCAACTGGATGTTCAGCCATTTATGACCACTCTTTGAGTCCGATCACTAAGCCAGTTATGAATCCACCTAACAGTTGCCTTGTCCATTCCATACTTAGTCATTTTTTCAATAAGGATTGTGTGAGATACTTTGTCAAATGCTTTGCTGAAGTCAAGATATACAATATCTACAGCATTTCCCTGATCCACCCAGTCAGTGATTCTGTCATAGAAGGAAATTAAGTTAGTCTGACATGACTTATTAGTTACAAACCCATGCTGACTCTGTTTAATCACTTCATTCTTATGCAGGTACTTACATACATGTTCTTTAATAATTTGTTCAAAGATCTTTCCTGGTATAGAAGTCAGACTCACCGGCCTGTAGTTCCCTGGGTCCACCTTCTTCCCCTTTTTGAAGATAGGAACATTTGCTCTTCTCCGATAAGGACTTGTGGAACACGTTATGGATCTTAAATGTCCCTGGAAGAAGCAAACGGAAGGAAACAGGATTAATAATTTCCATGATCTTATAAGGTCCAATGAACCTTGGCTTAAATTTTGGAGATGCAACCTTCATAGGATATTTCTTGAGGACAACCAAACCAAGTCCCCCACTTTAAAACGAGGACCATCAGTCCTATGCCGGTTGGCAAACCGCTGGGCCTTCTCTTGAGAGAGAGAGACAACCTCTCCACTACCTGGTCCCAAATCTGCTGCATACACTGCACAATAGAGTCAACACCCGGACAGACAGAAGCCTCCGCCTGTCCTGAAGAAAATCGAGGGTGAAACCCAGAATTGCAGTAAAATGGAGACATCAAGGTGGCAGAGCTAGCCCTATTATTAAGCGCAAACTCAGCCAAAGGCAAAAAAGAGACCCAGTCAACTTGATCAGCAGACACAAAACATCTCAAATAAGTCTCCAAGGTCTGGTTTGTTCTCTTGGTTTGTCCATTGGTCTGAGGGTGAAATGCAGAGGAGAAAGATAACTGAACACCAAGTTTAGAACAAAATGTCCTCCAAAATCTGGAAACAAACTGGACTCCTCTGTCAGACACAATGTTCTCCGGAATGCCATGTGCTGAAAGAACAAAGGCACCAATTCGGAGGAGGAAGGCAACTTAGGTAATGGCACAAGATGTATCATCTTGGAAAACCTATCACAGATTACCCAGATAACAGGTCATTCTCTGAGAGACAGGAAGGTCGTAAATAAAATCCACAGAAATATGGGTCCATGGCCTCTTGGGTACAGGTAATTGCATTAACAAACCACTAGAACGAGAGCAAGGCTTGGAACGAGAGCAAGTCCCACAGGACTGCACAAAGTCCCTGACGTCATGAGACAAAGTAGGCCACCAAAAGGTCCGACTCACCAAGTCTCTGGTACCAAAAATCCCGGGATGACTAGCCAACGCGGAACAATGAATCTCAGACATCACACTCTTTTTCCACTGGTCTGGGACAAACAATTTCCCAACAGGGCAGCGCTCAGGTTTATCCTCCTGACACCCCTCCAGAGCCTGTCTCAAATTGGGTGAGATGGCGGAAAGAACTACACCCTCTCTCAAAATAACAGCAGGATCAGATAACTCAGGAGAATCCGCAAAGAAACTCCTCGAGAGGGCATCCGCCTTAACATTCTTAGTGCCCGGAAGAAAAGAAACCACAAAATTAAAACGTGTGAAAAACAATGCCCACCTGGCCTGTCTAGGATTAAGTCGCTTGGCTGACTCGAGATAAACCAGGTTCTTATGGTCCGTGAGGACCACCACCTGATGTTTGGCTCCATCCAGCCAATGTCTCCACTCTTCAAAGGCCCACTTCATGGCCAATAACTCCTGATTATCCACGTCATAATTACGTTCAGTTGGAGAAAAATTTCGAGAGAAAAAGGCACAAGGGTTACTCTTAGAGGTCTCTGGATCCCTTTGGGACAAAACGGCACCAGCCCCAATCTCAGAGGCATCAACCTCCACCTGAAACAGCAGAGAAACATCAGGCTGTCGTAGAACAGGAGCAGAAATGAATCTCTGCTTAAGTCCTGAAACGCAGAAACTGCCTCAGGAGGCCAATTCACCACATCGGAACCCTTTTTGGTCAAATCAGTCAATGGTTTAACAATACCGGAGAAATTACCAATAAATTTGCGACAAAAATTGGCAAAACTCAAAAATCTCTGAAGAGCCTTCAATGAAATAGGTTGAACCCAATCACAGATGGCCTGAACCTTGACCGGGTCCATTTCAATAACAGACTGAGACAAAATGAATGCCAGAAATGAGACCTTCTGTACGCCAAAAAGACACTTTGATCCCTTCACATACAGTGCATTCTCTCTCAAAATCTGGAACACAGTCCGAACATGTTTCATGTGAGAGTCCCAGTCTTTTGAAAAAATCAAGATATCATCCAAATAAACAATCAGAAATTTATCCACAAAATCCCTGAAAATATCATTCATGAAGGATTGAAAGATGGAAGGGGCATTAGTAAGCCCAAAAGGCATCACTAGGTACTCAAAATGCCCCTCTGGGGTATTAAACGCCGTCTTCCATTCATCCCCGTGCTTAATGCGAATAAGGTTATACCCCCCCCTGAGGTCAAGCTTGGTAAACCAACTAGTACTTTTCACTCTGGAAAATAGGTCAGAAATCAAAGGTAACGGATATTGATATTTAACAGTGATCTTATTCAGGAGGCGATAATCAATACACGGCCTCAATGAACCATCCTTTTTGGCCACAAAGAAAAAGCCGGCGCCCAAGGGTGAAGAGGATGGTCTAATATGACCCTTCTCCAATGACTCCTTGATATAAGATCGCATAGCATCGTGTACAGGTACAGATAAATTAAAAAGGTGACCTTTAGGAAATTTACCACCAGGCACTAACTCAATAGCGCAATCGTAGCTCCTGTGAGGGGTAAGGATGCAGATTTACTTTCATTAAACACATCAGAAAAATCAGTCAAAAAGTCAGGGACATACTGAGACTGGGGAGAGGCAGAAAAAACAGGAGTGTCAGTATTAACACATTGGCAGCCCCAACTGGTCACAGACACAGATTTCCAATCCAAAACAGGATTATGAGTCTGTAACCAAGGGAAACCTAGTACAATAATGTCATGCAGATTATGCAACACCAGAAATTTGCAACTCTCCTGATGATCTGGTTCAACCCTCATTATCACCTGAGTAGAAAACTGGGGTTTATTCTCCGCCAAAGGGGTAGAATCAATGCCCAGTAGGGGAATAGACTTCCGCAGGGGTATCATGGGAAACCCACAACGTTTGGCAAAGTCAAAATCCAGCAGGTTAATAGCTGCTCCTGAATCAACAAAAGCCTGAGCCAAAAATGTGGACAGGGAGCAAATCATGGTAACAGTCAACAGAAATTTAGTCTGAACACTACCCAAGACAACTGAGCGCGCAAAACGTTTTCCCCGCTTAGGGCAGACGGAAATAGCATGGGAAGCGTCACCACAGTAGAAACATAACCCATTGCGCTTGCGAAACTCATGACGCTGAGCCCCAGAAGTCACTCCATCACATTGCATGGGCTCAGGAGCTGGCTCACAAGGCAACACTATCTCACGCATACCTCTGCGCTCCCGCAAACGTCTGTCAATTTGAATAGCCAAAGACATAGAATCATTGAGACCAGAGGGAACAGGGAATCCCACCATAACGTCCTTTACATTTTCTGACAGACCCTTCCGAAAAAGGGCTGTCAAAGCATCTTCATTCCATTTGGTCAGGACTGCCCATTTTCGAAATTTCTGACAGTACAGCTCAGCGTCTTCAAGACCCTGATTTAATGCCAACAAGGTCTTTTCAGCTTGATCAGTGACATTAGGTTCATCATACAATAACCCCAGAGCCTGAAAAAATACATCAACATCATTCAAAAAGGATCCCCAGGTGTCAGAGAAAAAAAGCCCAATCCTGAGGGTCGTCGCGCAGCAGAGAGATGACAATTGAACCTGCTGTGCTGCATTCCCTGAGGACTTAGGCTTCAAGGCAAAAAACAACTTACAGTTATTTTTGAAATTCAGAAATTTAGACCGATCCCCCAAAAATAAATCTGGCATGGGGATCCTGGGTTCCACAACCGGCAACCCAGCAAGATAGGCAGCAATACTCCGAACCTCAGTGGCAAGCTGCTCCACACGGCCAGACAACTGAGCAAACTCCATTGAGAGAAAAAAAAAATTCCTCCTCAGCACCCAGAGAAATAGAGGGAAAAAAAAAGTAACAAACTGTTTCCACTTTACTATTTTTCCCTTCTGTGAGTACCATATAATTTTCAAAAGACAAAAAACCTGACTGGCACTTCCAGACTAATGTGAACTAGGTGCAAACCAAAGGGAGTTACCCTCATGTAAAACATCCAAAAAAAGGCTGCACTCAAGCATACTAAAGCATGACAACATAGAATACATGAAATTTTGAATAGCAATATGGCTTTGGAATATAAGGAAAAATTTGAGACGCTTAGTATAAACATTTGGCCAAACATTTTAAAGCCCAACAACCATCGTCAAGGTGGTCTCAATTCTGTTGAGTCCCTAACCTAATGTGAACATACCTCTATTAGGCTGATATCTGAATTTCTGGGTGAATATGCACCTCTGTCAGTAATGCCTGCATTTATGGGTAAAGTAGGGAGCTGGTGTAATTAAAATCACCACCTGGTGGGGGCGGAGTGCTCGGTCAGCAAGCTAACATTCAAAAGACAAAAAACCTGACTGGCACTTCCAGACTAATGTGAACTAGGTGCAAACCAAAGGGAGCTACCCTCATGTAAAACATCCAAAAAAAGGCTGCACTCAAGCATACTAAAGCATGACAACATAGAATACATGAAATTTTGAATAGCAATATGGCTTTGGAATATAAGGAAAAATTTGAGACGCTTAGTATAAACATTGGCCAAACATTTTAAAGCCCAACAACCATCGTCAAGGTCGTCTCAATTCTGTTGAGTCCCTAACCTAATGTGAACATACCTCTATTAGGCTGATATCTGAATTTCTGGGTGAATATGCACCTCTGTCAGTAATGCCTGCATTTATGGGTAAAGTAGGGAGCTGGTGTAATTAAAATCACCACCTGGTGGGGGCGGAGTGCTCGGTCAGCAAGCTAACATTCAAAAGACAAAAAACCTGACTGGCACTTCCAGACTAATGTGAACTAGGTGCAAACCAAAGGGAGCTACCCTCATGTAAAACATCCAAAAAAAGGCTGCACTCAAGCATACTAAAGCATGACAACATAGAATACATGAAATTTTGAATAGCAATATGGCTTTGGAATATAAGGAAAAATTTGAGACGCTTAGTATAAACATTTGGCCAAACATTTTAAAGCCCAACAACCATCGTCAAGGTGGTCTCAATTCTGGTGAGTCCCTAACCTAATGTGAACATACCTCTATTAGGCTGATATCTGAATTTCTGGGTGAATATGCACCTCTGTCAGTAATGCCTGCATTTATGGGTAAAGTAGGGAGCTGGTGTAATTAAAATCACCACCTGGTGGGGGCGGAGTGCTCGGTCAGCAAGCTAACATTCAAATCCTGAGGGTCGTCGCGCAGCAGAGAGATGACAATTGAACCTGCTGTGCTGCGTTCCCTGAGGACTTAGGCTTCAAGGCAAAAAACAACTTAGTTATTTTTGAAATTCAGAAATTTAGACCGATCCCCCAAAAATAAATCTGGCATGGGGATCCTAGGTTCCACAACCGGCAACCCAGCAAGATAGGCAGCAATACTCCGAACCTCAGTGGCAAGCTGCTCCACACGGCCAGACAACTGAGCAAACTCCATTGAGAGAAAAAAAAAATTCCTCCTCAGCACCCAGAGAAATAGAGGGAAAAAAAAAGTAACAAACTGTTTCCACTTTACTATTTTTCCCTTCTGTGAGTACCATATAATTTTCAGTCGGGCCGGTAATACTGTTATGTTTCGGTAGCTGAGGAGAAACTGCAAAAAATAGCCAAAGTAGCAATACACCAGAGAGGCTAGAAACTATTGGATTGCAGTAACCTAAACTAACCACCACACTAGAAGTAGCCGTGGAGCGTACCTACGGTGATCCTAGACGCAGCTGGAGAGATAGCTACACCTAAAGGCAGAAAGATGAATGCAATCTGCCCAGGAGCAGAATCCCCAAAGAAATAGGAAGCCCCCGAACATGTAATGGCGGTTAGACAAGAAGAAAACACGGACACAGACAGAAAATAGAATGAGAAAACACTGGGGCCCAATCTGTCTAGATAAAAAAGTATAGGAAAGAATTCTGACTGCAACCCAAAAAAACCCTGACAAAAATACCAACACTTCTGATTAACAAAAAACCTGAGATCACACGATCTCTACAACCTAAATCAGATCTCTGGTGTAACACACAGCAACACAGCAAATAAAAAGTGACAAAGGAACAAAGCAAAAATGCAAACACACAATGAGCACAATTGCAGCGCAAGACCCCAAAAGGGGACCAGGCTGCAGTCCACTGCAAGCAGCAAACCAGCAGTGAAAATCCAACAGAGGAAAAAAGCAAAACACTTATCTGAATGAGAGCAGGAAAGCAAGATGTGCTCCAACAAGAGCAGGAGGAACAATTGATTACCGGCAAGGCTGCTGGGAACTCAGGTCACTTATATCATACCATTCAGAGCCAGCTGAAGGCCATTCAGTAATTAGTTCATTACCCTCAGCAACCACCGGAGGGAGCCCCAGCTCAGAAGTCGCTCCAAGGTATTCACACACAGCTGGCTATATGTGTAATCTGGAGATGGGAACTGTTAATGTGGGATTGGTGAGAAGTGGAGTTTTTCCAAGAGAGAGCGTGGGACTGTAGACAGTTGGAGGGGGGAGGGCAGGGCTAGTGTGGAGCCTGGGCAGAATCTCAAGGGGGCCCCAAAAATTTTGCCAGTATGGGGCCCTGAAATTCCAAGTGGCAGCCCTGAATAAACCTATTAAACACAACACAATAAGAAATGACTTATCAACAAAATCTAAATATACTCATATACATACATTATCATAGGGAGCTTAAAGGGTAAACTCTATAACCCCTTACAAGGTCACATCAGTTGGCCAGGCATTCTCCTTCAGGATTTTTTGGTAGACAGCAGAATTCATGGTTCCATTTACCACAGCAAGTCTTCCAGGTCCTGAACCACATAGAAAACTAGATCTGAACTGAAAAAGTAAGTTAATGTGTATGCAAAATGTAAATGCATATTAACACATGACCATTACACAGAAAAACAGGCACAAAAAAACAAATATCCAAAAATGAAATAAAAAATCTTTTTGCAAAAATGCATGAAGGTAGTAATAATCATAAGGGTATTTAGTAAACATAATTTTGATCAAAATAATGTACAAGCCATCCCGCCACGTCAAGGCAACCCTCTGTGGGACAGTCCTACTCTAATATTGAAAACCTTTCCACTTGTCAAGTGACTTAAATGTGAACAAGGGCAGAGGGACTGAACCCACCAGTTGAAGCTCTGGCCAGACAGGATGGATTTTCTCAACTCAGAAAACAGGGCGGTCACACCCTTATATGCACGGAATGCACTATGAACTACATAGAAAACTAGATCTGAACTGAAAAAGTAAGTTAATGTGTATGCAAAATGTAAATGCATATTAACACATGACCATTACACAGAAAAACAGGCACAAAAAAAACAAATATCCAAAAATGAAATAAAAAATCTTTTTGCAAAAATGCATGAAGGTAGTAATAATCATAAGGGTATTTAGTAAACATAATTTTGATCAAAATAATGTACAAGCCATCCCGCCACGTCAAGGCAACCCTCTGTGGGACAGTCCTACTCTAATATTGAAAACCTTTCCACTTGTCAAGTGACTTAAATGTGAACAAGGGCAGAGGGACTGAACCCACCAGTTGAAGCTCTGGCCAGACAGGATGGATTTTCTCAACTCAGAAAACAGGGCGGTCACACCCTTATATGCACGGAATGCACTATGAACTACATAGAAAACTAGATCTGAACTGAAAAAGTAAGTTAATGTGTATGCAAAATGTAAATGCATATTAACACATGACCATTACACAGAAAAACAGGCACAAAAAAACAAATATCCAAAAATGAAATAAAAAATCTTTTTGCAAAAATGCATGAAGGTAGTAATAATCATAAGGGTATTTAGTAAACATAATTTTGATCAAAATAATGTACAAGCCATCCCGCCACGTCAAGGCAACCCTCTGTGGGACAGTCCTACTCTAATATTGAAAACCTTTCCACTTGTCAAGTGACTTAAATGTGAACAAGGGCAGAGGGACTGAACCCACCAGTTGAAGCTCTGGCCAGACAGGATGGATTTTCTCAACTCAGAAAACAGGGCGGTCACACCCTTATATGCACGGAATGCACTATGAACTACATAGAAAACTAGATCTGAACTGAAAAAGTAAGTTAATGTGTATGCAAAATGTAAATGCATATTAACACATGACCATTACACAGAAAAACAGGCACAAAAAAACAAATATCCAAAAATGAAATAAAAAATCTTTTTGCAAAAATGCATGAAGGTAGTAATAATCATAAGGGTATTTAGTAAACATAATTTTGATCAAAATAATGTACAAGCCATCCCGCCACGTCAAGGCAACCCTCTGTGGGACAGTCCTACTCTAATATTGAAAACCTTTCCACTTGTCAAGTGACTTAAATGTGAACAAGGGCAGAGCTTCAACTGGTGGGTTCAGTCCCTCTGCCCTTGTTCACATTTAAGTCACTTGACAAGTGGAAAGGTTTTCAATATTAGAGTAGGACTGTCCCACAGAGGGTTGCCTTGACGTGGCGGGATGGCTTGTACATTATTTTGATCAAAATTATGTTTACTAAATACCCTTATGATTATTACTACCTTCATGCATTTTTGCAAAAAGATTTTTTATTTCATTTTTGGATATTTGTTTTTTTGTGCCTGTTTTTCCAGGTCCTGAACCAGCAAAACAGCCCCAGACCATCACATCACACTACCACCAGCATATTTTTTCTGTTGGTATGATGTTTCTTTTTTGAAATGCTGTTACTTCTACGCCAGATGTAATGGGGCGTACACCTTCCAAAAAATTCAACTTTTGTCTCGTCAGTCCACAGAGTATTTTCACAAAAGTCTTTTGGATCATCAAGATGTTTTTTGGCAAAACTAAGACGAACCTTTATGTTTTCATTGCTCAGCAGTGGTTTTCGTCTTGGAAATCTGGCATGCTGACTATTTTTGCCCAGTCTCTTTCTTATGGTGGAGTCATGAATGCTGACCTTAATTGAGGAAAGTGAGGCCTGCAGTTCTTTGGATGTTGTTGTGGGGTCTTTTGTGACCTCTTGGATGAGTCATCGCTGTGCTTTTGGGATAATTTTGGTCGGCCGGCAACTCCTGAGAAGGTTCCATGCTTTTGCCATTTGTGGATAATACCTCTCACGTGGTTTGTTGGAGTCCCAAAGCTTTAGAAATTGCTTTATTACCTTTTCCAGACTGATAAATCTCAATTACTTTTTTTCTCATTTGCTCCAGAATTTATTTGGATCTCGGCTTTTGAGGATCTTTTGGTCTTCTTCACTTTTTCAGGCAGGTCCTATTTAAGTGATTTCTTGATGGAGAACAGGTGTGGCACTAGTCAGGTGTAGCTTGGGAATGTGAACTCAGCTTCAAAAATTATGATAAACAACAGTTAATTTATGTTCTAAGGTGGAGGGCAATCACTTTTTCACACAGGGCCCTGTAGGTTTGGATTTCTTTAATAATAAAGAACTTCATTTATACACCGCATTTTGTGATTGCTTGTGTTATCTTTGTCTAATATTTACAATTGTTTGTTGATCTGAAACAAGTGTGAGAAACATACAAAAGAATAGGAAATCAGGAAGGGGGCAAACACTTTTTCACACAACTGTAGATCTAAACACATTAAAATATATGCGATCATACAACTAAACATAATGCACTACAATGAGAAAACACTAGATGGCAGTATAATTATAACATCAATAAGTTTATAAGAATAGTTACAGTAATGCGTCCTCACATCATAGATAAACAGCTTTGTACAAGTTTTCAGTCATGAAATGCACATGATTCACCCCTGGTAGAAGTTGGGCCGAACTGTGTGCCTGCCTGAGGTGGAGGTTGATGCAGTGATCCATCTCCATCACCTGGAATCGGGCTGGGGAGGAAAAAATACAAGTCAATGGGTGTAAGGTTCTGTGTACATGTTCCTGAAACTCAGTTTGTTCGTCAGCCATTTTACTTTCTGTCTTGCTGCAGCTATCTTGCCCTCAGTCAAAATGGAGTTTCCAGCTTGCATGTTCCCGCCCTGATTCTCTCCTTTTGCTTCTTAAGCAGCCACAGCTGAGCAATCAGTGCTTCAGAATCTAACCTGCAGTGAACCTGTGACCTGACTCCTAAAGCCTTGGACCTTGTACTCCAGCTATTCCTACTGAGGAACTCTGACGCACTTGTGGACTCTGAACCCTGCTCTTTGAAAGACCCACGTTTGCATGGACTTACGGTAACAGAGAAGAAGATCCTGAACCTGTTGTGGAGAGTGATTGCTGAGCTTAGTGTAAGGTTCTATGTATATATTCCTGAAACTCAGTTTGTTCGTCAGCCATTTTACTTTCTGTCTTGCTGCAGCTATCTTGCCCTCAGTCAAAATGGAGTTTCCAGCTTGCATGTTCCCGCCCTGATTCTCTCCTTTGCTTCTTAAGCAGCCACAGCTGAGCAATCAGTGCTTCAGAATCTAGCCTGCAGTGAACCTGTGACTTGACTCCTGTAAGCCTTGGACCTTGTACTCCAGCTATTCCTACTGAGGAACTCTGAAGCACTTGTGGACTCTGAACCCTGTTCTTTGAAAGACCCACGTTTGCATGGACTTACGGTAACAGAGAAGAAGATCCTGAATCTGTATTGGAGAGTGATTGCTGAGCTTGGATTACTCTGGCCTGCTGTGTCTCCTGTTTCTGTGTCTGCAAACTGTGTGACTATTTCTGCCAACTTGTATGAAGTAATACAGGACTTTTCTATATCAAACCTGTGACTCCTGTGTTTTCATCGCACCCAAGCACAAGACGCTATATGAACTGTACTACATACATTACAAGATTCTGAAGCCAAAACGTTAGTGTCTGCTGGGTCTGGAAGGCTGTGTCTGCTGTACTGTGGATATCAGACGTCCGGTTGTACTTTCTGTGATGACAGTGGTTGTGACTTCTCACAACCATTCCAGGTGAGCAATTCCCTTAAGTTTTTTCTTTTTGCAGTGTTACCACAGGTAAACACTATTGTTTTTTTTTTTTTTCCTTTCTTCTCTTTTTTGTCTGCTGTAACTCTGGATATCAGATGTCTGGTTGAAACTTTCTGTGATGATAGTGGTTGTGACTTCTCACAACCATTCCAGGTGAGCAGTTCCCTTAATTTTTTTTTCTCTCTGCAGTGTTGCCACAGGTGAACACTATTGTTTTTTTTTTCTCTCCTTTCTTCCAGTAATCCTGTCTTAAAAGATCTGGAAAATGGAGGCCCGCATAAAGGAACTTTGCGGAGTGACTGATAATATCCTTGCAGATTTGCAGAATATAAAGACCCGTTTTACAAATCTACAGGACCTCAATAATCACAATTTGCAAGTGGTTGGACAGACTACCCAGGATTTGCGAGCCAGGATTGAGGTTCTAGAGGGGCGAGTCCAGGCTCCTGCCGTAGCCCCGAGTGCTGAGATTCCCAAGTTGCCCCTTTTCGTTTTGGCGGTGAACGTGAGAAATTCAGGGGATTTATTAATCAATGCAATCTTTTTTTTCTGCACATGCTTCACAATTTCCCACTGAACGATCTAAGGTGCTTACTATAATTATGTTGCTTACCAACAAGGCTTTGATGTGGGCAAACCCTCTGATTGAGACTGAGGATGATTGTTTGAATCACCTTGATGCTTTTATTTCAGCCATGGGGCAGGTGTTTGATGACCCCAATCGAGGTGCAACAGCTGAAGCAGCCATGTTAGCTTTGCGCCAAGGTAAGCACTCGGTAGCTGAATATGCCTTGGATTTCAGGAGATGGGCCCTTGATACCACCTGGGACAGTTCCGCCAAAAAATCTATTTTTCGAAAGGGGTTATCTCCACTGATTAAGGATGAACTTGCTCGTGCCGACCCTCCCACTGCGTTAGGTGACTTTATTAACTACTGCATCCGTATTGATACTCGTCTGACTGAACGCAGGCAAGAGAGATGGTTCGAAAGCAATCGTACTAACCTTTTCCTACCTTCCTCTCCAGCTAATGAACCTTTGAGTAGGATTACAGGGAACCTGAACCTGAACCCATGCAGGTAGACTCTTTACAACGACGGGTTAGTGATGCACGCAAGGAACATCGTTTTAAGGAGAATCTATGTTTCTATTGTGGTAAGTCAGGGCACTTCATTATAAACTGCCCCAGCCGTTCTCGTAAGACTACTGCAGCACTCATTCATTGTGAGTGTTGCGAGAGGGGATCTGTCAGGTCCGAGCCTCAGGCTCCAGAGAGATCTGCAGCAACAGATCTTGATTTCTCGGACTTAAACTCCGTTACCTCTGAGGACGTTGACTGTGTAAACGCTGCCATTTTTCAAGTTTCCTCAGCGGTTGTCCCAGCTGAGTTGTAAGAAAAACAATTCTCATTGCTTTCTTTCCATCAAACTCTGGGTTGACTCAGCTTGGGTGTCTAGTTCTGCTATGATCGACTCAGGGGCAAGTGGAAATTTTATGGATGTCTCCTTTGCTCTGAAACAGGGAATACGTTCAGTGAAGAAGGCTACTCCAGTACAGATGGAAACTGTGGATGGCTCCCTGCTGACCTCTGGACCAGTGGATCAGGAAACAGAGCCTTTGAGGGTTCTTATGGGTAAAGATCATCAAGAGAAACTGTCCTTTATGCTTATCTCTTCTCCCCACTTTCCCATTATTCTAGGGCTACCATGGCTGCAGGTTCAGAATCCTACCATTAACTGGGAGACCAAGGAATTACACTTTCCAGAGAAACAGATGAGTCCAAAAGTTTCAGCTTGCTCTGTTCCTAAAGGAATCATGTCAGTCCCTGAACTACCAGCTGTATACCAGGACTATGTGGATTTATGTGACAAGAAGAAAGCTGACCAGCTTCCTCCTCACCGTCCATATGATTGTCCAATTGAATTATTGCCTGGAGCAGAGATACCTTTTGGTAAGATCTACCCCCTGGCGGGGCCCGAGCTAAAGGCTTTAAAGGATTACATAGATGAAAATCTAGCCAAGGGCTTCATACGCCCTCTTCATCTCCTGCAGGTGCACCCATCTTCTTTGTAAAGAAGAAAGATGGATCTCTGAGACCATGCGTAGACTATAGGGAACTCAATAAGGTTACTATTAGAAACCGTTATCCATTGCCTTTAATCCCTGAGTTATTGGAGAGAGTGCGACATGCCAAAATTTTTTCTAAACTAGATCTTCGTGGGGCCTATAACTTAGTCCGTATTAGACCTGGGGATGAATGGAAGACTGCATTCAGGTCACGCTATGGACACTTTGAATATCTAGTTATGCCTTTTGGTCTGAGTACCGCCCCAGCCACTTTCCAACACTTGGTGAATGACATCTTCAGGGATCTCCTAGATACATTCGTGGTAATTTATTTGGATGATATTCTAATTTTTTCTAACTCCACAGAGGAACATCATGGACATGTGAGAATGGTCTTGGAACGTCTAAGACAAAATCATCTTTACATCAAACTTGAAAAGTGTGAATTCCATAGGACCGAAATTCAATTTCTGGGGTATGTACTGTCTACACAAGGAATTAGTATGGATGGAAGCAAAACCCAGGCCATCAAGGATTGGCCAAGTCCTAGAAATGTGAAGGAGGTACAGCGCTTCATCGGGTTTGCCAACTTCTATAGACGTTTCATTAGAAATTTCTCTGAGGTAGTGTCACCTATCACTCAACTTACCCGGAAAGAGTCTAGGTTTTCCTGGACTCCCCAAGCCCAGGAAGCATTTTCCCGTCTAAAAGATAAATTTACCACTGCACCTATCCTAGTACATCCCAACCCCGAGCTTGCCTTCATAATAGAGGTGGATGCTTCAGACTGTGCCGTTGGAGCTATACTCTCTCAGAGAATAGGTGAGAAGAATGTCTTGCATCCCTGTGCCTTCTTTTCCAGCAGTTGTCTTCGGCTGAGAGGAACTACGATGTGGGCAATAGAGAGTTGTTGGCCATTATTGCCGCCTTCAAAGAATGGAGACACCTTCTTCAGGGAGCTGCACAGCAAATAGTCGTCCTGACAGACCATCGTAACCTTGAGTTTATCAGGTCGGCTAAGTGCCTGACTCCTCGCCAGGCTCGCTGGAATCTTTTCTTAAACCAATTTAATTTTATCATCTCTTATAGACCAGGATCGCGCAATGGAAAGGCTGATGCACTCTCTAGGATTTACTCAGCAGAGACACGTCCAATTACTCCTCCTAAGACTATTCTTCCTGACTCTAGATTCCTAGGAGTAATTCATAATCAAGACCTACTTAAGGACATCAAGGAAGCATACCATGCGGATTCCTTTTTGGCACAACCCCCAAGGGAAGTAAGTCTTGTCTTTAAGAATGGTGTGTGGATTCAGGGACAACGTCTGTATATTCCTGAAACAGTCAGATTAAGAGTATTGCAACTCATTCACGATTCCAAGATAGCTGGGCATAGAGGAATTCTAAAGACACAGGAATTTCTTTCTCGTTTCTTTTGGTGGCCCACTTGCAGGAAGGATGTTTTGAATTATGTCACTTCATGTGAGGTCTGTGCAAGATGCAAAACACCTCGCTCCTCACCAACTGGTCTGTTACAGCCTCTTCCCACCCCGTCCCGCCCGTGGGGATCCATTTCTATGGACTTCATTGTGGAGTTACCAACCTCTCAGGGGAAGAACACCATTCTAGTGGTGGTTGACCGTCTAACAAAGGCAGCTCATTTTATCCCTTGTGTCGGCTTACCCACTGCAAAACAGACATCAGATTTGATGATTAAAGATGTGTTTCGCTTACATGGAGTACCGGATGAGGTTATTTCGGATCGAGGGGTGCAATTCACTTCTAGGTTTTGGCAAAATTTCTGTGCAGCATTGGACATTAAAGTAAACCTTTCTTCTGCTTTTCATCCCAGACTAATGGACAGACCGAACGAACCAATCAAACCCTGGAGCAGTATCTCCGCTGCTTTATCTGCCACCTACAGGATGATTGGGTGGATCTACTTCCATTAGCTGAGTTCTCGTATAACAACTCTCAGAGTGCCTCCACTAAACAGTCTCCTTTTTACTCTAATCTAGGTTATCATCCTAACATTCTACCACGATTTCCCATAGAAACGCCTTTACCAGCAGTGGCTGAAAGAATCACGTCTTTACAGAAGAATATGGATCTTCTAAAGGAAAATCTGGAATCGGCTCAAGAAAGGTACAAGAAAGCAGCAGATAAATTTCGTAAACCTGCACCAGCTTTCAAGGTAGGAGACTTGGTCTGGCTGTCAACCAGAAATCTTAAGTTAAGGATTCCATCGTCTAAGTTGGGACATAAGTACATTGGACCCTATAAAATCAGTAAAATTATAAGTGCCGTTGCTTGTCGTCTTCAACTGCCCAGAACTATGAGAATCCACCCTGTCTTTCATGTATCCCTACTAAAGGCTGCGACACCCAATACGTTTCCTGGACGTTCCTCTCCTTGCCCTGACCCAGTGCTAGTCGATGGTCAGGAAGAATTTGTGGTGGAAAGGATTTTAGATTCCAGGTTGTATAGAAATCAGTTACAATATCTGATTAAATGGCAGGGCTACCCAGTGGAGGACAACTCATGGGAACCGGTCAATAACGTTAATGCTCCTCGCTTGCTCCGTCAGTTTCATCAGAGGTACCCACACAAGCCTGGTCTGAGGTCATCCGGAGGTTGTCCTTAAGGGGGGAGTAATGTAAGGTTCTATGTATATATGTCACGCGGTCTTATAATATGTGTACAATGTCAGTAAACTATTCTTAAAAGAACAACACTCTATACAACATATAGATTAGCAACATCAGCATGTAAATATAGAATAGATTTACCTGACACGATATCCGTTGAACTCAGGGTTAATCTTGAGGACTTGATACACTGTCACAGGAAAGAGGAGGACCGGGGGTCTAACCTGACCCTAAACTGGGGTCCTAACTAATCCCTCACCTTGGAGGTACTGATAATGGTTCAGAGGTCCAAGTCTCCAGCCTAACCCTGTCTCCTATCAGTCCCTGAACCCTGTAATCAGTCCTAAGAAGGATTCTGATTACCACCAAAGGGATATGGGCTGATCTCTGCTAAATACACAGATTAGACATATAAGACAGACTGGAGAAAACACAGACTTGCATACACACTCAAACACAGAAGGAACATAAATGATTTGGGATATTAAACTCTAAGCAAGGTGAGCTTAAAACAACTAAGGAGCTCTTTAACTTAAGTCTATACAGATACAATCCTATCTGTGGTCTGCATGAAGAATTTCACTGGCAACTCCCAACACAGACAACCAGAGATTTAAAGGAAACCAATCAACAAATAATTAATTGCAGCCGGAAGAAACTGCACCCAGTCCCAGAACTGAGCACAGACAGAATTAACTCCCTAACTGCCAAACACAAAGAAACAGCAACTCAGCTGTGAGAAGTCAGAATGTGCAACCGCGACGATCTTCGTGGCGATGCACACATGACAGTACCCCCCCTTCTACGAGGGGCCTCCGGACCCTCAGGGCCAGGTTTGCCCGGGTGAGTTCTGTGGAAGGTCCGCACCAAACGATCTGCGTTAATGTCAGACGCAGGAACCCACGTCCTCTCCTCTGGACCATACCCCTTCCAATGCACCAAGTACTGAAGGGACCGGCGATTCAGACGTGAGTCAATGATCTTTGACACTTGAAACTCCAAGTTACCATTGACCACCACTGGAGGAGGAGGTAGAGGTGACGGTATGACTGGTGCCACGTACCTCTTAAGTAATGACTTGTGGAACACATTATGAATTTTAAACGTAGGAGGGAGGTCCAGACGAAATGCCACAGGATTAATTATGGAACTGATCCTGTACGGCCCGATGAATCTGGGGCCCAGCTTCCAGGAGGGAACTTTAAGTTTTATATTCCTGGTAGACAACCATACCAGATCGTTCACATTAAGATCTGGACCAGAAACTCTCCTCCTATCAGCCATACGTTTATAACGGTTCCCCATAGCACTCAGATTATTCAATACACCTCTCCACACTGAAGCAAGTGACGACGAGAAACGCTCCTCCTCAGGAACCCCAGAAGGGCCCCCCCCATTGAATGTACAAAACTGGGGATGAAAACCATATGCCCCAAAAAACGGGGACTTACCAGTGGACTCGCTCCGCCTGTTGTTAAGAGCGAACTCTGGCAGAGGCAAGAAAGAAGACCAGTCCTCCTGGTTCTCTGAGACAAAACACCGAAGATAAGTCTCTAGGCTTTGATTCAGACGCTCTGTCTGACCATTGGTCTGCGGATGAAAAGCCGAGGAAAATGACAATTGCATCCCCCGACGTAAACAAAATGCCCTCCAAAACTTGGACACAAACTGAGACCCCCTATCTGACACCACATCAGAAGGCAACCCATGAAGTCTCACAATCTCCCCAATGAACACCTGCGCCAGAGTTTTAGCATTAGGGAGGGCAGGAAGAGCAATGAAATGTGCCATCTTACTGAACCTGTCAACAACCACCAGTATGACAGTCTTCCCTGACGACTGAGGAAGGTCCGTGATGAAGTCCATAGACAAATGAGTCCATGGACGCTCCGGAAGTTTCAAGGGTAAGAGGGTCCCAGACGGACGGGTATGAGGGGTCTTAGAGCGAGCACAAACCCCACAGGACGCGACAAAAGTTAAAACATCTTTATTAACGTTAGGCCACCAAAACCGGCGAGAAAGGAGATCTAAAGTAGCCTTACTCCCTGGATGTCCTGCTAAAGCAGAATTATGATGTGCCTCAATAACCTTTTGTCTCAACTGATTTGGGACAAACAGTCTCCCTGGAGGTCCTGCAGGGGCGTCCCCCTGAGCCTCTAACACCTCCTCCTCAAGCTCAGAACATACAGCCGACACTACCACCCCCTCCTGAAGGATAGGAATCGGGTCATCCATTTTCCCGGCCCCTGGGAAACTGCGAGACAAGGCATCCGCCTTAACATTCTTAGATCCAGGGCGATAAGTGACAACAAAATTAAACCTGGTAAAAAACAACGACCATCGAGCTTGTCTGGAATTCAGACGCTTAGCAGATTCCAAATACAGCAGGTTCTTGTGATCAGTAATGACGGTGACCGGGTGGACTGCCCCCTCCAAAAAGTGACGCCATTCTTCAAAAGCCAACTTAATGGCCAAAAGTTCCCTATTGCCGATATCATAATTCCTTTCGGCGGACGACAATTTTTTAGAAAAGAAAGCGCACGGATGCCATTTACCAGGGGACGGACCCTGGGACAATATTGCACCCACCCCTACGTCAGACGCGTCCACCTCCACAACGAACGGCTGTGATGCATCTGGTTGGATGAGAACGGGTGCCGAAGCAAACATTTTTTCAAAGAGGAAAAAGCTTGGCAAGCTTTGTCCGACCATTTAGAAAAATCCGTCCCTTTTCTTGTCATGTCTGTGAGAGGCTTGACAACAGACGAGAAACCACAAATAAATTTCCGGTAGTAGTTAGCTAAACCCCAGAAAACGCTGCAGAGCCTTAAGATCCTCTGGCTGATCCCATTCAAGCACTGCTCTCACCTTTTCAGGGTCCATACGGAAACCGGAGGCTGACACCAAGAAACCCAAAAACTGAAGTTCCTGTACGGCGAATACACACTTTTCCAGTTTGGCGTATAGTTTATTGTCTCGCAAGATCTGCAACACCTGTCTCACATGCTCCTGGTGAGACACAAGATCTGGTGAGTAAATTAAAATGTCATCCAAATATACGACCACAAACAGCCCCACCAGATGACGAAAAATGTCATTAACAAAATGTTGGAATACTGCTGGTGCAGTAGTCAGACCAAAAGGCATGACAAGGTTCTCATAATGTCCCTCCGGCGTGTTAAACGCCGTTTTCCACTCATCCCCCTCTTTTATCCTAATCAGATTATACGCCCCCCTGAGATCCAATTTAGAGAACCATTTGGCGCCAACAATTTGATTGAAGAGATCAGGAATCAGAGGGAGTGGATACGGATCTCGAACAGTAATCCGATTAAGTTCGCGGAAATCCAAGCAAGGGCGTAGGCCTCCATCTTTTTTCTTCACAAAGAAGAACCCCGCGGCCACTGGGAAGATGAAGGTCTAATATGCCCTTTGGCCAGACTTTCCGAAATATAATCTTTCATAGCCTGCCTCTCAGGACCAGAAAGGTTATATAACCTAGCTTTAGGTAACTTAGCATCAGGAAGTAAATTAATAGAGCAGTCATACACGCGATGAGGAGGCAACTCCTGACACCCCTCCTCAGAGAACACATCCCCAAAGTCCTCCAAAAAAGGAGGCAAAGTACTAGGCACGACCGCACTGATGACTGTGTTCATGCAGTTACTTTTGCAAAACTCCCCCCATTGGCTTATATCTCTGGACTGCCAATTAATCACAGGGTTATGTTTAACCAACCAAGGAAGTCCCAACACAATAGGAGTAGGTAGACCCTCCAACACATAACAAGATAATAGTTCCCTATGTATTGCCCCTACCCGAAGGTCAATGTTATGAACCTCATGAACAAAGCTACCTTGGCCGAGAGGCCTGGCATCAATGGAGAATATAGGGATCGGTTTGACCAATACACTCAGATGCATACCTTGAGCCTGAGCAAACTGAGCGTCAACCAGATTAGCCCCGGACCCACTATCAAGAAGAACAGAAAATCTCTCCACTCTCGTACCAACCACCACCTCCACTGGTACAAGGAACTGAGAAGAACTAGCGGACGAAATACATACTCCCAGGTTGTCGTCCACCACACAACCTGGGATTAACAGTTTTCCGGCGACTTTTTGCTCAACAAGGCACGGGATGGACATCCCCCAACAAAATGTCCCTCTTTCCCGCAGAAGAAACACCTTCTAGTCCTGCGGCGTACCGCCAATCCCCTCCTACGAAATGATGTCCCTCCCAACTGCATAGGCTCCTCCGAACAGACAAGGGGAACCTCAACATAAGGGACTTTAGTAGTAGGTGGAGTAACAACAGGGGGCGGAGTTACCTCGCACCTCTCCCGGAGCCGTCTATCAGTACGGATAGCTAGGGCCATAGCAGCCTCCAGTGATGGAGGAGAATCATACTGAGCCAAAACGTCCTTTAATTTGTCAGAAAGCCCATGACAAAACTGGCTCCTAAGAGCTGGGTCATTCCACTGAGTATCTGTGGCCCATCTACGGAACTCAGAAGCAAATTCTTCCGCCGGACGATCTCCCTGCTGTATCTTACGTAATTTTGTCTCAGCAAGAGAGACCCGATCTGGGTCATCATATACCAAACCCAGGGCAGTAAAAAATCGATCTACTGACTGTAGAGCCGGGGATCCCGGAGGAAGGGAGAAGGCCCAGGATTGAGGGTCCCCTTGTAGGAGCGAGATAACAATTCCCACTCTCTGCTCTTCACTCCCTGATGATCGAGGCCGAAGCCGAAAATACAATTTACATGCTTCCCTGAAGGTAAAAAATTTGTCTCGCCCACCAGTGAACCTGTCCGGGAGAGCTACTTTAGGTTCAAATCTGGTTTGCTCCGAGGGAGACAAAACTTTGGACTTAATGTCCGTCAGCTCCATGGATAATCCCTGCAACTGCAGAGCCAGCTGGGCTACTGGATCCATGGCAACTGGGAATAATTTTAAGGGCCAGTGAAAATGTCACGCGGTCTTATGATATGTGTACAATGTCAGTAAACTATTCTTAAAAGAACAACACTCTATACAACATATAGATTAGCAACATCAGCATGTAAATATAGAATAGATTTACCTGACACGATATCCGTTGAACTCAGGGTTAATCTTGAGGACTTGATACACTGTCACAGGAAAGAGGAGGACCGGGGGTCTAACCTGACCCTAAACTGGGGTCCTAACTAATCCCTCACCTTGGAGGTACTGATAATGGTTCAGAGGTCCAAGTCTCCAGCCTAACCCTGTCTCCTATCAGTCCCTGAACCCTGTAATCAGTCCTAAGAAGGATTCTGATTACCACCAAAGGGATATGGGCTGATCTCTGCTAAATACACAGATTAGACATATAAGACAGACTGGAGAAAACACAGACTTGCATACACACTCAAACACAGAAGGAACATAAATGATTTGGGATATTAAACTCTAAGCAAGGTGAGCTTAAAACAACTAAGGAGCTCTTTAACTTAAGTCTATACAGATACAATCCTATCTGTGGTCTGCATGAAGAATTTCACTGGCAACTCCCAACACAGACAACCAGAGATTTAAAGGAAACCAATCAACAAATAATTAATTGCAGCCGGAAGAAACTGCACCCAGTCCCAGAACTGAGCACAGACAGAATTAACTCCCTAACTGCCAAACACAAAGAAACAGCAACTCAGCTGTGAGAAGTCAGAATGTGCAACCGCGACGATCTTCGTGGCGATGCACACATGACAATATATTCCTGAAACTCAGTTTGTTCGTCAGCCATTTTACTTTCTGTCTTGCTGCAGCTATCTTGCCCTCAGTCAAAATGGAGTTTCCAGCTTGCATGTTCCCGCCCTGATTCTCTCCTTTGCTTCTTAAGCAGCCACAGCTGAGCAATCAGTGCTTCAGAATCTAGCCTGCAGTGAACCTGTGACTTGACTCCTGTAAGCCTTGGACCTTGTACTCCAGCTATTCCTACTGAGGAACTCTGAAGCACTTGTGGACTCTGAACCCTGCTCTTTGAAAGACCCACGTTTGCATGGACTTACGGTAACAGAGAAGAAGATCCTGAATCTGTATTGGAGAGTGATTGCTGAGCTTGGATTACTCTGGCCTGCTGTGTCTCCTGTTTCTGTGTCTGCAAACTGTGTGACTATTTCTGCCAACTTGTATGAAGTAATACAGGACTTTTCTATATCAAACCTGTGACTCCTGTGTTTTCATCGCACCCAAGCACAAGACGCTATATGAACTGTACTACATACATTACAAGATTCTGAAGCCAAAACGTTAGTGTCTGCTGGGTCTGGAAAGGCTGTGTCTGCTGTAACTGTGGAAATCGGATGTCCGGTTGTACTTTCTGTGATGACAGTGGTTGTGACTTCTCACAACCATTCCAGGTGAGCAATTCCCTTAAGTGTTTTTTTTTCTGCAGTGTTACCACAGGTAAACACTATTGTTTTTTTTTTTTTTTTCTCTTTTCTCTTTTTTGTCTGCTGTAACTGTGGATATCAGATGTCCGGGTGAACTTTCTGTGATGATAGTGGTTGTGACTTCTCACAACCATTCCAGGTGAGCAGTTCCCTTAATTTTTTTTTCTCTCTGCAGTGTTACCACAGGTAAACACTATTGTTTTTTTTTTTTTCTCCTCTCCTCTTCTTCCAGTACTCCTGTCTTAAAAGATCTGGAAAATGGAGGCCCGCATAAAGGAACTTTGCGGAGTGACTGATAATATCCTTGCAGATTTGCAGAATATAAAGACCCGTTTTTCAAGCCTACAGGACCTCACTAATCACAATTTGCAAGTGTTTGGACAGACTGCCCAGGATTTGCGAGCCAGGATTGAGGTTCTAGAAGAGCGAGTCCAGGCTCCTGCCGTAGCCCCGAGTTCTGGGATTCCCAAGTTGCCCCCTTTTCGTTTTGGGGGTGAACGTGAGAAATTCAGGGGATTTATTAATCAATGCAATCTTTTTTTTTCTGCACATGCTTCACAATTTCCCACTGAACGATCTAAGGTGCTTACTATAATTATGTTGCTTACCAACAAGGCTTTGATGTGGGCAAACCCTCTGATTGAGACTGAGGATGATTGTTTGAATCACCTTGATGCTTTTATTTCAGCCATGGGGCAGGTGTTTGATGACCCCAATCGAGGTGCAACAGCTGAAGCAGCCATGTTAGCTTTGCGCCAAGGTAAGCACTCGGTAGCTGAATATGCCTTGGATTTCAGGAGATGGGCCCTTGATACCACCTGGGACAGTTCCGCCAAAAAATCTATTTTTCGAAAGGGGTTATCTCCACTGATTAAGGATGAACTTGCTCGTGCCGACCCTCCCACTGCGTTAGGTGACTTTATTAACTACTGCATCCGTATTGATACTCGTCTGACTGAACGCAGGCAAGAGAGATGGTTCGAAAGCAATCGCACTAACCTTTTCCTACCTTCCTCTCCAGCTAAGGAACCTTTGAGTAGGATTACACGGGAACCTGAACCTGAACCCATGCAGGTAGACTCTTTACAACGACGGGTTAGTGATGCACGCAAGGAACATCGTTTTAAGGAAAATCTATGTTTCTATTGTGGTAAGTCAGGGCACTTCATTATAAACTGCCCCAGCCTTCTCGTAAGACTACTGCAGCACTCATTCATTGTGAGTGTTGCGAGAGGGGATCTGTCAGGTCCGAGCCTCAGGCTCCAGAGAGATCTGCAGCAACAGATCTTGATTTCTCGGACTTAAACTCCGTTACCTCTGAGGACGTTGACTGTGTAAACGCTGCCATTTTTCAAGTTTCCTCAGCGGTGTACCAGCTGAGTTGTAAGAAAAACAATTCTCATTGCTTTCTTTCCATCAAACTCTGGGTTGACTCAGCTTGGGTGTCTAGCTCTGCTATGATCGACTCAGGGGCAAGTGGAAATTTTATGGATGTCTCCTTTGCTCTGAAACAGGGATACGTTCATGAAGAAGGCTACTCCAGTACAGATGGAAACTGTGGATGGCTCCCTGCTGACCTCTGGACCAGTGGATCAGGAAACAGAGCCTTTGAGGGTTCTTATGGGTAAAGATCATCAAGAGAAACTGTCCTTTATGCTTATCTCTTCTCCCCACTTTCCCATTATTCTAGGGCTACCATGGCTGCAGGCTCAGAATCCTACGATTAACTGGGAGACCAAGGAATTACACTTTCCAGAGAAACAGATGAGTCCAAAAGTTTCAGCTTGCTCTGTTCCTAAAGGAATCATGTCAGTCCCTGAACTACCAGCTGTATACCAGGACTATGTGGATTTATGTGACAAGAAGAACGCTGACCAGCTTCCTCCTCACCGTCCATATGATTGTCCAATTGAATTATTGCCTGGAGCAGAGATACCTTTTGGTAAGATCTACCCCCTGGCGGGGCCCGAGCTAAAGGCTTTAAAGGATTACATAGACGAAAATCTAGCCAAGGGCTTCATACGCCCCTCTTCATCTCCTGCAGGTGCACCCATCTTCTTTGTAAAGAAGAAAGATGGTTCTCTGAGACCATGCGTAGACTATAGGGAACTCAATAAGGTTACTATTAGAAACCGTTATCCATTGCCTTTAATCCCTGAGTTATTGGAGAGAGTGCGACATGCCAAAATTTTCTCTAAACTAGATCTTCGTGGGCCTATAACTTAGTCCGTATTAGACCTGGGGATGAATGGAAGACTGCATTCAGGTCACGCTATGGACACTTTGAATATCTAGTTATGCCTTTTGGTCTGAGTACCGCCCCAGCCACTTTCCAACACTTGGTGAATGACATCTTCAGGGATCTCCTAGATACATTCGTGGTAATTTATTTGGATGATATTCTAATTTTTTCTAACTCCACAGAGGAACATCATGGACATGTGAGAATGGTCTTGGAACGTCTAAGACAAAATCATCTTTACATCAAACTTGAAAAGTGTGAATTCCATAGGACCGAAATTCAATTTCTGGGGTATGTACTGTCTACACAAGGAATTAGTATGGATGGAAGCAAAACCCAAGCCATCAAGGATTGGCCAAGTCCTAGAAATGTGAAGGAGGTACAGCGCTTCATCGGGTTTGCCAACTTCTATAGACGTTTCATTAGAAATTTCTCTGAGGTAGTGTCACCTATCACCCAACTTACCCGGAAAGAGTCTAGGTTCTCCTGGACTCCCCAAGCCCAGGAAGCATTTTCCCATCTAAAAGATAAATTTACCACTGCACCTATCCTAGTACATCCCAAACCCCCGAGCTTGCCTTCATAATAGAGGTGGATGCTTCAGACTGTGCCGTTGGAGCTATACTCTCTCAGAGAACAGGTGAGAAGAATGTCTTGCATCCCTGTGCCTTCTTTTCCCAGCAGTTGTCTTCGGCTGAGAGGAACTACGATGTGGGCAATAGAGAGTTGTTGGCCATTATTGCCGCCTTCAAAGAATGGAGACACCTTCTTCAGGGAGCTGCACAGCAAATAGTCGTCCTGACAGATCATCGTAACCTTGAGTTTATCAGGTCGGCTAAGTGCCTGACTCCTCGCCAGGCTCACTGGAATCTTTTCTTAAACCAATTTAATTTTATCATTTCTTATAGACCAGGATCGCGCAATGGAAAGGCTGATGCACTCTCTAGGATTTACTCAGCAGAGACACGTCCAATTACTCCTCCTAAGACTATTCTTCCTGACTCTAGATTCCTAGGAGTAATTCATAATCAAGACCTACTTAAGGACATCAAGGAAGCATACCATGCGGATTCCTTTTTGGCACAACCCCCAAGGGACGTAAGTCTTGTCTTTAAGAATGGTGTGTGGATTCAGGGACAACGCCTGTATATTCCTGAAACAGTCAGATTGAGAGTATTGCAACTCATTCACGATTCCAAGATAGCTGGGCATAGAGGAATTCTAAAGACACAGGAATTTCTCTCTCGTTTCTTTTGGTGGCCCACTTGCAGGAAGGATGTTTTAAACTATGTCACTTCATGTGAAGTCTGTGCAAGATGCAAAACACCTCGCTCCTCACCAACTGGTCTGTTACAGCCTCTTCCCACCCCGTCCCGCCCGTGGGGATCCATTTCTATGGACTTCATTGTGGAGTTACCAACCTCTCAAGGGAAGAACACCATTCTAGTGGTGGTTGACCGTCTAACAAAGGCAGCTAATTTTATCCCTTGTGTCGGCTTACCCACTGCAAAACAGACATCAGATTTGATGATTAAAGATGTGTTTCGCTTACATGAAGTACCGGATGAGGTTATTTCGGATCGAGGGGTGCAATTCACTTCTAGGTTTTGGCAAAATTTCTGTGCAGCATTGGACATTAAAGTAAACCTTTCTTCTGCTTTTCATCCCCAGACTAATGGACAGACTGTGGCGCTTCCCACGGCTGTGGGGCGTCGGGACATGGCATAGCTTGCCTAGCTAGCCAATGCTCCCACGCCGCCAGTCCACGACGACGTGAGGCATGGGTCCCAGATGGTAAGAGAATGTGGACCCACTGGACCACGGAGGGAGACCCGGGCCTGCCCGGACTAGGGAAGGGCAGCGACCGGGATCCGTGGCAGCTGAGCATGTGGGCAAGGTGGCGACCTGCAGGACTAGACAACACCGCACAACTTCAGGTAAGAAGAAACATAAAGTTTACTTAAAGAAACAAAGTAAATAAACATAACATAAGACCGGGCTCCCGATTCCGCACATCAGAGAAGGGTACACAACTCAGGATCACAGACGAGTGCTGGAGGACATCACGGGTAGATGCAGTCCAGGTTATCTGGCACAGGCATACTTGGACGGCCTCTCTCTCAGGCCTTAGGCGTAGCACAGGCTCAGCAGGAGAACATCAGACACCGACCTCAGACAGACTTCAGACGATGGCGGGGTCATCACGGGTTGATGAAGTCCAGAATCATCTGGCACGGGCATACTAGTATGGCCACACTCTCAGGCCTCGGGCGTAGCACAGGCTCAGCAGAGAACATCAGACACCGGCCCAGGACGAACGTCAGACGATGGCGGGGTCATCACGGGTTGATGAAGTCCAGGGTCATCTGGCACGGCATACTAGGACGGCCTCTCTCTCAGGCCTCAGGCGTAGCACAGGCTCAGCAGGAAACATCAGACACCGACCCAGGACAGACGTCATCACAGGGTAGACCAAGGAGGAACCGGCAGGACAGGCAGGTTGTCACGGCTAGTGACCAGGGCAATCTCTGGGACAGGCAGGTTGTCACGGCAAGTGACCAGGGCAGGCCAGGTTGTCACGGCAAGTGACCAGGCAGGCAGGTTGTCACGGCAAGTGACCAGGGCAGGCAGGTTGTCACGGCAAGTGACCAGGCAGGCAGGTTGTCACGGCAAGTGACCAGGCAGTCTCTGGGACAGGCAGGTTGTCACGGAAAGTGACCAGGGCAGTCTCTGGGACAGGCAGGTTGTCACGGCAAGTGACCAGGCAGTCTCTGGGACAGGCAGGTTGTCACAGTAAGTGACCAGGGCAGTCTCTGGGACAGGCAGGTTGTCACGGCAAGTGACCAGGCAGTCTCTGGGACAGGCAGGTTGTCACGGCAAGTGACCAGGCAGTCTCTGGGACAGGCAGGTTGTCACAGTAAGTGACCAGGCAGTCTCTAGACAGGCAGCTTGTCACGGTAAGTGACCAGGCAGGCTCTAGACAGGCAGGTATATACGACCTGATATGTGGAGCCTCCAGGTAGGCTGCAGTCGGATGGCAGATGATCGCTCCCAGGTGAGCAGGCAAGAGCCGGGATCTCTGCAGATGATGTCCGAACTTCCGGATGGAACTGCAGTCGGATGGCAGATGATCGCTCCCAGGTGAGCAGGCAGAGCCGGGATCTCTGCAGATGATGTCCGAACTTCCGATGGAGCTGCAGTCGGATGGCAGACAGGCAAGCCGACAGGTAACAGGCAGGAAACTGGAATCAGGAGCTGATGGCTGAAACAGAGTTAGACTGCACCAGAACAACAGGGACAGGGATTGGATCTCAGGGAGTCAGGAACACGGACAGGAACATGGATTGGATCTCAGGGAGTCAGGAACACGGATTGGGTCTCAGGGAGTCAGGAACACGGACAGGAACATGGATTGGATCACAGGAACACGGACTGGAACACAGGCCTCGGACTCCGGACATCTGGCAATGATCGGCAGGATCCGGACATCAGGCAGGAAGGATAGGATCCGGACATCTGGAAGTGGTCGTCGGACATCGGACATCAGGCCATGGTCATCAGGCATAGGATCCGGACATCTGGCAGCGACCTGAAAAGGAACCCCAGCGGTCTGGTGCAAGCGCCGCCAGGCTCAACGGGAGCTGGCCGGGGATTGCACAGAGGCTGAGCACAGAGTAACAGAAACTCAGCACACACCGGACTCCTCCTTCCAAGATGAACTCAGGTTATATAGCAAGGGTTCACAGTCACTGGCACAGGGTTCTGGACACAGCAGGATTTCAGGAACATAACACAGAGGACACAGTTCAGAAAGTCAGGTACAGGATGCGATCCAAGATCAGGGTTCAGGTAATTAGACACAGCAGGAACAGGCCTGGATATACAGCCTCCAGGAACGGCGATCTGGGTAATCAGCCCCCAGCATAGGCGGAAACACAAGACACAATTCAGACATTCAGGTACCGGGTTTGATCCAGGATCAGGGAACAAGACACAACAGGAACAGGGAATCAGCTCTCCAGAGCTGATCAACTTCAGAGCAGGAGCTGAACACACAACCACATACGGCTAGGTTCAGGGATTCAGTGTGGATTCAATGCGAAGCTCTGGCAACGCCCACTAGGGCTGGGGAACTTTATATATGAGCTGCTTCACAGCGATAGGCTGGAGCAGTAACTCTAGTAAACACCCAATCCACATAAAAGCAGGACAGGTGTGGGCCGCGCCCCCTATGCAGAGCCAGACAGCACAACACAGAGGGAACCCAACAATGGCTGCTGCCAACCACGCAGTAAGTCATGCACCACTGCAGAGGACTTTTCAAGCTACGGACGGCTTTCACAGCAAGTCAGGAACCGCACATGCGGGCGGTCATGCAAAGCAGCGGAGCCACTCACGCAAGTACGGGTACGCAGCAGAGCCGGGAACTGAGCAGCATCCATATAGGTAACAGACAACAGTATCCCAGCTGGTTAGGGGGAAAGGAGCAAAAGGGTTAATGCAAAAAACATGCAAAGTAAACGCTGGAAAACAAAGTACAGACAATACCAGCGTTACAGTATCCCCCTCCTCAGGCCCCCTCTTCTGAAGACCCAAGTAAAAAAAAAATTCCCCAGAAAAATTCACTTGGGTTTGGCGTAAGTCCCATAGTTCACAATATGGCAGCAGAGTTAATAGCTCGAAAAGTCCGAACCGCTGACCAAGCGGGGAATCGAGCCATCTAGTCCACTTACCCTGTGGGGACCAAGTAGTCTAGTTCACACATCAGGTGGAGCTTGGAGAAAGTCCTGCAGACCGCACATGCTCAGCGGAGTCCATGGCCAGAGCTTACTGTGGCGCTTCCCACGGCTGTGGGGCGTCGGGACATGGCATAGCTTGCCTAGCTAGCCAATGCTCCCACGCCGCCAGTCCACGACGACGTGAGCATGGGTCCCAGATGGTAAGAGAATGTGGACCCACTGGACCACGGAGGGAGACCCGGGCCTGCCCGGACTAGGGAAGGGCAGCGACCGGGATCCGTGGCAGCTGAGCATGTGGGCAAGGTGGCGACCTGCAGGACTAGACAACACCGCACAACTTCAGGTAAGAAGAAACATAAAGTTTACTTAAAGAAACAAAGTAAATAAACATAACATAAGACCGGGCTCCCGATTCCGCACATCAGAGAAGGGTACACAACTCAGGATCACAGACGAGTGCTGGAGGACATCACGGGTAGATGCAGTCCAGGGTTATCTGGCACAGGCATACTTGGACGGCCTCTCTCTCAGGCCTTAGGCGTAGCACAGGCTCAGCAGGAGAACATCAGACACCGACCTCAGACAGACTTCAGACGATGGCGGGGTCATCACGGGTTGATGAAGTCCAGAATCATCTGGCACGGGCATACTAGTATGGCCACACTCTCAGGCCTCGGGCGTAGCACAGGCTCAGCAGGAGAACATCAGACACCGGCCCAGGACGAACGTCAGACGATGGCGGGGTCATCACGGGTTGATGAAGTCCAGGGTCATCTGGCACGGGCATACTAGGACGGCCTCTCTCTCAGGCCTCAGGCGTAGCACAGGCTCAGCAGGAGAACATCAGACACCGACCCAGGACAGACGTCATCACAGGGTAGACCAAGGAGGAACCGGCAGGACAGGCAGGTTGTCACGGCTAGTGACCAGGGCAATCTCTGGGACAGGCAGGTTGTCACGGCAAGTGACCAGGCAGGCAGGTTGTCACGGCAAGTGACCAGGCAGGCAGGTTGTCACGGCAAGTGACCAGGGCAGGCAGGTTGTCACGGCAAGTGACCAGGCAGGCAGGTTGTCACGGCAAGTGACCAGGCAGTCTCTGGGACAGGCAGGTTGTCACGGAAAGTGACCAGGGCAGTCTCTGGGACAGGCAGGTTGTCACGGCAAGTGACCAGGCAGTCTCTGGGACAGGCAGGTTGTCACAGTAAGTGACCAGGGCAGTCTCTGGGACAGGCAGGTTGTCACGGCAAGTGACCAGGCAGTCTCTGGGACAGGCAGGTTGTCACGGCAAGTGACCAGGCAGTCTCTGGGACAGGCAGGTTGTCACAGTAAGTGACCAGGCAGTCTCTAGACAGGCAGCTTGTCACGGTAAGTGACCAGGCAGGCTCTAGACAGGCAGGTATATACGACCTGATATGGTGGAGCCTCCAGGTAGGCTGCAGTCGGATGGCAGATGATCGCTCCCAGGTGAGCAGGCAAGAGCCGGGATCTCTGCAGATGATGTCCGAACTTCCGGATGGAACTGCAGTCGGATGGCAGATGATCGCTCCCAGGTGAGCAGGCAAGAGCCGGGGATCTCTGCAGATGATGTCCGAACTTCCGGATGGAGCTGCAGTCGGATGGCAGACAGGCAAGCCGACAGGTAACAGGCAGGAAACTGGAATCAGGAGCTGATGGCTGAAACAGAGTTAGACTGCACCAGAACAACAGGGACAGGGATTGGATCTCAGGGAGTCAGGAACACGGACAGGAACATGGATTGGATCTCAGGGAGTCAGGAACACGGATTGGGTCTCAGGGAGTCAGGAACACGGACAGGAACATGGATTGGATCACAGGAACACGGACTGGAACACAGGCCTCGGACTCCGGACATCTGGCAATGATCGGCAGGATCCGGACATCAGGCAGGAAGGATAGGATCCGGACATCTGGAAGTGGTCGTCGGACATCGGACATCAGGCCATGGTCATCAGGCATAGGATCCGGACATCTGGCAGCGACCTGAAAAGGACCCCAGCGGTCTGGTGCAAGCGCCGCCAGGCTCAACGGGAGCTGGCCGGGGATTGCACAGAGGCTGAGCACAGAGTAACAGAAACTCAGCACACACCGGACTCCTCCTTCCAAGATGAACTCAGGTTATATAGCAAGGGTTCACAGTCACTGGCACAGGGTTCTGGACACAGCAGGATTTCAGGAACATAACACAGAGGACACAGTTCAGAAAGTCAGGTACAGGATGCGATCCAAGATCAGGGGTTCAGGTAATTAGACACAGCAGGAACAGGCCTGGATATACAGCCTCCAGGAACGGCGATCTGGGTAATCAGCCCCCAGCATAGGCGGAAACACAAGACACAATTCAGACATTCAGGTACCGGGTTTGATCCAGGATCAGGGAACAAGACACAACAGGAACAGGGAATCAGCTCTCCAGAGCTGATCAACTTCAGAGCAGGAGCTGAACACACAACCACATACGGCTAGGTTCAGGGATTCAGTGTGGATTCAATGCGAAGCTCTGGCAACGCCCACTAGGGCTGGGGAACTTTATATATGAGCTGCTTCACAGCGATAGGCTGGAGCAGTAACTCTAGTAAACACCCAATCCACATAAAAGCAGGACAGGTGTGGGCCGCGCCCCCTATGCAGAGCCAGACAGCACAACACAGAGGGAACCCAACAATGGCTGCTGCCAACCACGCAGTAAGTCATGCACCACTGCAGAGGACTTTTCAAGCTACGGACGGCTTTCACAGCAAGTCAGGAACCGCACATGCGGGCGGTCATGCAAAGCAGCGGAGCCACTCACGCAAGTACGGGTACGCAGCAGAGCCGGGAACTGAGCAGCATCCATATAGGTAACAGACAACAGTATCCCAGCTGGTTAGGGGGAAAGGAGCAAAAGGGTTAATGCAAAAAACATGCAAAGTAACGCTGGAAAACAAAGTACAGACAATACCAGCGTTACACAGACCGAACGAACCAATCAAACCCTGGAGCAGTATCTCCGCTGCTTTATCTGCCACCTACAGGATGATTGGGTGGATCTACTTCCATTAGCTGAGTTCTCGTATAACAACTCTCAGAGTGCCTCCACTAAGCAGTCTCCTTTTTACTCTAATCTAGGTTATCATCCTAACATTCTACCACGATTTCCCATAGAAACGCCTTTACCAGCAGTGGCTGAAAGAATCACGTCTTTACAGAAGAATATGGATCTTCTAAAGGAGAATCTGGAATCGGCTCAGGAAAGGTACAAGAAAGCAGCAGATAAATTTCGTAAACCTGCACCAGCTTTCAAGGTAGGAGACTTGGTCTGGCTGTCAACCAGAAATCTTAAGTTAAGGATTCCATCGTCTAAGTTGGGACATAAGTACATTGGACCCTATAAAATCAGTAAAATTATAAGTGCCGTTGCTTGTCGTCTTCAACTGCCCAGAACTATGAGAATTCACCCTGTCTTTCATGTATCCCTACTAAAGGCTGCGACACCCAATACGTTTCCTGGACGTTCTTCTCCTTGCCCTGACCCAGTGCTAGTCGATGGTCAGGAAGAATTTGTGGTGGAAAGGATTTTAGATTCCAGGTTGTATAGAAATCAGTTACAATATCTGATTAAATGGCAGGGCTACCCAGTGGAGGACAACTCATGGGAACCAGTCAATAACGTTAATGCTCCTCGCTTGCTCCGTCAGTTTCATCAGAGGTACCCACACAAGCCTGGCCTGAGGTCATCCGGAGGTTGTCCCTAAGGGGGGAGTAATGTAAGGTTCTGTGTACATGTTCCTGAAACTCAGTTTGTTCGTCAGCCATTTTACTTTCTGTCTTGCTGCAGCTATCTTGCCCTCAGTCAAAATGGAGTTTCCAGCTTGCATGTTCCCGCCCTGATTCTCTCCTTTTGCTTCTTAAGCAGCCACAGCTGAGCAATCAGTGCTTCAGAATCTAGCCTGCAGTGAACCTGTGACCTGACTCCTAAAGCCTTGGACCTTGTACTCCAGCTATTCCTACTGAGGAACTCTGACGCACTTGTGGACTCTGAACCCTGCTCTTTGAAAGACCCACGTTTGCATGGACTTACGGTAACAGAGAAGAAGATCCTGAACCTGTTGTGGAGAGTGATTGCTGAGCTTAGATTACTCTGGCCTGCTGTGTCTCCTGCTTCTGTGTCTGCAAACTGTGTGACTATTTTTGCCAACTTGTATGAAGTAATACAAGACTTTCTATATCAAACCTGTGTCTCATGTATTTTCATCGCACCCAAGCACAAGACGCTATATGAACTGTACTACATACATTACAATGGGTGCAAGAAAAAAATCGCACGGCACACAGACCATCCATGTGCCGTCCAATTTACACGCACCAATCTCATAGGAAACCCGACATTTCATCAGCCGAGTACAGTAAATTCACAGCCAGAACTGTCAGAATAGACATAAAGATGTCAGTGAGATATAATCAGCGTTTTCAGTCTGTATTTTTCTGTACTTGTATTTCTGAATAAATAAATAAATGAAAAAAAAATGGCGTGGAGACTCCCTTACTTTTACTAACCACCCTGCAAGCGGTGACTTCTGTAAGGTGATTGCAGTTCACAGCTGGCGGCTCACACAGAGGTTACCATGAGACCCACCGGCTGTGAACTGCGGTAACCTTAACCTGTTCTCGACATTTGCAGTACATGTATGTCATGATCGGGAAGGACTTCCTGACCAATGAAGTACATGCACGTCATGGCGATGACAAGTACACAGGTGGTTGATTCTGACAGCTGACACACGGCTCTAAGTACCCGGCACTTTAAGCCCCTAAAGTCTGCGAGCAGGCAGTGGGAAGAAAGCTTCTCTGCCCTTGGATCGGAGACCTTGTGACTCACCAGGCACCATGTACTAGGAAGTTAGTTGGATCATGCGCAGTGCATGATCTAACTCGGAGGTCTCAAACTGCATTCCTCAGGGGCCGCAAACAGGTCATGTTTTCAGGATTTCCTTGTATTGCACAGGTGATAATTTAATCACCTGCACAGATAATGATTCCAGCACCTAGTACAATGCTAAGGAAATCTTGAAAACACGCACGGTTTGCGGCCCTCGAGGAATGCAGTTTGAGGCGCTATCTTGCTGGAGAAGAAAAAAAATGTCCTCCTCCAAGATGGCGCCTGCGCAGTAGCAGCTCTCGGCTACTGCTTGTTTCTGGAGAACATCCATGGAGTCATAATCGGCACTACATCTGTAGATAAATTCCCAAAGGGATATACTGTAATTTCCAAAATTGGGTCACTTGAGGGCGGATTCTGCTTTTCTAGCACTTTGGGGCTCTGTATATGGAGTCCACAAACTATTATAGAAAATTCTGCGCTCCAGGATGCCTCTTGTATAACAGAACTGCTTCCCCATGTGAAAATGTAAAATCTGGGGCTAAAACACAAATTTTGTTGGTGAAAATATAATTATTTTTTTTCTTCACTGCCCAATGGTATAAAATTCTGTGACACACCTGTAGTGTCAAAATGATCACAACACCCCAAGATGAATTCATTAAAAGGTGTCGTTTATAAAATGGGGTCACTTATGGGGGGTTCTGCTGTTCTGGCACCTCAAGGGCTCTGCAAATGTGACATGGCACCCTCAAGCCAATCAAGCAAAATGTGAACTTCAATATGGAGCTTCTTCCCTTCTGAGCTTTGCACTGGGCCTCTAAAGTAGTTTTCGACCACATATGAGATATTGGCGTGATCAGGAGAAATTGCATAACAAATTTTGGGGTCCATTTTCTCCTGCTAGCTTTGTGAAAAAAAAAAAATTGGAGCTAAAGTAACATTTTTGTGGGAAAAAAATAGATTTTTTTTATTTTCACTGCTCTACGTTATAAACTTCTATGAAGCAGCAGAGGGTTCAAGGTGCTCACCACACATCTAGATAAGTTCCTTGTGGGGGTTTTCCACTGTTTAGGCACCTCAAGGGCTCTCCAAACGCGTCATAGCGTCCGCTAATTATTACAGCAAATTTTGCATTCAAAAAGTCAAATGGCGCTCCTTCCATTCCAAGCCCTGCCATGCGCCTAAATAGGGTTTGATTGATTTGCTTGAATGTGGTTTTGGGCATCTTGATGGGTGCAATTTTTAGAATGGTGACTCTTTTGAGTATTTTCTGTCACATAGGTGCATTAAAGCCGCTTCAAATGTGAGGTGGTCCTTAAAAAAAATGGTTTTGTAAATTTTGTTGGAAAAATGAGAAATCGCTGGTCAACTTTTAACCCTTATAACTGCCTAACAAAAAACAATTATGTTTCAAAAATTGTTCAGATGTAAAGTAGACATGTGGGAAATGTTATTTATTAACTATTTTGTGTGATATAGCTTTCTTATTTAAGGGCATAAAAATTGAAAGATTGAAAATTGCTAAATTTTTAATTTTTTTGCCAAATTTCCATTTTTTTCACAAATAAACGCAGGTCATTTAGAAGTTTAACTACTATTATAAAGTACAATATATCACAAAAAAACAATCTCAGAATAAGGGGATTCGTTGAAACGTTCCAGAGTTATTACCACATAAAGTGACAGTGGTGAGAATTTAAAAATTTTTGCCCGGTCATGAAGGTGAAAACAGGCTCGCGGTTGAAGGGGTTAATGACGTCACTGCCGCTGGTTCTCACGCTCCCCTCAGTGTGTTCTGGTGGCTGTGGTGAGCGGTCACATTACTGATTTCACTGCTTATCACAGCCTCCTTATTATGAATGACGGGGGACCCCTGTGGATTACTTTTTTGTTATGGCAATGAATAGGTAAAAGAGGATAATTGTCGTGGAGAGATTTTTACAAATAAAGGCAAATAAAGGACTTTTCTCTGTGTGTGTGTTTATTTCTTTTGACTATGGAGTTAGTAATAGAGGTGTCTGATAGACGCCTCTCCATTACTAGCCCCCGGGCTTCATGTCAACTGACATTACAAAGCTGACATTAACCTCAAAACCATTACCCTGATTGCCAATGCACCAGGGAAATCGGGAAGAGCAGAGGCTAAGCGCCAGAATTGGCACATCTAATGGATGCGTCATTTTTGGGGCGGATGAAGGCAAGTGTTATTAGTCTGGGAGGGGGCCAATATCAATGCACCTTCCCAGCCTATTAATATCAGCTCACAGCTGTCTGTTTAGCCGATGATGATTATTAAAAATAGAGGGGAACCCACATCATTTTTTGACTCCCTGTTGTGAATGGACTTGAAATGAGTTCTGAGCAGAGGCTCCCTCTGGTGGTTACAAGCGGTACTGGACTGTCCAGTGAAGATTGTGAGGATTGGGAATCAGGTGTTACTGACTGGTCTTATATAAGGGAGTCGCCTTCCCATCAGGGTTGCCGGTGATCAATTGTTCTGGTCTCAATCCTTGATTCCTGTTTCCTTTGTAGCCTGCTGTGTCGTGTCTGCATCTCCTGCTAACAGATAAGACATTTTCTTCTTTTGTTTTTGTGCTTGATTTTTGCATTTTGTCCTGCACTTCTGTGGGGGCCTTCAGGGTCCCCTCCGGGGGCTTTTGCCCTCTCGGTTTTGTTCAGCCACTTATGTTTGTACATTTGCTTTTTCCAGTTTTTTCAGTGCTGCTGTTTGATTGTTACACCAGAGAAATTCGGTGGTAGAGTCGTGTGATCTAGGCGTTTTTGAAATTAATTGGTGCTTTCAGTTTTTTGGGATTGCAAGTAAGTGCCTTCTACTTTTATTTGGAGTTTGGGCCCAACTTTGCTAATACATTCTGTCTGTGTCAGTATTTCTTCTGCCAACGCCATTACATGTTTAGGGCTTCTATGTCTTTGAGATTGCTCCGGGGCAGATATGCTTTCTGTTGTGAATGGACTTGAAATGAGTTCTGAGCAGAGGCTCCCTCTGGTGGTTACAAGCGGTACTGGACTGTCCAGTGAAGATTGTGAGGATTGGGAATCAGGTGTTACTGACTGGTCTTATATAAGGGAGTCGCCTTCCCATCAGGGTTGCCGGTGATCAATTGTTCTGGTCTCAATCCTTGATTCCTGTTTCCTTTGTAGCCTGCTGTGTCGTGTCTGCATCTCCTGCTAACAGATAAGACATTTTCTTCTTTTTGTTTTTGTGCTTGATTTTTGCATTTTGTCCTGCACTTCTGTGGGGGCCTTCAGGGTCCCCTCCGGGGGCTTTTGCCCTCTCAGTTTAGTTCAGCCACTGATGTTTGTACTTTTGCTTTTTCCAGTTTTTTCAGTGGCTGCTGTTTTGATTTTGTTACACCAGAGAACTATTTAGGTGGAGAGGTCGTGTGATCTCAGGTGTTTTTGAAATTAGTAGAGTTGGTGCTTTTCAGGGTTTTTTGGGATTGCAGTAAGTGCCCTTCCTATCCTTTTCTATTTAGGTAGTTTGGGCCCCAACGTTTGCTCATACTATTTTCTGTCTGTGTCAGTATTTCTTCTTGTCTAACCGCCATTACATGTTTGGGGGCTTTCTATGTTCTTTGGGGATCTGCTCCGGGGCAGATAGCTTTCTGTTGTGAATGGACTTGAAATGAGTTCTGAGCAGAGGCTCCCTCTGGTGGTTACAAGCGGTACTGGACTGTCCAGTGAAGATTGTGAGGATTGGGAATCAGGTGTTACTGACTGGTCTTATATAAGGGAGTCGCCTTCCCATCAGGGTTGCCCGGTGATCAATTGTTCTGGTCTCAATCCTTGATTCCTGTTTCCTTTGTAGCCTGCTGTGTCGTGTCTGCATCTCCTGCTAACAGATAAGACATTTTCTTCTTTTTGTTTTTGTGCTTGATTTTTGCATTTTGTCCTGCACTTCTGTGGGGGCCTTCAGGGTCCCCTCCGGGGGCTTTTGCCCTCTCAGTTTAGTTCAGCCACTGATGTTTGTACTTTTGCTTTTTCCAGTTTTTTCAGTGGCTGCTGTTTTGATTTTGTTACACCAGAGAACTCATTTAGGTGGGAGAGGTCGTGTGATCTCAGGTGTTTTTGAAATGAGTAGAGTTGGTGCTTTTCAGGGTTTTTTGGGATTGCAGTAAGTGCCCTTCCTATCCTTTTCTCCTGCCCGCTACTCAGTAAGTCTTGAATGCTCTGTATACACCTGTATTTACTACTTATGCTTGCTGCAGATTTAACATAGTGCCATGCTATTTATGGCCACTCTGGAAGGATTTTCCTCCATGATGCTTGGGGCTGGAGCCATGAACTATGGCAATAGCATTACAGCAGCATATGCATCTCTCTGAAACACATACTCATTCATATGGGGATATATGATATAATTCTTTTTTGCCTTCAGCAATGTCATTTAGTAATATCTACACATATATACAACTGGTACGCAACAATTTGAGCCATTGAGGTATATATATATAACCTGCACTATATATGGGTTCATAGCATTTAACATTTAGCAACTTTGGGTATATCTGCACAGGTGCAGTCGATTGCTATACTTACCCTATGCATTGATTTATGAGATTGTATATACGCCTCATCCTGATATATATCAATACTGACTTATAGGTATATAGGCTTTCTGTTGTGTCCTCAATATATAAATGCATTTATACAACTAGCTTGTCAATAATTAGAGCAGCATTTTGGTTTATCTGCACATGTGCAGTTAATTACTATACTCACCCTACGCATTGATTTATCACATCTTGTATACGCTTTATGTTGATACTGACTCATAGGATATAGGCATTTGGCCGCATCCCTTATATATAAATGTATGTGTGTATATATATATATATATATTTATATTTTCTGACTGCTGTTACAGGCTTTTGATCTCCTCACAATTATTTCTTTCATATTGGATATGTGTCTATGAGACGCGGTGGTAGTATATTGGAACTGTCTACTTTTTTAGTATTTAGTGTAATTTTTATATCTTTATTGTCTATTTTTCAGCACTGTATTTTGTATTATTTTTGCACTATGCACTTTTTAGTAATTTTTACAGTGATAGGTTAATTAATTAAAATTATATTTGTAATCTCTATATAATGTGCACTGTGCACTTTATTTATATATATTTAGAGATATTGTTTTTTATTTATTTTTTCATTGATTGACAGTTCTATATATTCACATCACGGCATCGCCATACATACATTTTCTGACATCATATTGAGCATTATGTGATTTATGTTTTTTTGCATTCATTATTTTGAGTAGCGGTCTCTAGGTTGTTTTGCCTTCTCCTTTGTTACTACTATTGTGTATAATGATTGTTATTTTGTCTTTTTAAACTGTTTTTGTAAACTAATAAAATTATTTTTGCATTTTTCTATAAACTGGCTCAGTTTTTCATATATTTTTGTTGGGTATTTGATTCTTTATATATATGAATGAGCATTTACTAATTGGCCTTCCTTTGGTTAAACCTTTTCTATTTAGGTAGTTTGGGTCCCAACGTTTGCTCATACTATTTTCTGTCTGTGTCAGTATTTCTTCTTGTCTAACCGCCATTACATGTTTGGGGGCTTTCTTTGTTCTTTGGGGATCTGCTCCGGGCAGATAGCTTTCCTCTTTCTATCTTTAGGTGTAGTTAGTTTCTCAGGCTGTGACGAGGCGTCTAGGACCAACGTAGGAACGCTCCACGGCTACCTCTAGTTGTGGTGGTTAGTCAGGGTACTGCAATCTCATAGATTCCAACTGCTCTGGTGTATTGCCTTTTTTACCTGCACTCCTCAGCTACCGAAACATAACAGTATCACCGGCCAAAAAATTGAAAATTGTATGGTACTCACAGAAGGGAAAAATATTGTGAAAGAAAAAAGGTTGTCAGAGTTGTCAGAGATATTTTTCTGTTTGTTGCATTTTTTTTTCCCCTCTGTATCTCTGGGTGCTGGGGAGGATTTTTTCTCTCAATGGAGTTTGCACAGTTGTCTGGCCGTGTGGATCAGCTTGCCACTGAGGTTTGGAGTATTGCTACCTATCTTGCTAGGTTGCCTGTTGTGGAACCTAGGATTCCCATGCCAGATTTGTTTTTGGGGGATCGAGCCAAGTTTCTGAATTTCAAAAATAATTGTAAATTGTTTTTTGCCTTAAAATCTAAGTCCTCAGGGAACGCAGCGCAGCAGGTTCAAATTGTCATCTCTCTCCTGCGCGGCGATCCTCAGGATTGGGCTTTTTCCCTGACACCTGGGGGATCCTGTTTTGAGTGATGTTGATGCATTTTTTCAGGCCTTGGGGTTATTGTACGATGAGCCTAATGTCACTGATCAAGCTGAAAAAGCCTTGTTGGCATTAAATCAGGGGCTTGATGACGCTGAGTTATACTGTCAGAGATTCCGTAGGTGGGCAGTCCTGACCAAATGGAATGACGACGCTTTGGCAGCCCTTTTTCGGAAGGGTCTGTCAGATAATGTAAAGGATGTTATGGTGGGATTCCCTGTCCCCTCTGGTCTCAATGATTCTATGTCATTAGCGATTCAAATTGACAGACGTTTGCGTGAGCGGAGAAGTATGCGTGGAATAGTGTTGCCTTGTGAACCTGCTTCTGAATCCATGCAGTGTGATAGAGTGGTTTCTGGGGCACAGCGTCATGAGTTTCGAAAGCGCAATGGGTTATGTTTCTACTGTGGTGATGCCTCTCATGCTATTTCAGTCTGCCATAAGCGGGGAAGACGTTTTGCACGCTCAGTTGTCTTGGGTAGTGTTCAGACTAAGTTTTTATTAACTGTTACTCTGATATGCTCTCTGTCCTCATTTTCTGCTCAGGCTTTCGTTGATTCGGGAGCAGCTATTAACCTGATGGATTTTGATTTTGCTAAATGTTGTGGGTTTCCCTTGATACCCCTACGGAAGTCTATTCCCCTACTGGGGATCGATTCTACCCCTTTGGCTGAGAATAAACCTCAGTTCTCTACTCAGGTGATAATGAGGGTTAAACCTGATCATCAGGAGAGCTGCAAATTTTTGGTTCTGTATAATCTGCATGACATTATCGTACTGGGTTTCCCTTGGTTACAGTCTCATAATCCTGTTTTGGATTGGAAATCTGTGTCTGTAACCAGTTGGGGCTGCCAATGTGTTAATACCAACACTCCTGTTTTTTCTGCCTCCCCCCAGGCTCAGGATGTTCCTGACTTTTTGATTGATTTTTCTGATGTGTTTAGCGAAAGTAAATCTGCATCCTTGCCTCCCCATAGGAGCTATGACTGCGCTATTGAATTAGTGCCTGGTAGTAAATTCCCTAAAGGTCGCCTTTTTAACTTGTCTGTACCTGAACATGACGCTATGCGGTCTTATATCAAGGAGTCATTGGAGAAGGGTCATATCAGACCATCCTCTTCACCCTTAGGTGCCGGTTTTTTCTTTGTGGCCAAAAAGGATGGTTCATTAAGGCCGTGTATTGATTATCGTCTTTTGAACAATATTACTGTGAAATATCAATATCCGTTACCCTTGATTTCTGACCTGTTTTCCAGGGTGAAAAACGCTACTTGGTTTACCAAGCTTGACCTCAGGGGGGCATATAACCTTATTCGCATTAAGCACGGGGATGAATGGAAGACGGCATTTAATACCCCTGAGGGGCATTTTGAGTACCTTGTGATGCCCTTTGGGCTCACTAATGCTCCTTCTGTCTTCCAGTCCTTCATGAATGACATTTTCAGGGATTTTGTGGATAAATTTCTGATTGTTTATTTGGATGATATCTTGATTTTTTCCAATGACTGGGACTCTCATGTGAAACATGTTCGAACTGTATTCCAGATTTTGAGAGAGAATGCTCTGTATGTGAAGGGATCAAAATGTCTTTTTGGCGTACAGAGGATCTCATTTTTGGGATTCATTTTGTCCCATCTGTTATTGAAATGGACCCGGTCAAGGTTCAGGCCATCTGTGATTGGGTCCAACCTACTTCATTAAAGGCTCTTCAGAGATTTTTGGGTTTTGCCAATTTTTATCGTAAATTTATTGGTAATTTCTCGGTTATTGTTAAACCATTGACTGATTTGACCAAAAAGGGTTCTGATGTGGTGAATTGGCCTCCTGAGGTAGTCTCTGCATTTCAGGAACTTAAGCAGAGATTCACTTCTGCTCCTGTTCTACGGCAGCCTGATGTTTCTCTGCCATTTCAGGTGGAGGTTGATGCCTCTGAAATTGGGGCAGGTGCCGTTTTGTCCCAAAGAGATCCAGAAACCTCTAAAAGTAACCCTTGTGCCTTTTTCTCTCGAAAATTTTCTCCTACTGAACGTAATTATGACGTGGGTAATCGGGAGTTATTGGCCATGAAGTGGGCTTTTGAAGAGTGGAGACATTGGCTGGAGGGAGCCAAACATCAGGTGGTGGTCCTTACGGACCATAAGAATCTGGTTTATCTGGAATCTGCCAAGCGACTTAATCCTAGACAGGCCAGGTGGGCCTTGTTTTTCACACGTTTTAATTTTGTGGTTTCCTTTCTTCCTGGCACTAAGAATGTTAAGGCGGATGCCCTCTCGAGGAGTTTCCTTGTGGACTCTCCTGAGTTATCTGATCCTTCTGTTATTTTGAAAGAAGGTGTAGTTCTTTCCGCCATCTCACCCAATTTGAGACTTGCTCTGGAGGGGTGTCAGGAGGATAGGCCCGAGCGCTGCCCTGTTGGGAAATTGTTTGTCCCGGACCAGTGGAAAAAAAGTGTGATGTCTGAGATTCATTGTTCCGCGTTGGCCGGTCATCCCGGAATTTTTGGTACCAGAGACTTGGTTAGTCGGTCCTTTTGGTGGCCTACCTTGTCTCGTGATGTCAGGGAATTTGTGCAGTCCTGCGGGACTTTCTCTCGCTCCAAGCCTTGCTCTCGCTCTAGTGGTTTGTTGATGCCATTGCCTGTGCCCAAGAGACCATGGACCCATATCTCTATGGATTTCATTTCCGACCTCCCTGTTTCTCAGAGAATGACCGTCATCTGGGTGATTTGTGATAGGTTTTCCAAGATGATACATCTTGTGCCATTACCTAAGTTGCCTTCCTCCTCTGAATTGGTGCCTTTGTTCCTTCAGCACGTGGTTCGTTTACACTGCATTCCTGAGAACATTGTGTCTGACAGAGGAGTCCAGTTTGTTTCCAGATTTTGGAGGACCTTTTGTTCTAAACTTGGTGTTCAATTGTCTTTCTCCTCTGCGTTTCATCCTCAGACCAATGGTCAAACTGAGAGAACAAACCAGACATTGGAGACTTATCTGTTGTGAATGGACTTGAAATGAGTTCTGAGCAGAGGCTCCCTCTGGTGGTTACAAGCGGTACTGGACTGTCCAGTGAAGATTGTGAGGAGTGGGAATCAGGTGTTACTGACTGGTCTTATATAAGGGAGTCGCCTTCCCCTCAGGGTTGCCGGTGATCAATTGTTCTGGTCTCAATCCTTGAGTCCTGTTTCCTTTGTAGCCTGTTGTGTCGTGTCTGCATCTCCTGCTAACAGATAAGTCATTTTCTTCTTTTTGTTTTTGTGCTTGATTTTTGCATTTTGTCCTGCACTTCTGTGGGGGCCTTCAGGTCCCCTCCGGGGGCTTTTGCCCTCTCAGTTTAGTTTAACCACTGATGTTTGTACTTTTGCTTTTTCCAGTTTTTTCAGTGGCTGCTGTTTTGATTTTGTTACACCAGAGAACTAATTTAGGTGGTAGAGGTCGTGTGATCTCAGGTGATTTTGAAATTAGTAGAGTTGGTGCTTTTCAGGGTTTTTTGGGATTGCAGTAAGTGCCCTTCCTGTCCTTTTCTATTTAGGTAGTTTGGGCCCCAATTTGCTCATACTATTTTCTGTCTGTGTCAGTATTTCTTCTTGTCTAACCGCCATTACATGTTTGGGGGCTTTCTATGTTCTTTGGGGATCTGCTCCGGGGCAGATAGCTTTCCTCTTTCTATCTTTAGGTGTAGTTAGTTTCTCAGGCTGTGACGAGGCGTCTAGGACCAACGTAGGAACGCTCCACGGCTGCCTCTAGTTGTGGTGGTTAGTCAGGGTACTGCAATCTCATAGATTCCAACTGCTCTGGTGTATTGCCTTTTTTTACCTGCACTCCTCAGCTACCGAAACATAACACTTATCTAAGATGCTTTGTGTCTGCTGATCAGGATGACTGGGTCTCTTTTTTGCCTTTGGCTGAGTTTGCTCTTAATAATAGGGCTAGCTCTGCCACTTTGATGTCTCCATTTTTCTGTAATTCTGGGTTTCACCCTCGATTTTCTTCAGGACAGACGGAGGCTTCTGTCTGTCCAGGTGTTGACTCTGTTGTGGAGCGTATGCAACAGATTTGGGACCAGGTAGTGGAGAGGTTGTCCCTCTCTCAGGAGAGGGCCCAGCGGTTTGCTAACCGGCATAGGACTGATGGTCCTCGGTTTAAAGTGGGGGACTTGGTCTGGTTGTCCTCAAAAAATATTCCTATGAGAGTGGCATCTCCTAAATTTAAGCCTAGGTTCATTGGACCTTATAAGATCATGGAGATTCTTAATCCTGTTTCTTTTCGTTTGCTTCTTCCAGGGACATTTAAGATCCATAACGTGTTCCACAAGTCCTTGTTGAAGAGGTTTGTTGAGCCAGTGGTTCCTACTGCTTTGCCTCCTGACCCTGTTCTGGTTGAGGGCAATGTGGAGTTTGTGGTTGAGAAAATGTTGAATTCTCGTTTTTCTAGACGGAAACTCCAGTATTTGGTTAAGTGGAGAGGTTATGGTCAGGAAGACAATTCTTGGGTGTTTGCTTCGGACATCCATGCTAGGAGACTCATCCGTGCGTATCATAGAACTCATCCTGACCGACCTGGTTGCTCAAGTGAGGGTTCGGTGACCCCTCCTCAAGGGGGGGTACTGTTGTGAATGGACTTGAAATGAGTTCTGAGCAGAGGCTCCCTCTGGTGGTTACAAGCGGTACTGGACTGTCCAGTGAAGATTGTGAGGATTGGGAATCAGGTGTTACTGACTGGTCTTATATAAGGGAGTCGCCTTCCCATCAGAGTTGCCGGTGATCAATTGTTCTGGTCTCAATCCTTGATTCCTGTTTCCTTTGTAGCCTGCTGTGTCGTGTCTGCATCTCCTGCTAACAGATAAGACATTTTCTTCTTTTTGTTTTTGTGCTTGATTTTTGCATTTTGTCCTGCACTTCTGTGGGGGCCTTCAGGGTCCCTCCGGGGGCTTTTGCCCTCTCAGTTTTGTTCAGCCACTTATGTTTGTACATTTGCTTTTTCCAGTTTTTTCAGTGGCTGCTGTTTTGATTTTGTTACACCAGAGAACTAATTTAGGTGGTAGAGGTCGTGTGATCTCAGGTGTTTTTGAAATTAGTAGAGTTGGTGCTTTTCAGGGTTTTTTGGGATTGCAGTAAGTGCCCTTCCTATCCTTTTCTATTTAGGTAGTTTGGGCCCCAACGTTTGCTCATACTATTTTCTGTCTGTGTCAGTATTTCTTCTTGTCTAACCGCCATTACATATTTGGGGCTTTCTATGTTCTTTGGGGATCTGCTCCGGGGCAGATAGCTTTCCTCTTTCTATCTTTAGGTGTAGTTAGTTTCTCAGGCTGTGACGAGGCGTCTAGGACCAACGTAGGAACGCTCCACGGCTGCCTCTAGTTGTGGTGGTTAATCAGGGTACTGCAATCTCATAGATTCCAACTGCTCTGGTGTATTGCCTTTTTTACCTGCACTCCTCAGCTACCGAAACATAATAACTCCCCTTTATGATAACCAATAAAGCTTACCAGACAGCTGGGGGCTAATATTAATAGGCTGTAAAGCTCCACAGATATTGGCCCCTTACCAGCATAATAACACCACCTCTCAGCTGTCTGCTTTCCCTCAGCTGGTTATTAAAATAAGGGGGATCCCAAGCCATTTTTTTTAATTATTATTTATTTAATAGGTTAAATAAACACATGAAAGGCACTAAAGGGTGCTAGTTTATTACATGTAGGGGGCTTGTGGCATTAAATATCTACAGGACAACTATCCTATTTATTCTATTATCTACCTATATCTGTATATAAGATTTATTATTTTGTAAATTGGATTTAAATGACAGAGGATTACAGTATGTAAAAGCTGATGTTAAAAACGCATTGCATACGGATGTCATATGCATGATAGGAGAGAAAAAACGCTCACAGAATGACATACTCGTGACACTTGTGACACTCTACAACTTTTCAGGCCGAGGATTTTAGAGATTTTATATATGCAGATGTGAGCGAACCCGTAGCCTTCCTTATTACAGTATACTGCCATCTAGTGCTTGATCATGGTAATGCATTGTTTGTCTCAGCTGCATCATCCTCCCTCCGCTCTGGTGCTGTTCTATATTATATTTTATCATGTATGGTGTCAATCCTAATAAACTATTAATAAATTCTATATTTTTCTGATTGATTATTTACTGGGGGTAATTTATTTATGTGTTATCCATCTTGGTTTCCTTACCTCCTTATTTTAATTTAAGTTTGCTTTTTGGTATATAGGTTTCATTATATTTATATACTAGCTGAAGAGCCCGGCGCTGCCCGGGCATAGTACCTAACTATGGTTAGTTATAACAAATTGTAATGATTATATCTATATACAAGTATTCAGCTTTCTCCCCATTATGTAGATAGGGCCAAAATTGTTTGGCGATTTGGAACGTGCGGGGTTAAAATTTCCATTCAACACATAGCCTATGATGCTCCTGGGGTTGAGATGTGCGGGCATGCAAAATTTCATGCCCGTAAGTACAACGGTGCAGATTCCTATCCCGGGCCAAAATTATTTGCCGATTTGGAATGCGCGGGGTTAAAATTTCGACTAAAAACCTAGCCTATGACGCTCCTGGGGTCGAGACGTGCGGGTGTGCAAAATTTCATGCCTGTAAATGCAGATTCCTATGCCGGACATACACACAAGCATTCAGCTTTCTCCCCATTATGTAGATAGGGCCAAAATTGTTTGGCGATTTGGAACGCGCGGGGTTAAAATTTCGATTCAAAACATAGCCTAGGACTCTTTCGGGGTCGAGACGTGCGGGCGTGCAAAATTTCATGCCCGTAAGTGCGACGGTGCGGATTCCAATCCCGGACAAACATACCCACATACATACATACATACATACATTCAGCTTTATATATTAGATAGAGTGCTTTCAGTGGGAGAAGCAAAATAGGAATCTTATGAGTATGATACCTTTTAATGGCTAACAAAATATAGTTTAAGATATTAGAGGGCGAGCTTTCGAGACTGCTTACGTCTCTTCATCAGGCTGGTATAACAAAATATTTGAAGAAACCAAATTATATACAGTGAAAAGCACAGGCATGGTGTGATACATGGACATTTAAATAAACAAACACTGAAATAAACAAACACTGAGCTTACAGAGAGAATCCTTAATTAGGTAAGATTAGATAAGTGGTGTGAAAGTTTCATGGACCCCATATGCATGTGAGATCAAAGGACTGGTGGTGTCTCCATTGTTTTTGGAGGAAGTTGCTCAGATTTGGTAATGGGACATGAATCCTCCTGACAAATTGAGTCCTGTGTGAATAGACACAGGACTCAATTTGTCAGGAGGATTCATGTCCCATTACCAAATCTGAGCAACTTCCTCCAAAAACAATGGAGACACCACCAGTCCTTTGATCTCACATGCATATGGGGTCCATGAAACTTTCACACCACTTATCTAATCTTACCTAATTAAAGGTACTGCCACACTAAAGCATCCCGCTAGCGATCACGATAACGACGCATACTAATGCGATCGCTAGCGGGATTGTTTCTATATCGCTAAGTGCGGCCACATTTAGCGATATAGTTAACGACGCTATCGCCGTTAGCGATCTTCTTAACGACTTTAGCGGTACAAAAGTACCGCTAAATCGCTAAGAAAAGGTGCCACACTCAGCGATATATACTTACCCAGCGGGAGCGCCAGCGATGAAATAGGGTCCGGAACGATTCCAGCGACGAGCGAGATCACAGCAGGAAGCTCGTCGCTGGCAGATGCCGCACTGAACAACATCGCTAACGGGATCGCTAAATAGTGACGTTTTTTAGCGATCCCGTTAGCGATATTGTTCAGTGTGGCATACCCTTAAGGATTCTCTCTGTAAGCTCAGTGTTTGTTTATTTCAGTGTTTATTTAAATGTCCATGTATCACACCATGCCTGTGCTTTTCACTGTATATAATTTGGTTTCTTCAAATATTTTGTTATATCAGCCTGATGAAGAGACGTAAGCAGTCTCGAAAGCTCGCCCTCTAATATCTTAAACTATATTTTGTTAGCCATTAAAAGGTATCATACTCACAAGATTCCTATTTTGCTTCTCCCACTGAAAGCACTCTATATGTTTTTTTCTACTGGCTAACACGGTACCAAACCAATCTTTTTTCGTTTATTATATTTATAAGCACATCTAGGTGTGTTTAAGCGCTTGTGTGTACATGGATACGTACAGGACTGTTCAACAGTTTTAGGCAGGTGTGAAAAAAATTCTGCAAAGTCTGAATGCTTTCAAAAATAGAAATGTTAATAATTCATTTTTATCAATTATCAAAATGTAAAGGTAACAAACAAAGTAGAAATCTGAATTTCATAAGTATCTGGTGACCAGTCGTTACCTCCATCATCAGTATCTGGTTACTGCCCGTTGCCTCCATCATCACTTTCCGGTGACTGCCTATCGCCTCCATCATCAGTATCTGGTGATCGCCCATCGCCTCTGTCATCAGTATCTGGTGATCGCCCGTCGCCTCCATCGTCAGTATCTGGAGATCGTCCTTCCCCTCCATCATCATTAGTTATCTAGTGACCACCCATCATGTCCATCATCAGTATCTGGAGACCACCCGTCGCCTCCATCATCAGTATCTGGTGATCGCCCGTCTCCTCCATCATCAGTAACTGGTGATCGCCTGTCACCTCCGTCATCAGTATCTGGTGAGCGCCCATCGCCTCCATCATCAGTATCTGGTGACTGCCCTTCCCCTCCATCATCAGTATCTGGTGACCGCCCAATGTCTCCACCACTTCTCCTCATCACTTGTACACAGGTTATGGAGGATCTCGGCAGGAGGTTGTTCCAAACATCTTGGAGACCTGACCCCAGATCTTCTGTGTCTGAGACTTGTGCAGATCCTTCTGTCTATTCATATGATTCCAGACAGGCTGGATGATGTGAGATCAGAGATCGGTGAGCCCAGATCATCACCCCCAGGATCCCACGTTCTTAATGACTTTGGCTGGATGTTGGGGGTCGTTGGCTCCAAAATTATTCTGCATCTGAACAATCAGATGCCTCCTTGATGGCATTACAGGATGGGTAAGTATCTGCTGGGATTTCTCAGCATTGAGGACCCACCTGTCTGTCTGTGAATGCCTATCATTGCCTACATACTGATGTCCCTCCTGTAGAATAGGTCATCAATACAGAACTGATTGGGGTCCAGCCACCAGCAATCAACTGTCAGCAGGTCCCACAGCGGTGGCCAGATGTAAAGAGCTGGACCACCACAGCTCCTGGGTCCTGCAGATCATCTGCTAGTCACTTCATAAGGAACTGAGCTGCAGTACCTAGGAGCAGCCACTACACATTGTGTGGCGCTGTGGTGTTTTGCTTCTATACACTGTTTACATCTGGTCGTAAAGGGAGCAGAATACAGCTGATTGTCAGGGGTGTCCTGTGTCAGACCTCGACTTATCTGACATTGATGACCTATCCTAAGGATAGACCATCAATAGCTACCTTTTTAACTCAACCTGTAATTTAGACCAGATTTGAAATGTTTCCATGTGTGAAGTAGACAGACATATCTTCTGATATAAACAAAAATAGATTGTGCAAATATCACCTCTCTTGTTTTCATATGTCTGCCATTAAATTCCATCAATTCCTTCTGTATAACTTTACATCAAATTTTTAGGTGAAAATAATCAAAGACACAAAAGCTTAAGAATTAGGTGTGCATGGGGGTCTTTCTGTGACAGTGTTTTGTTATGTTACTATATCTATATAGCAAGCCAGGTTTTGGTACTTTATGTAGTTAGCTTGGTTTGTTCCCATATCTATGTAGCAAGCTTGGTTCTGCTCCCTTATCTATGTAGTTAACATGTTTCTGTTCCCATACCTATTTAGTTCTGCTCCCGTATCTACATAGTAAGCTTGGTTTTGTTCCCATATCTATGTAGTAAGCTTGATTCTGCTATTTATGTAGTTAGCTTGGTTCTGTTCTCTTATCTATATGGTAAGCTATATTTCAGTTTCTATTTTCATGTAGTAAGCTTGGTTTTGTTCCATAAGCTATGTAGTAAGCTTGGTTCTGTTTCCATATCTATATGGTAGGTTTGGTTCTGTTACCTTACCTATGAAGTAAGCTTGGTTCTGTTTCCACATTCATGTAGTAAGTTTGGTTTTGTTCCCGAATACATGTGAAAAGATTGATTATTTTACTATGTAATATACATGATTCTCTTAAAATATCCATGTTGTTGGATAGATTTTATTACCATATTTATGTAGTAAGCTCAATTCTGTTATTTTATCTATGTAGTAAGCTTGATTCTGTTACTGTATCCATGTAGGAAGACTGATTATTTTACTGTATCTGTGTAATAAGCTTGGTTGTTTTACCATATCTATGTTGTTGGATTTATTTTATTAACATATCTATGTAGTAAGCTCAATTCTGTTATTGCATCTATGTAGTAAGCTTGGATTTTGTAACTATATCTATGTAGTAAGGTTAGCTCTGTTATTGTATCTATGTAGGAAGATTGATTCTTTTACTGTATCTATGTAATAAGCTTGGTTCTCCTACCATATCTATGTTGTGGAATTGATTATATTACCATATCTATATAGTTAGCTCAATTCTGTTGTTATATCCATGTAGTAAGCTTGGTTCTGTTACCATATCCATGTAGTAAACTTGATTCTCTTACTGAACCTGTGTATTAAGCTTTGTTCTATTACTCTAGCTATGTAGTAAGCTTGGTTCCATATATGTGTAGCAAGCTTTATTCTGCTGTTGTATCTATGTAGTAAGCTTGGTTTTAGTAATTTATCTATGTACTAGGCTTGGTTCTGTTAACATATCTAAAGTTGTGCTCAAAAGTTTACATACCCCGGCAGAATTTTTGCTTTCTTGGCCTTTTTTCAGAGAATATGAATATAACACCAAAACTTTTTCTCCACATGGTTAGTGGTTGGGTGAAGCCATTTATTGTCAAACTACTGTGTTTTCTCTTTCTAAATCATAACGACAACCCAAAACATCCAAATGACCCTGATCAAAAGTTCACATACCTCATTTCTTAATACCGTATATTGCCCCTTCTAGCATCACTGACAGCTTCAATATATATGTATCCAGAGATAAAAAATGCACAAAAATAAAATTATATATGTGTTTCAAAGAAATAATAATAAAATAATACGTGCCTATATCACCAGAAACAGAGCATTGGATGGTGGACCATCCGAAAATGATTAAAAAGAAACACCCAGGATGTGGAGGGAAATGGCCCAATGAGAGGGAAGAGACACGAGACAAAAATATATAAAATAATGCCTTTATTGTACAAAAATTGGCTGACAAACATGCAATAAAACCATGTAAAAATAAGATATGTACATATCCCCTGACGAAGGATTACATTTTTTTTGTGCTACTTATAATATTTATTTTCACATGTTTTTCATATACTATGTTCCTGGTTATTATTATTTGAGCATATGTATACACAATTCTTCTTATATATGCTTATTTATATTTGAATGTGTATACATCACAGCTTATTGATTGTGGTGTGTTTAGTTCATTATTAATATTTTATTACATATCTTATTTTTACATGGTTTTATTGCATGTTTGTCAGCCAATTTTTGTACAATAAAGGCATTATTTTATATATTTTTGTCTCGTGTCTCTTCCCTCTCATTGGGCCATTTCCCTCCACATCCTGGGTGTTTCTTTTTAATCACTGACAGCTTGAAGTCTTTTGTGGTAGTTGTGGATGAGGTTCTTTATTTTCTCAAATGGTAAAGCTGCCCATTCTTCTTGGTAAAAAGCTCCAGTTCTTGTAAATTCCCCTGAGATCTCCCCAGAGTGACTCAATGATATTGAGGTCAGGAGACTGAGATGGCCACTGCAGACCCTTCACTTTGTTCTGCTGTAGCCAATGACAGGTCAACTTGGCCTTGTATTTTGGATCGTTGTCATGTTGGAACGTCCAAGTATGTATCATGCGCAGCTTCCGGGCTTATGAGTGCAAATTTGCCTCCATCATTTGCTGATAATTTGCTGCATTAATCTTTCCTTCAACTTTGACCAAGTTTCCTGTGTCTTTGTAGCTCACACATCCCCAAAACATCAGTGATCCACCTCCGTGCTTTACAGTAGGAATGGTGTTCCTTTCATCATAGGCCTTGTTGACCTCTCTCCAAATGTAACGCTTATTTTTGTGGCCAAAAAGTTCAATTTTGGTCCTATCACTCCAAATTACCTTGTTCTACAAGTTTTGAGGTTTGTCTCTGTGTTGTTTTGCGTATTGTAGGTGAAAGACTTTGCAGCATTTCTTCTGGTGACTCGACCATGTAGCCCATTTTTCTTCAAGAGCCTCCTTATTATGCATCTTGAAACAGCCACACTGCTAGTTTTCAGAGAGTCCTGTATTTTAGCTGATGTTATTTGTGGGTTTTTCTTTGCATCCCGAACAATTTTCCTAGCTGTTGTGAATGACATTTTTGATGGTCTACCTGACCGTGGTTTTGTTTTTACAGAGCCCCTGATTTTCCATTGTTAATCACAGTTTGAACGCTGCTGAATGGCATTATCAATTCCTTGGATATCTTTTTGTATCCCTTTCCTGTTTTATACAGTTCAACTACCTTTTCCCGTATATCCGTTTACAATTATTTTGCTTTCCCCATGACTCACAATCCAGAAACATCAGTGGCTGGATGAAAGATACAAGAGTCTGTCTGGATCCCAGAAACTCACTCAGCTTTTATGCACACACACTGATTACAAGCAAACAGGTCACAGGTGAGGATGTTACCTTTAGTAGCCATTCAAACCTATTTGTGTCAACTTTTGTGGATGCTATCAGGCCAAAATCACCAGGGTATATGAACTTTTGATCAGGGTCATTTAGATTTTTGGGTTGTCATTATGATTTAAAAAGAGAAAACGCAGTAGTTTGACAATAAATGGCTTCACCCAACCACTAACCATGAGTGGAGATTAAGTTTTGGTGCTATCATTCATATTTTCTGAAAAAGGCCAAGAAAGCAAAAATTCTGCCGGGGTATGTAAACTTTTGAATACAACTGTATATTTTAAATCCTGTTCTGTTACTGTAGCTATGTAGAAGGAATGGTTCTGCTGCCACATATATAAGATAAAGAGTAAAGCTAGAGAAAAGCAACAAAAGCATAATATATTCAAATGGTGTAGACATATTAAAACCTAATATACTTTGCCATGTAGGACCAATCTAAGTGGATCTATCGCAAAAAAACAGAGCAAAAGGTGGTAAAAACCACAGAAAAACGACCACAGATCCAATTATATGTATGAAATAAGAAAATCTTTATTAGAACATGAATAGACACAAGTATCTGAAGTGACATACACAGTGGAAACATATGGATATCCGCGCAACCATGGAAGACCACACTACAGCACTGGAAAACCGGAGCAAAAGGTCATCATAATAGTATAATATTGTGCACAATAGAAAGATAGAACAACAAGCACTTAATAGGTGGGTAAGGGATGCTGAGGAGGACATAAATTCCATATAGAGGCAAAGCATATACAAAAGTTACCTAATATTGTGTCCATAGGTCACGATCCACCATACATTATGGTTTACAAGTGTACGATAATACATACAAAGTTCCAAAGAACTAGATCCAGTATCCCTATAGTTCACCCACACAAAATGCCGATGTGTGACAACTGAAAATACACAATAATGACCACGCCATACAAGGTTATACCTATTTAGGATGTGCTAGTGGCGTGCTTCAGGCTAACCAGCGCGGTGTGCGTCTGCCCCGACGCACGTTTCGGATTACTCCTTCGTCAGGGGCATGGCTGGAAACGGGAAGGTGGTTATATAAGCCCAAGATTAATTTTATATTTAATTGCCTAAAAGGCTCACTAGAAATATACAAGCATATATTTACAGAACAATATACAAGTATGCAGTCAGGAGTGTAGTACAAAGGATAGGGTATAGATAGGTTGCAATTACCGTGTTACGTAGCATGTGACCTCAGGGAGGCACTGATGGATCACAGGTCCAAATCTTAGTTACAGGCTTTCTTAGCTCCGTCTGATAACGTGTCCTCCGGCCAAAAGAAAGCTACCAACTGAGCTCCAAGTGGGGAGCTGACACTTATCTCCTTGGCCGCTCCTTCCACACTCTGCGTCCACCCCTGGGCTTGTGCAGTCTCTCTCCTCCCATCTCTGAAAGTTTGATTTTCAATCAAAAACGGTGAATGGCCCACAACTTTCCGCCCGAAGCTCTGATCGGAACAGCAGCAGTGCCACTGGATTTGGCTGGATTTTATCTGCGCATAAAATCCAAATTTGCCTACCATATGTAATTCCTAGTGGCTATGCTTTATAACTCCATAGCACAGAGTGCTACAACTGGCTGCCGAGCACTGGCGTATGGGGGAAGGAACGCCGATTCTGATGATGCACTCGGCTAGGCTCAGAGATATTGCATTCTGTTATTATAGGTCATTTTCCAGATTCAATACCTCATAGCCTTGCTGTGCTTTGTTGTAGGACTAGGTATATCCATGATACAAAAGTTTGCATGTAGTTTGCAGGGACTTCACACCTTTGTGTTACAAACTTCACAGGATTTGTTCTTGGTTTTTAATTAAAGTAAACACTGTTTGGCTATTTATGGCCTTGGGGAATGCAATGGTGGGGGCACATTTCAGGAAAAGAAGGAGTTGTCCTGAACTTAAAATCCAAAATGGATTCTCTCGTCCCTCACAGATGGTCTTAAAACTTTTACCTTTAACATGTTTGTCTATAATTTTCCTTCTAATCTGAGACAACTCTTTCCTGCGCTTCCTCTGGTCCATGTTGAGTGTGATACACACCATGTCACCAAACAGCACAGTGAGTATCTGTAGCCCTCTATACAGGCCACTCACTGATTCCAAGATTGTAGACCCCTGTGATGCTAATTAGTGGACACACCGCGATTTAACATGTCCCTTTAGTCACATTATTTTCAGTGGTACCATCATTTCTGTCCAGGCCGATTTCATGAGTTTTATTTTTTTTTTTTAATTCTGTGGAATCATGGTTGAAAAGCAATGTCTGACTTTCATTTGCTCATTTTCATAGATTTTTGATTTATTATTACTTTTGTCAGATTCAAGTTATTTCTGTCACCATTGTGGGTTTTTCTGTCATTAAACGAGGGGTACCAACAATTTTGACCACGTGTGTAACTATTTAGTAAGCTGTAATAAAGATTTTGTTGCTGCATTTATATAGCAAGTTTCATTCTGTTACTACTTCGTTGTACTAGGCTTTGTTCTGGTATTGTATCTATGTAGTAGCCCTGGTTGTTACTACATCTATATATTGAGTTATTCGATGAAGATGTTTTGTTATAGAGAGTGAGTCCCCTCTATGATACATTTATAGTCTACCACTGCTATTCCTGTTTTTTGATGTTTCACGTGTAAGGTTGACAACTACGGCAGCTATTTCACCGTGTT
>JARQOD010000001.1:991414232-991460105 GCA_033576555.1 Oophaga sylvatica | reverse complement strand
AAAAACGTGGTGAGGATTTTAAAAGGACAGTTCTTATGAATTCCAATACTTACTCCCTTAGTTGAGGAGTCAGATGCTGTCGCATGAACCCACTGGCTGTACACCCTCGACGGCAGATGCGGGATTTTCCTAGTAAGGAAATGGGTTTCTTGTAACAGAATAAAATCAACTGGATTAGTACGGAGAATGGAAAAGACCTTACTACGTTTCACTGGGGAATTAAAACCTTTAACATTGTACGATGTTAATTTACATGAATAACCCATCATGAGGTTCAGCAAAAAAGCTCAATAGATAATGGATCAGCGAAGATAATATAAAACGCAAATGACTCAACGAACAGACAGAAAACCAGTATTTTAACTCCCTACTACATAATTCTCTGAGAAAAGAAGGACGGGAATCAGAGAACGGCTTTTTCTGAGGGAAAATATGGGGTAATAGGGGGGAAGGGCTTGGAATACAACTATACAGGGGTTGAAGAATACAGGACAACAAACAAACACACACATTACAAAAATACACAAAACAAGCTAAACTTTTAAGAGTAAGCAAATTGGGGTGAGGCGTAGCTTCCAGGGGAGATCCACCCCCAAGCAGAGACACAAGGTCCCCCCGAGAACAATCACCCCCAAAAGCCAGGCCCCACTCATCAGGGGGGGTTCACAATAGTGAAATTTAGTCAGACTCATTCCATATGACTACAAGCAGTAGTGCCAGGAGCCCCCAACTACTATAAATATGAGAACTAAATGGTTCTAACTTTAACTAGGTCACGGAATAAGACAGCCATAGCTATTAATATACTAACAGTCCCATTCGGTAATATGACTATCAGAATGGTAATATTTATCAATTCCAATAAGAGAAGGGAAAGAAAGATTAAGAAATAAGGAAGAAAAGAGGAATAGGAAGATAGACTGAAGGGTGGGAAAAGGAGAACAGCAGGGATAATTAAGAAACTGTTAAATGAGCAGTCTGTCTCTCCAGTCCAAGTAACTAATCTGCTTATACCCTTCACATTTTTTTCACATCCTCTCAATAAAACTTGTCATAGTAATTACATTGGTGGGAGGAGGGGTTGCAAGGGGAGACCACAAATAAGGTAACACTTCCCCAAGCTGGCAAACTACCAGCATGAACAGAATCAAATCATTAAATTCGTTAACTGGATTCCTCCTCCCGTTTTACTCTCACCACCATACAACTAAATTTAACTGCAATATCAAAACAGTTAACTGTAGCAACAAGCAACCAATGCCATCTGGTGGCCGAAGAGTGTAAATTCTTCTAAATGAAGACTAAAAAGATCGTCCCATAAAGGTTCAGGTCTTGTCTGATGTAAGATTCTTCTCCGTTGCCACCACTTTCTTTTTCTTCACAACTTTCCATGGAGATCCAGGATTCATCTTACGGATCTTCGGTTTAGCATCCACTGTAAGCCAAGAAGGTATGTCAATCGGTTCAACTCCCAAAGTTTTCCAGAAGCTGGTTAGGTCTTCAGGTGTATGTAGCTCCAGACGTTTGCCATTTATAGTGGCGCGCAAGCCAAAGGGAAATAGCCAAGCGTACCTGCAATTACGCTGAGCAAGTACCTGAAGCAGAGGACGTAACATACGGCGTTTAGTCAGTGTAGTAGGTGCCAAATCTTGATAGAAGTGAATGGTAGCTTCCCCATACTTTAAAGTGCCTTTAGTACGGGTTGCATTTAGAATATCTCTAGTGTCCACATAAGAAAGTAACCTGCAAATCACATCCCTCAGTGGATCAGTAGGAGCACTTTGCGGCCTCAGGGCCCTGTGAATTCGTTCAATGGTAAGTGCTGCTGCTCTTTCTTGCCCCAATAAATCACTGAACAATTCCATGGCCACTTTGGGAAGAGCTTCAGAGGCCCAGCTTTCCGGCAGGCCTTTCATTCTAATGTTATTACGCCGGGACCGATTCTCCTGATCCTCCAGCATTGTGTAAACATGATTGAGATGTTGTGCATGAGATCCTGCCAACTCACTTAAATCATCTGTAGTTTTTGACAGCATGTTGCAATCTTCCTCTACCTTCTCCACTTGTGCTGTTATTACAGCCCTAAAGTCAGAGAGTTCCTTCATAAGTGGGATAAATACCTTCTGCAGAGCTGCGTCTAGATACGATTTGGTTACCAGACTTTTGCTCGGTGCAGCGGTTGTTGTTCCATCCCCTCCTTCCATATCTGAGGTGTCTGACCCCTCTGATAACGGGGAGGCTGAGCGTGCTGAGACTGTCGGCGCCATCTTGCCTGCTGTGCCCGGGGATGCACAGTTACTTTTCTGCACAAAACGTTGAATATTTCCTTGGACTTTCAGTTTTTTATGGGTCCCAGCAAGCTCCCCTCCTCTCTCTCTCCCGGTACGAACCATTAGGTCGCTGGATAAACTGCTAGAGGGCTCCTAAAACCGACTCCAAGGCAGAGCTAGTCCTGCATGCGTCTTCACAGGAGCACAGCCAGACTCCGCCCCCAGTATTCAATTCTTGTTGTAAAGATTTTTGTAAGGTTTCAATCTCTATCTCTATAGTCTTAAGTGAGGAAGCATTTTTTTCCACAATAATGCTCATAAATTCAAACGAACATGTATTGGCTGCTTTAATCCAACGGTTAATTAAACTTTCGTCACCCAATTCAAAAGTGGGAAAAATATTAATCCTTAGTCCTCTAGGGACAATTTTTTGTGAGATGTAGTTTTCTAGGGTTATTTTCGTCCACCAAATCTTAATCTTCTTGTGTAGCGCTTTTTTGTATTTACCAATGCTCTCATGATACTTATGGGAGGAACATGTAGACTGTAATCCTGCACCTTTTTGAAAAATATTAGTGGCCTTGGCTTGCCAGGAATTTTCCTTGGTTTTAAAATCCATTATTATGGGCTCTGTTAAACAACAGTAAGTATACAATATAAACACTAGAATTTGACCTACAAAAGTAAGTGTAATTCTTTTACCCTTTAAAAGGGGCCTATACCACTGATCATATAATAACACACTTTTATGGAAACCAATCAGTATAAAGATGGTACCACACGATGGTATATAAAATATAAAATTTAGCTTTTATTACAAATGTTAAAAGGTTGACAATAAGGTGCAAGATACATATGAAGAGGGACCAATATACCATAGGAAACTACCATATCCAGCTTGAATTGCAGTGACATTTAAAGCACAACATAGAGTGATCCTGCTTAGAATTATCAGAAGGGAAGAAACACGCTGCAGATTAGAGGTTCAAGGTTGCCTATCTAGGCATCACCCAAAATAAACTGCGCTACCAAAACCCCTCTGACTAGTGTAAATAAGCATGGAACCATAAGGTAAGTAAATTGTGCAATCCTGATTACATACCGCTAGAAGGCTGGTGGTGTGACCTCGGATGTCCCTCTGCCCCGACGCGCGTTTCGCTCAGCTTCTTCGGGAGGCGTGTCTGGGCAGGGGGCGATCCGTTTAAATATGAGCGCACAAACAGCTCCATTGATCAAAAAGAGAGAAACGCCAGCTGTACTACATAACCACATCAGCATGACGTTCACAACGGCGCAGGTCCTGTAGGCAGTATTGCAAGTGGGGCATACATCGGCGCATGCGCGAGATCACATGACGCTTGTCCACCAATGTGAGAGCCACATTGCGGTCACGTGACATACGAGATGCCAGGTCCTCAAAAGAGGACGTAAACATCTAGGACTCACAAAAGACCGCATATGTATCCCACGACAGCTTCATATCCAGCGCATGCGCTCTGCCCCAAACTGAAAACAATATTAATCGCCTCAATTGCATCCTATAGCAGCTAAAAAGACCAATGAAGTTGGAACATAAATAAGCGGTAAATCATACTTCATGAAGATAGCAATGTGTCATAAGAATTATTTGAAATAATTATAAGTGGTGTGAAAAAAAAACTGTGAAAACAATAAATCCCTATACAAATAGAAATAAATAGGTGCCTACTAAATAGGCATAATGTGACATATTATATATAAATCATATAAATTAAACTAGATAAAATATTACAATATTATATTAAACAATGGTGAATAATATACAACGTATAAACAATATGCCCTACATACCCATACAAAAATAATATATATTAAAGAAAATAAGCAAAAAACATTATTCTTCTTAAATGACATTTGCTTGAAGGAATAAATTCTCTTGATGGATTGTGATTTCATCCCAACACGAACATTCTTCATGTCCAAGGAGTAAATTGAAGATGAATAAGAAAATTCCATATACTGACACGAGATCACTAAGAATAAAAACTTTTGGTTAAAGGGATTGATATAGTGGATTTGGGATCAAGAGGAGGTGACATTTCCAAACGCTTGGCTAAGAAGGAATGTCAATGGATTTACAGACTGGGGACTTTGGCACCCAACAGGTTAAATGAGAGTTTTGGGTTTAGCGCTTTCTTGTGATAGGGCTCTTAGGGACTTTAGTCATGGGGGAATTTTTTTAGGGGTTGGGGGGAAAGTCTGTATTTGTTTTTTTACTATTTGGTTTTAATTTGAGTTTTTATTCTTAGTGATCTCGTGTCAGTATATGGAATTTTCTTATTCATCTTCAATTTACTCCTTGGACATGAAGAATGTTCGTGTTGGGATGAAATCACAATCCATCAAGAGAATTTATTCCTTCAAGCAAATGTCATTTAAGAAGAATAATGTTTTTTGCTTATTTTCTTTAATATATATTATTTTTGTATGGGTATGTAGGGCATATTGTTTATACGTTGTATATTATTCACCATTGTTTAATATAATATTGTAATATTTTATCTAGTTTAATTTATATGATTTATATATATATGTCACATTATGCCTATTTAGTAGGCACTCTTTATTTCTATTTGTATAGGGATTTATTGTTTTCACAGGTTTTTTTTCACACCACTTATAATTATTTCAAATAATTCTTATGACACATTGCTATCTTTATGAATTATGATTTACCGCTTATTTCTGTTCCAACTTCATTGGTCTTTTTAGCTGCTATAGGATGCAATTGAGGCGATTAATATTGTTTTCAGTTTGGGGCAGAGCGCATGCGCTGGATATGAAGCTGTCGTGGGATACATATGCTGTCTTTTGTGAGTCCTAGATGTTTACGTCCTCTTTTGAGGACCTGGCATCTCGTATGTCACGTGACCGCAATGTGGCTCTCACATTGGTGGACAAGCGTCATGTGATCTCGCGCATGCGCCGATGTATGCCCCACTTGCAATACTGCCTACAGGACCTGCGCCGTTGTGAACGTCATGCTGATGTGGTTATGTAGTACAGCTGGCGTTTCTCTCTTTTTGACCAATGGAGCTGTTTGTGCGCTCATATTTAAACCGGATCGCCCCCTGCCCTGACACGCCTCCCGAAGAAGCTGAGCGAAACGCGCGTCGGGGCAGAGGGACATCCGAGGTCACACCACCAGCCTTCTAGCGGTATGTAATCAGGATTGCACAATTTACTTACCTTATGGTTCCATGCTTATTTACACTAGTCAGAGGGGTTTTGGTAGCGCAGTTTATTTTGGGTGATGCCTAGATAGGTAACCTTGAACCTCTAATCTGCAGCGTGTTTCTTCCCTTCTGATAATTCTAAGCAGGATCACTCTATGTTGTGTTTAAATGTCACTGCAATTCAAGCTGGATATGGTAGTTTCCTATGGTATATTGGTCCCTCTTCATATGTATCTTGCACCTTATTGTCAACCTTTTAACATTTGTAATAAAAGCTAAATTTTATATTTTATATATCATCGTGTGGTACCATCTTTATACTGATTGAATCATAGAATCATAGAATCACAGAATGGTAGAGTTGGAAGGGACCTCCTGGGTCATCTGGTCCAACCCCCTGCTCAAAGCAGGATTCTCTAAATCATCCCAGACAGATGTCTGTCCAGCCTCTGTTTGAAGACTTCCATTGAAGGAGAACTTACCACCTCTCGTGGCAGCCTGTTCCACGCCTTGATCACCCTAACTGTCAAAAAGTTTTTTCTAATATCTAATCTGTGTCTCCTCCCATTCAGTTTCATCCCATTGCTTCTAGTCTTTCCTTGTGCAAATGAGAATAAAGATGATCCTTCTACAATGTGACAGCCCTTGAGATATTTGTAGACAGCTATTAAGTCTCCTCTCAGTCTTCTTTTTTGCAAGCTAAACATTCCAAAATCCTGCAACCGTTCCTCATAGGACATGGTTTGCAGACCGGTCACCATTCTGGTGGCTCTTCTTTGAACTTGCTCCAGTTTGTTGATGTCTTTTTTAAAATGTGGTGCCCAAAACTGGACACATTATTCTAGATGAGGTCTGACCAAAGAGGAGTAGAGGGCAATAATGACCTCACGTGATCTAGACTGTATGCTTCTGTTGATACATCCTAGAATTGTATTTGCCTTTTTTGCTGCTGCATCACACTGTTGACTCATGTTCAGTCTGTGATCTATTAGTATACCCAAGTCTTTTTCACATGTGCTGTTACATAGCCCTATTCCTCCCATTTTGTATATGCTTTTTTCATTTTTATTGCCCAGATGTAGTACTTTGCATTTTTCCCTGTTAAAAACCATTCTGTTAGTTGCTGCCCACTGCTCCAGTTTATTTATATCTTTTTGAATCCTCTCTCTCTCTTCTCTAGTATTAGCTATCCCTCCTAGCTTTGTGTCATCAGCAAATTTGATCAGTTTACCCTCAATTCCTTCATCTAAATCATTGATAAAGATGTTGAACAATACAGGGCCCAAAACAGAGCCTTGTGGTACCCCACTTGAGACATTCTTCCAACTGGATGTGCAGCCATTTACGACCACTCTTTGAGTCCGATCACTAAGCCAGTTATGAATCCACCTAACAGTTGCCTTGTCCATTCCATACTTAGTCATTTTTTCAATAAGGATTGTGTGAGATACTTTGTCAAATGCTTTGCTGAAGTCAAGATATACTATATCAAGAGCATTTCCCTGATCCACCCAGTCAGTGATTCTGTCATAGAAGGAAATTAAGTTAGTCTGACATGACTTATTAGTTACAAACCCATGCTGACTCTGTTTAATCACTTCATTCTTATGCAGGTACTTACATACATGTTCTTTAATAATTTGTTCAAAGATTTTTCCTGGTATAGAAGTCAGACTCACCGGCCTGTAGTTCCCTGGGTCCATTTCTTCCCTTTTTGAAGATAGGAACAACATTTGCTCTTCTCCAGTCTTCTGGGACTTCTCCTGTTCTCCAAGAATTTTCAAAGATTATGGACAGTGGTTCAAGAATTTCTTGTGCTATCTCCTTCAGTACTCTGGGGTGTAATTCATCTGGTCCTGGAGACTTGAATTCATTTAGGTTAGCTAAGTGTTTCCTCACTGTCTTTCTGTTAATAGATATCCTGTATTCTTCTATTCCTTTAAATAGGACAGTGAAGATCAGTTGATGTTACATTTCCTTTCTGAGAGAAAACAGATGCAAAATAGGAATTTAAAAGTTCAGCCTTCTCAACATCCTGTCTTACCATTTCATCATTTTCATCCTGTAAAAATCCTATAGCATCTTTGACTTTTTTTTTACTTTTGACGTATCCCCAAAATCCTTTTTTGTTGCTTTTGACATCTCTTGGTTTCCATAAAAGTGTGTTAGTACTGCTACTATACAGTATAAAGCAAAAATATACTGTAGATCTAATATGAGCGCAGCCTCATCACAGCGTCCTCAGTAATAAAACCAGAGCCGACATTTAACACAAAGATTTACAGGTTATTTTCAGGTAGTAATAAGCTAAGCGCCTACAAGTCATGAAAAAGGGTCAAAGTTCATATTAATCCCGTTCCCGAAGCCCTTGAGACCATTCATCTCCTATGAATGTTCAGAATTTTATCTATTACTGTAATAAATGCAAATACATGCAAATATCTTTCCCAGCAGCGAGCGGCGCAGAAATATTGGAAGCAATTTGTGTGTTATTACAGGAAATGTAAATCTTCCTGGATGGGGGAAGGGCAGCTTCTAATAAAGTGGAAACCTCATGGGCAGCAGAAGATAACTGGCTGCTAGGAGGGATAATTGTTATTATTATTATTATTCAATTTTTATAGCGCCATTTATTCCATGGCTCTTTACATGTGAGAGGGGGCGAATATAGACAAGTACAATAAATATGAGCAATACAGGACACACATAAGTACAGAAGGAGAGAGGACCCTGCCTGCGAAGGCTCACAGTCTACAAGGATGGGTGAGGATACACTAGGAGAGGGTAGAGCTGGTCATGCGGTCGTTCAGTAGACTGAGGATCACTGCTGGTTGAAGACTTGTCGGAAGAGGTGGGTCTTCAGGTTCTTTTTGAAGATTTCCATAGTAGGCGAGAGTCTGATGTGTTGGGGTAGAGAATTCCAGAGTATAGGGGAGGCACGGGAGAAGTCTTGTATGCGATTGTGGGAAGAAGAGATAAGGGGAGAGTAGAGAAGGAAATCTTGAGAGGATCGAAGGTTGCGCGAGGGTAAGTAACGGGAGACCATGTCACAGATGTATGGTTGAGACAGGTTGTGGATGGCTTTGTAGGTCATAGTTAGGGTTTTGAACTGGTGCCTCTGGACGATAGGAAGCCAATGAAGGGCTTGGCATAGGGAAGAGGCTGGGGAATAGCGGGGAGACAGGTGGATTAGTCGGGCAGCAGAGTGTAGGATGGACTGGAGTGGTGCCAGAGTGCTAGAGGGGAGGCCAGACAGTAGGAGGTTGCAGTAGTCGAGGCGGGAGATGATAAGGGCGTGCACTAGTGTTTTTGTGGTTTCATGGTTGAGGAATGCACGGATCTGGGAAATATTTTTGAGTTTGAGACGGCAGGAGGAGGCTAGGGCTTGGATATGTGGCTTGAAAGAGAGGGCAGAGTCGAGGATCACCCAAAGCACCGAGCATGTGTGTAGCCCTGGTGTGTAAGGCACACATAAAACCCTGGAGGATGTGCGGAGAGGTAACAGTTTAATGCTCGATATCCATTCACTCCATCACACACTTGGACACACCCATAGGGTATATAAGCTAGTGACATGCAGCAGAGTCAGTCAGTGAGTAGTCGGTCAGTCAGTCTGTTCAGGAGGAGGTGAGATCAGATTGCATTTCCTGTCAGAGCTCTTGGTGAGCTAAAGTCAGACAGACGGAGACAGCTTTGAAGAAAGAAAAGTTTGCAGCAGAAACTTCAGTCGCCTGTCCCAAGGACAGTGAAGGTCAGTCGACGTGCTCCTGAACTAGGAGAATACTGAGAATCTGTCAGCAAGCTCCAAGGAAGAAGTAAGGAAGGATTGACTTGTACTACCTTAGGAAGTGTGGAGTGCTTATGTTAAAAGCGCGAACAGGGCGAAGGGCGCAGTGGAAAGAAACAGAGAAGTGCCTTAAGGATTGAACTATCCTGCACTGTTTACCGGTCACTGGGGACCGAAGTGTCGCTACAGCTTCAGGCGTGGTGATAAGAAAAACCAGAGGTTCGCTGGACTTCAGGTCACAGGAACAAGCCTATTGTCGGTACGTAACCGGGGTCAGGTGGAATAGGGACTTTGAGTCAGTGCACGACAAAAGCAAGAACCTAGTTCCATCACATGGAAGGCTCCGACCACTATGCTGACCGGGCAGTACAGCTACAGAATTAGCTGGAGATTTTGAGTGAACTTAGCTTTATGCAGGTTGGACTCGTTACATGGAAAGTAAAGGAGGCCTCTAACCTGTTCAGCTGTTATCTCGAAGCACATTCTCCACCCCGACCAGCTCCCCGGGACCTGCCTAAACATCTGACAAGTAAAAGGTATGGAAAGACGCTGGATGGTGTGAGACTGATTCATTTATCTGCACCCTACATCATTATAACCATAGACTTTGAGGGACCAGTCCCACCTGTGGGGGACCCGTCATCTAGCTGCCACAACATCCCCTCAGAGATCTACAGCAGCGCTGGTCTTAGTGACTAGAAAACTACAGGTGGCGTCACGAACTGTTATATACTAATCCCCTGTAAATAATATTCCCCCAACTTACGCCGGACCGCCAGGGCCACAGACCGAGCCACCGCTATCCGTGACAACCCCATAGACTTCCATGGGCTCGGCTCTGGGTACCCCATTGCCCTGGTAACCCACAATTGTGGTGCGTGGTCGCGACAAAAACTTGGCGTGAGATAATTGCTGTTTTGCACTTTATTGCTATGTATAGTGTTTATATAGTTTTATATATATTGAGTAGAATACCCGGCTGGGTACAAGAATGAAAATTTTGAAAAGTTGAAGAATTTTGAGAAATTAAAAAGTAATATGTTGATTGCATAGTTTTACATATAGAATACCCTGGTTGGGTAAATACCGTGAGAAGTATAATGTGAGTTTCAGAAGTTACCAATATGTGTCTTTTATTATGTCATGGACTGAGAGGCTGCGGACTGTGCCAGCCCAGAACTTATTCTGTAAATAGTTGCGCTTCGGTGCATTATATTGGTTTTACACGAAGCCACTATTATACAACTACCTCAGAAGAAAAACCCGTGTGGTGGGACCAGAAAGAGGTCTGCAATAAAGTCCTGCAGCCCACCCAGGACCTACGTGGGAGGTTTTTGGTGCGGGTCCTCCAAAAAGAATAAAGTCAAGTATTAATGTGAATATTTATTGAGTGTCTTGATGTTTTAATACTTTTGTATTTTCCTACTGTACATAATGCAACGTTTTAAGAATTTCGTACCTCCCGGATGGGATGAGTTTCATGTTATTGTTAATGCAAAACAAAATGTCTTTCTTTTTGTATTTTACAGCCCGGGAGTGCTGTGTTTTACCAAGGGGGAATGTGTAGCCCTGGTGTGTAAGGCACACATAAAACCCTGGAGGATGTGCGGAGAGGTAACAGTTTAATGCTCGATATCCATTCACTCCATCACACACTTGGACACACCCATAGGGTATATAAGCTAGTGACATGCAGCAGAGTCAGTCAGTGAGTAGTCGGTCAGTCAGTCTGTTCAGGAGGAGGTGAGATCAGATTGTATTTCCTGTCAGAGCTCTGGGTGAGCTAAAGTCAGACAGACGGAGACAGCTTTGAAGAAAGAAAAGTTTGCAGCAGAAACTTCAGTCGCCTGTCCCAAGGACAGTGAAGGTCAGTCGACGTGCTCCTGAACTAGGAGAATACTGAGAATCTGTCAGCAAGCTCCAAGGAAGAAGTAAGGAAGGATTGACTTGTACTACCTTAGGAAGTGTGGAGTGCTTATGTTAAAAGCGCGAACAGGGCGAAGGGCGCAGTGGAAAGAAACAGAGAAGTGCCTTAAGGATTGAACTATCCTGCACTGTTTACCGGTCACTGGGGACCGAAGTGTCGCTACAGCTTCAGGCGTGGTGATAAGAAAAACCAGAGGTTCGCTGGACTTCAGGTCACAGGAACAAGCCTATTGTCGGTACGTAACCGGGGTCAGGTGGAATAGGGACTTTGAGTCAGTGCACGACAAAAGCAAGAACCTAGTTCCATCACATGGAAGTGTGTCGACCCGCCACCACAATTGTGGGTTACCAGGGCAATGGGGTACTCAGAGCCGAGCCCGTAGAAGTCTATGGGATTTGTCACAGGTAGCTGTGGCTCGGTCTGTGGCCCTGGCGGTCTGGCGTATGTTGGGGATATATTTACAGGGGATAGATATATTTACAGTTCGTGACGCCACCTGTAGTATTCTGGTAATTTGTACCAGCGCTGCTATAGATCTCTGAGGGGATGGTGATGCAGCTAGATGTCGGGTCCCCTACAGGTGGGACTCTTCCCTCAGGTCGGTAGTTAGGTAGGGATTGTGCAGGCATGCAATAATAACTCAGTCTCACACGGTCAGCGTCTTTCCATACCTTTACTTGCAAGATGGTAAGACAGGTCCCAGGGAGGCTGATGGGGTTGATGGAGGATGAGCTTTGAGGCAACAGCTAAGCAAGTTAGGGGCCTCCTTTACTGTCCAATAACGATGAGTACAACCAGCTTGCAGCGTAGTTCCCTCTTTAATTTCAGCTATTCCAGAGCTGTTCTGCCCAGTCAGATTTGTGGTGAAGTCTTCCAATTGATGAAACTAGGTTCTTGCTTTTGTCTGCGCTTGACTCAAAGTCCCTATTCCACCTGACTCCAGTTACGTACTGACTATATGGGGCTGTTTGCCGCGACCTAGGGTCCGGTAAATCTCTGGTTTTCTTACCACTATGCTTGAAGCTAATAGTGATCCTTCGGTCCCCAGTGACCGGTTGCAATGTGCAGGACTTTTCCAAGCCAAAAGCACTTTTCCAATAATCTTCCTTCCACTTTGCCCTTCGATTTGCTCGACTCTTAATAGATAGTTCAGTCTTTCTTCCAGTGGGGCACAGCTCTGACTAGGCTAAGGTGAATTAGACCACCTGTACCAGCCTCCACTTTCTGAACTGCTGACAGGCTCAAACTGGACACGTCTACTCTGTCCAAGGACAGGAAACTGACTGACTAAAATCACTCCCTTCCACACCCCTACTGGGTGTGTCAGAAGTGTACATGATGTATGAAGAGCCCTTAACTGTTACCTCTCCACTCATCCTCCTGGTATTGTGTACCAGGGCTACACATTCCCCCATGGTAAACGACAGCACTCCCGGGCTGTAAAATATAAAGAGACATTTTTGTTTATGCATGAAAACATTAACAATAACATTAATTCGTCCCATCCGGGAGGTGAGGATATCTTGAACGTTGCAAACAATAACATTATATATAGAAATACAAAAGTATTAAATAGCATTCAATAAATATACAGTATACTTGTGAAGGACCCGCACCAAACCTTCAACGTGGGTCCTGGGTGGGCTGCAGGACATCCAAATGCAGACCTCACTCAGTGCCACACCACACGGGTTTTTGGTTCAGAGGTAAGTCAAGGTTTCATGTGAAACCATTAAAAAGGCACTTTAGTGCAACTATTTACAGGATACAGTTTTTGGGCTGGCTCAGTCCTCAGCCTCTGAGTCCATTGTTAAACGAAGACATAATAGGGAAAAACACATATATATATATAGACTTTTCACAATATATTCACATGAATTCGTTATAATCACTGCTGATATCTAATGGGTAACTTCCCTTTGGTGGTTCGCTCTGATCTACGTGGTGTAGCCTCAGGTATATCAAGTTGCGATCTGTCTGCACTGCGTAACGGCAAACTATAGAACTGCCTCAATCTTTCTATGGATCTGGCAAGCGTACTGATGGCTGGGCGGTGTGAGTCAGCTTCACCAGGGGATCCCATAGTATGGGGCGCTGCTTCAGATGATCCATCTTGAGGTTCCACAGGTTGAGGTGTTGCTGGAATGGGTAACTCCTGAGCGGGCTCAACTGGCACCACAGGCACAACTGGAGGTAGAACTTCCTCTTGTGGCTGATAAAACTGCAACACTGGAATTATCACAGCATCTCCCAGTCTAGGCCAATCCGCAGGAAAATCTCCCAGATCGGTGTGTATGACCTCTTCCTTTCTTTCTCCTTGATTGAGGACAGGGTTCTTTTCACAACGCTTTAAATGTTCTGGACACAATTTCAAATGATCTCTGGACACAGTGATTGTTGTTCTTCCTCCGTCCTTACTGACGACACAAACTTTTCTGTTGTCATATTTAGAATCTTGTATGACATAGGGTTCTTGCTCCCACTGATTATCCAATTTGTGCATCTTCCTTTTCCTTTTTAATACTACCTCTCCAGGCATCAAAGGCTTGGCAGGAGCATTTCTGTTGTAAACATCTTCCTGTTTCTCCCGTGCCTTATTAAGACTTTCCTCTACACAGATTTGTACTCTTCTGTATTGCTCTTGCCGATTGACGTCCCAGTTCTCAACAGCGTCGTCTGCCTCCGGTTCTACCACTCCAAGTTCTAAATCCATTGGTAGTTTTCCGGGCCTTGCTCGCATAAGATAAGCTGGAGTGCAGTTAGTTGAGCTTACAGGTATATGATTATACAAATCAACCAAATCAGGCAGTAAATCCGGCCATCGATTCCTGTCTTCCAACGGTATGGATCTCAACAAGTCAAGGACAATATGGTTCATCTTTTCACAAAGACCGTTGGTTTGAGGGTGATATGGTGTTGTTCTTATTTTCTTGCACCCGTACATATGACAGAATTCCTTGAATAAATCGGCTTCAAAAGCAGGTCCCTGATCGGTTAATACTTGCTCGGGATACCCATGCGGTCTGCAGAAGCTTGCTTGAAAGGTTTTCGCGGCCGTCACTGCGGTCTGGTCCTTAACTGGAACAACCACCAGAAATCTGGAGTAATGGTCCACCATAGTCAAGGCGTATGAGTATCCAGATCTACTTGGCGACAATTTGACGTGGTCCAGGGCCACAATCTCCAGGGGACGAGTCGTCCGGATAGGTTGCAGGGGTGCCTTCTGACTACCGTAGTCCTTTCTTCTGAGACCACAGGGTCCACAGTTCCGACACCACCTCTCGATGGAGCTGCGCATCCCTACCAGTAGAACCGGCATCTCAACAGGGTCTCCAGCTTTCTCCAGCCAAAGTGTCCTGCTTGATCGTGGTATGCTTCCAACACCATTGGGACGTCTGCCTTGGGGACCACGATTTGCCAGACCATTTCATGGGTTCTGGGGTTGACGTATCTCCTGCACAACTTCTCACGGTATAGGAACAACCTGCTTTTCTCGTTCCACAGGAGCTTTGCTGACATAGGTGCATCCTTTTCCAAAGAGGAGCCTTCCTGTTTTAACAACTCCTTGATGCGGCTGACCACTGGATCACTGTCCTGAGTCTCTTTCCAGCTGTGATGGGGTAAAGGATTTAATGTTGCACCATACTGCTTTCTGTGGACTCGATGCTCGTGGACTACCCCATTTCTATGGAACGCAGGTAGCTCAATTTCTTCCAGGTCGTCCGATTCTTCTTCCGTATCAGAGTCATGCGGCATTCGGGACAACGCATCAGCATTAGCATTCTTTCGACCTGCCCGGTACTTGATAGTAAACTGGTAATTGGACAACCGAGCCATCCATCGCTGCTCCATGGCACCCAGCTTGGCAGTTTCCAGGTGCGTTAACGGGTTGTTATCTGTAAACGCAGTGAACTTATTGGAGGCCAGATAGTGCTTAAATCTTTCAGTAATGGCCCAGACCAGCGCCAGAAACTCTAGCTTGAAGCTGCTATAATTTTCCGGATTCCTTTCAGTTGGCCTGAGTTTTCTGCTGGCATATGCGATGACTTTTTCTTGGCCATTCTGCTTCTGACTGAGAACTGCTCCCAACCCTTCATTACTGGCGTCAGTGTACAACAGGAACGGTTGGCTGTAATCAGGATAGGTTAAGATCTCATCACCTGTAAGGATCTCTTTCATCTTTTGGAATGCTTCAGCCTGTTCTTTACCCCAATTAAAGGGAGGGTTTCTGCTCTTCAGGGATTGTCCTACTAGGAGGTCCTGTAAAGGAGCTGCCTTCTTCGTGTAATCTTTCACGAATCTCCTGTAGTAACCCGTTAGTCCCAGGAACTGTCGCACTTCCTTAAGGTTCTTCGGCTCCGGCCACTTCTGGATGGCAGTGACTTTCTCTGGGTCCGGCGCTACTCCTTCCGAACTGACGATATGCCCCAAGTATTGTACCTTCTGTTTGAGTAGATGGCATTTTGAGGGTTTTAATTTCATCCCGTACCTGGACAGGGACTCAAACACTTCTGCCAGGTGTTTCAGATGGTCCTCATATGTCTTGGAATACACGATAACGTCGTCTAGGTATAGCAGCACGGTTTCAAAATTGAGATGTCCCAGACAGTTTTCCATCACTCTCTGAAAAGTTCCTGGGGCACTACTGAGCCCAAACGGCATTCTGTCGAACTCACAGAGCCCCATTGGGGTGGTGAAAGCCGTTTTCTCACGATCCTCCTCAGCCACAGCCACTTGCCAGTAACCACTAGTCAGATCAAGGGTAGAAAAGTAGTTAGCCGTTTTCAGAGCAGCTAATGATTCCTCTATACGTGGTAACGGGTATGCATCCTTGTGTGTTATGCGGTTCACCTGCCTGTAATCCACACACATTCTCATACTACCATCTTTCTTTTTAACCAGAACTAGAGGGGCTGCCCAGGGGCTACAACTATCCCTTATCACCCCAGCTTTCTTCATATCATTCAACATTTCTTTAGCCTTCTGATAATGAGCTGGAGGTATGGGCCTATACCGCTCTTTGATGGGAGGATGACTGCCTGTAGGGATATGATGTTGTACTCCCTTAATTGTCCCAAAATCAAGTGGATTTTTGCTAAACACTTGGGCGTACTCTTGCACCACCCGTAATACCCCTTGCTTCTGGTGAGCGGGAGTGGTGTCCGTCCCAACATGGAGTTGCTGACACCACTCCGCCACCTGAGTTGCTGGGTCATTGTCCTCCGCTATTTGACAGGAGTCTAAGGACTCAGCCGGGAGAATAGAATTATTATCAACAGCATGAAGTTTAGCAATGGTTGCATAACGGGGTAAATTTACCTCATCATCTCCCCAATTGAGAAGCCGTACCGGTACTCTTCCATTCACCACTTCTACTACTCCTCTAGCAGTCATAAGTGTAGGTCTATGTTCTGAATGGTGGGGTTCTACTACAGCTTGGTAATTCTGTCCTCTCAGACCTATGGCTGCCCTGCACCAAATGATCATTTCACTCATTGGGGGTATCACAATAGGATCCGAGTCAGTGACCCGTACATTACCAATTTCGCCGTCTGTAAGCTTCGCTTGCTGCTGACACACCAGGGCCCGGATCTCTCTTTGGATTACTCCTTTCTGCCTTGGTCGGGCAATCTCAGCGAGCTGTTGGAGCAAGAACACAACTTCTCCCAAACAATTACCGATAATGTTAGTACCCAAAATTATATTTAAACCGTTCTCCTCATTTACAGTCTTTACTACCAGAAGCCCTTGGTCTTTCAACTCCTCTCTGCCCACCTTTACATCTACACATTTTGTTCCGAGTACTTCCACAGGAAGACCATTAGAAGCATACACAGTAAAGTCAAGGCTCGGAGGTTTAAGACTGTCCATTGACCAGTACTTGGTATATAGAGCATCAGGTATTAGGGTCACCTGGGACCCAGTGTCTAACAATGCTGGAACAGCAATACCATCTAGAATAATAGACAGGTAGGGTCGCCCGCCCACGTACCTGTGGTTCCAGTCTAGGGGGCCTGACGGGTATTCTCCTGGGTGTTGGCCCTTGGACCCAGGTTCTGCCCGTTTAAAGGACACTGTGGAGACAGATGACCTTTCCGGTTGCAGCGATAACAGATGATCTCTCGACGAGGAGGGTGTTGATCAGAGGTCGCTCCTGGGGGTGGCGTTGTCCTCCTCCGGGGGGGCGACGTCTTCTTTCTTCTCCGGTGCATCCACGGGACGTCCTCTGGGCAGTCAGCTAACAAGATCTTCCCTTCCTCCTCTTTCCGCAGCTGTAGGGCACTCATCACAGCGGCCAGATTTTTAGTCAGCTGGCGCACCTCTGAGCGCAGACAGTCCAATTCACTAGGAGGTGTCACCTGCGCTTTGGCTTCAGCCACTAACGGGGAACAGGGGGTTACTGCCGGTTCCAGAGTGACTTCACCCTGATGATGTTGGGTTGCCACCTCGGGTTTGCCCAGGGGCCGCAGCCCTTTTATTGCCATGTCCTTTAGGGCATCAAAGGTAGCATCCGGATGATCTAAGGACCACCAATTTACAGTTCTGCGTTCCTCTGGGGATCTCAATCCCTGTATAAATTGTTCTTTCAGCATTCTATTCTCGTCGATAGCATTTAAATTGTTAATTTGCTTGAGGGCTCTCAGGGCTCCCTGTAGTCGGCAAGCATAGTCCCGGATGCTGTCACCTGGCTGTTGTGAACAGTGATAGAAGGCCATCCGGAGATCCGTTTCTGTGCGGTCTTCAAATATGGCATGCAGCTTAAGGAAGATCGCAGGTACCGACTCCTGATCAACGGTATCCCAAGTCTCCACTTCCCTTTCAGCAGCGCCAGTTAGCTGCCCTATTAGCACAGCAGCTTTTTGTCTCTCAGGCATGGAGTACATTTCTAGGATGCTGCATAACTTCCGCTTGAAGCCTGCTAATGTGCCTGGCCCACCGCTGTATTGGGGAAGCCATTTCGCCCCAGGCATATATGGGAGCGTTAGTGGCATGATCGGGACTACCGGACTGGGTGCAGGGCCTGCGCCCCATCTGGCGCTACAATACCAAGCGGTGCGGGATTGGGGCCTCCGGCCGGGGCCGCACTGTCAGCCGGTTGTTGTGACATCTTAGCGCCCCCTTGGTTAAACGGAGCCTACCGGTTTCAGACGCTGCTATTTCACAGGCACCGCAGTGGGAACAGGACCTTCGTCGCAGGCGCTCTGATGTCAGAGCGTTCACTTCCTGTTGCAGGACCTGCCGATGAGTCAGAGCCGGGGGCGTGTCCAAGACTTTGCGCGCTCTTTCAGGTACGCCCACCTTCTTCTCCAGCGCCTGAGGGCGCGAATCTGGCGGCAAATATGGCGGTATTTGGCGCCAAACAACAGCAACAGTCTTTTTCACCAAAACACTCCACAGGCGCACAGGGCTCGCAATGCTGCAAGTTTCGTATCCTGTTCGTGACGCCAAAGTTTTGTGTCGACCCGCCACCACAATTGTGGGTTACCAGGGCAATGGGGTACTCAGAGCCGAGCCCGTAGAAGTCTATGGGATTTGTCACAGGTAGCTGTGGCTCGGTCTGTGGCCCTGGCGGTCTGGCGTATGTTGGGGATATATTTACAGGGGATAGATATATTTACAGTTCGTGACGCCACCTGTAGTATTCTGGTAATTTGTACCAGCGCTGCTATAGATCTCTGAGGGGATGGTGATGCAGCTAGATGTCGGGTCCCCTACAGGTGGGACTCTTCCCTCAGGTCGGTAGTTAGGTAGGGATTGTGCAGGCATGCAATAATAACTCAGTCTCACACGGTCAGCGTCTTTCCATACCTTTACTTGCAAGATGGTAAGACAGGTCCCAGGGAGGCTGATGGGGTTGATGGAGGATGAGCTTTGAGGCAACAGCTAAGCAAGTTAGGGGCCTCCTTTACTGTCCAATAACGATGAGTACAACCAGCTTGCAGCGTAGTTCCCTCTTTAATTTCAGCTATTCCAGAGCTGTTCTGCCCAGTCAGATTTGTGGTGAAGTCTTCCAATTGATGAAACTAGGTTCTTGCTTTTGTCTGCGCTTGACTCAAAGTCCCTATTCCACCTGACTCCAGTTACGTACTGACTATATGGGGCTGTTTGCCGCGACCTAGGGTCCGGTAAATCTCTGGTTTTCTTACCACTATGCTTGAAGCTAATAGTGATCCTTCGGTCCCCAGTGACCGGTTGCAATGTGCAGGACTTTTCCAAGCCAAAAGCACTTTTCCAATAATCTTCCTTCCACTTTGCCCTTCGATTTGCTCGACTCTTAATAGATAGTTCAGTCTTTCTTCCAGTGGGGCACAGCTCTGACTAGGCTAAGGTGAATTAGACCACCTGTACCAGCCTCCACTTTCTGAACTGCTGACAGGCTCAAACTGGACACGTCTACTCTGTCCAAGGACAGGAAACTGACTGACTAAAATCACTCCCTTCCACACCCCTACTGGGTGTGTCAGAAGTGTACATGATGTATGAAGAGCCCTTAACTGTTACCTCTCCACTCATCCTCCTGGTATTGTGTACCAGGGCTACACAGAAGGCTCCGACCACTATGCTGACCGGGCAGTACAGCTACAGAATTAGCTGGAGATTTTGAGTGAACTTAGCTTTATGCAGGTTGGACTCGTTACATGGAAAGTAAAGGAGGCCTCTAACCTGTTCAGCTGTTATCTCGAAGCACATTCTCCACCCCGACCAGCTCCCCGGGACCTGCCTAAACATCTGACAAGTAAAAGGTATGGAAAGACGCTGGATGGTGTGAGACTGATTCATTTATCTGCACCCTACATCATTATAACCATAGACTTTGAGGGACCAGTCCCACCTGTGGGGGACCCGTCATCTAGCTGCCATAACATCCCCTCAGAGATCTACAGCAGCGCTGGTCTTAGTGACTAGAAAACTACAGGTGGCGTCACGAACTGTTATATACTAATCCCCTGTAAATAATATTCCCCCAACTTACGCCGGACCGCCAGGGCCACAGACCGAGCCACCGCTATCCGTGACAACCCCATAGACTTCCATGGGCTCGGCTCTGGGTACCCCATTGCCCTGGTAACCCACAATTGTGGTGCGTGGGTCGCGACAAAAACTTGGCGTCACGAACAGGATCCGAAACTTACAAGATTGTAAGCCCTGTGTGCCTAGATTGAACTGTTTGCTGTATGTTACTTTTGGCGCCAAATACCGCCATTTTGCCGCCAAGTTGGCGCCCTTAGGCGCTGGTGAAGAAGGTGGGCGTACCTTCGTGGGCGTGTACCCCCCTGAAGCGCGAAAAGTGATGGCCGCCCTCTCCAAGGCCTATTACAATGTGAGATCCAGCCCCACTGCTAAAGAAATACGCCTCCTCTTCATCCTCTATGCGAAGAGGAGGAGACGCAAATCCCGCCTCCACGGAAAGGACCAGAATGTTCCTGTTGGATACCAGAGAGATACATGGACCGAGATGGCGGAAGGACAGGAGAATCAGTGCCCATTACTAGAGGACTGTCTGCCTGTGCCGGAGCTGTCCCCGGATCGGGACACCGACCCCGCCATGATGGAGTTGCGGAAGGAAAATGCTGAGTTGAAAAAGAAGCTGCAGAATCGTGCAATTAGACAAGAGACGGAGAGACGCTGGCGCACCCAAACACAGCGGCTGCTGTGGGACGCCATGTTCTCTCCCACAAGTGAAATACCGTCTCTTGATACCCCTCTATCACTGGATTATCCAAAGGCCCTGATGAAAAAGGCTGCGGAGCGACTGGAGGCGGACACCAGATATGCTGTACCTGATCCCACCGATGGAGCGGTGGAGGCGAAGGAGGCTGAGGAGGTCCTGCCCGTCCCTGAATGCCAGCCAGGTCAGAGGGCCGCAGCGGATTACCGTTCCCCGGCAGGGACACCGGAGGGGTCCTGCCCATCGTTGCCAGACGTCGACTGGGATGCAATGGAGCGGATTGATGACGTCACGTACGCGGTCCAGTGGGAAAGAGAGATGCCGTGTCGCAAAGAGGAGCAGCGACGCCGGCAGGAGGAAGAGCGGGAGGTGCAGCGGAACCGGCAGCGACAGCATGCAGAGCTCATCGCAGATAAGGAAACCGTTCGCCGTGATAAAGGTACCCGGAGGGAACCACGGCGTCAGGGGTGCGTAGTGGAGTTTCAGCTTCGCAAGGGCTGGGGATTCATCCGCGAGCCAGGACTTTATCAAGGGGTCTTCGTGAGCCGTCGCGATGTAGAGTCCCACCTACCACAAGGTCATCCGGGAAGGGACCTGATTAATGGGGACATTGTCACTTATACACGTCACTGGGGCCTGAAGGGATGGTATGCCCTTAATGTGGAAATCGTCTGTGACCCCGTCCCCGACGCAGGTAACGTCACCATTGCCAGCGCGTCACAGTCTCGAGCTCCCGCTGCACCAGGCCGTGCCCCGGCATCGCCCCCTGAATGTCCATCGCAGTTCGAAGCACCGCCTGCATACTCTTCACTGCCTTGTCCTCCTACTACATCGCAACCTGCGACCCATTCCACATCGCAATCAGCGGTCTACACGACGTCGCGCACGGCGACTATTTCTGCATCACGTGAGAAAGTGGCTATTACAGCGACGCAGACAGCGTCTCACAAGGAGAAAGCACCCGGCGTGCCCCAAGCGGTTCGCACAAGGACTGTAGCGACCCAAACCCTGATAGCAGGTCACGACCTGTTTGTCATGTGCTCTAAGGAGCATCGCATTGTTCCAGCCCCGGGGTGGAAAATGTCATTGAAGTCTGCAAGAAAATGTGAAGACCGGTAGGACCGAGACAGGGGTTTACCGCAACTAAGAAGATGTAAAAAGTTTTGATAAAAGAGATAATTGCTGTTTTGCACTTTATTGCTATGTATAGTGTTTATATAGTTTTATATATATTGAGTAGAATACCCGGCTGGGTACAAGAATGAAAATTTTGAAAAGTTGAAGAATTTTGAGAAATTAAAAAGTAATATGTTGATTGCATAGTTTTACATATAGAATACCCTGGTTGGGTAAATACCGTGAGAAGTATAATGTGAGTTTCAGAAGTTACCAATATGTGTCTTTTATTATGTCATGGACTGAGAGGCTGAGGACTGTGCCAGCCCAGAACTTATTCTGTAAATAGTTGCGCTTCGGTGCATTATATTGGTTTTACACGAAGCCACTATTATACAACTACCTCAGAAGAAAAACCCGTGTGGTGGGACCAGAAAGAGGTCTGCAATAAAGTCCTGCAGCCCACCCAGGACCTACGTGGGAGGTTTTTGGTGCGGGTCCTCCAAAAAGAATAAAGTCAAGTATTAATGTGAATATTTATTGAGTGTCTTGATGTTTTAATACTTTTGTATTTTCCTACTGTACAAAATGCAACGTTTTAAGAATTTCGTACCTCCCGGATGGGATGAGTTTCATGTTATTGTTAATGCAAAACAAAATGTCTTTCTTTTTGTATTTTACAGCCCGGGAGTGCTGTGTTTTACCAAGGGGGAATGTGTAGCCCTGGTGTGTAAGGCACACATAAAACCCTGGAGGATGTGCGGAGAGGTAACAGTTTAATGCTCGATATCCATTCACTCCATCACACACTTGGACACACCCATAGGGTATATAAGCTAGTGACATGCAGCAGAGTCAGTCAGTGAGTAGTCGGTCAGTCAGTCTGTTCAGGAGGAGGTGAGATCAGATTGCATTTCCTGTCAGAGCTCTGGGTGAGCTAAAGTCAGACAGACGGAGACAGCTTTGAAGAAAGAAAAGTTTGCAGCAGAAACTTCAGTCGCCTGTCCCAAGGACAGTGAAGGTCAGTCGACGTGCTCCTGAACTAGGAGAATACTGAGAATCTGTCAGCAAGCTCCAAGGAAGAAGTAAGGAAGGATTGACTTGTACTACCTTAGGAAGTGTGGAGTGCTTATGTTAAAAGCGCGAACAGGGCGAAGGGCGCAGTGGAAAGAAACAGAGAAGTGCCTTAAGGATTGAACTATCCTGCACTGTTTACCGGTCACTGGGGACCGAAGTGTCGCTACAGCTTCAGGCGTGGTGATAAGAAAAACCAGAGGTTCGCTGGACTTCAGGTCACAGGAACAAGCCTATTGTCGGTACGTAACCGGGGTCAGGTGGAATAGGGACTTTGAGTCAGTGCACGACAAAAGCAAGAACCTAGTTCCATCACATGGAAGGCTCCGACCACTATGCTGACCGGGCAGTACAGCTACAGAATTAGCTGGAGATTTTGAGTGAACTTAGCTTTATGCAGGTTGGACTCGTTACATGGAAAGTAAAGGAGGCCTCTAACCTGTTCAGCTGTTATCTCGAAGCACATTCTCCACCCCGACCAGCTCCCCGGGACCTGCCTAAACATCTGACAAGTAAAAGGTATGGAAAGACGCTGGATGGTGTGAGACTGATTCATTTATCTGCACCCTACATCATTATAACCATAGACTTTGAGGGACCAGTCCCACCTGTGGGGGACCCGTCATCTAGCTGCCATAACATCCCTCAGAGATCTACAGCAGCGCTGGTCTTAGTGACTAGAAAACTACAGGTGGCGTCACGAACTGTTATATACTAATCCCCTGTAAATAATATTCCCCCAACTTACGCCGGACCGCCAGGGCCACAGACCGAGCCACCGCTATCCGTGACAACCCCATAGACTTCCATGGGCTCGGCTCTGGGTACCCCATTGCCCTGGTAACCCACAATTGTGGTGCGTGGTCGCGACACATGCGGGACCGGGGAAAGTGAGCAGCCGTTGACATTGAGGGATAGGTCTGTTGGAGGGGTAGAGTGAGAAAGGGGGAAGATGATGAATTCTGTTTTGTCCATGTTCAGTTTTAGAACGCGAGCAGAAAAGCTGAAATAGCAGACAGACAGTGTGAGATTTTTGTCAGTAAGGAGGTAAGGTCAGGTCCAGATAGGTAGATCTGCGTGTCATCGGCGTAGAGATGATACTGCAAACCGTGGGATTCTATGAGCTGTCCCAGGCCGAAGGTGTAGATGGAGAAGAGTAGGGGTCCTAGGACTGAGCCTTGAGGAACACCGACAGACAGGGGGCGAGGTGAGGAGGTGGTGTGTGAGAGGGAGACACTGAATGTTCGGTCTGTTAGGTATGATGAGATCCAGGATAGGGTCAAGCCTGTGATGCCCAGAGATGAAAGAATCTGGAGCAGGAGGGAATGGTCCACGGTGTCGAAGGCAGAAGACAGGTCCAGGAGAAGGAGGACAGAGTAGTGTCGCTTGCTCTTGGCGGTTAGTAGGTCGTTGGTGACTTTAGGGCAGTTTCAGTTGAGTGATGCAGTCGGAAGCCTGATTGTAAGCGGTCAAAGAGGGAGCAGGAGGAGAGGTGGGAGGACAGTTCAAGATGGACTCGCTGTTCCAGTAGTTTTGAGGCATAAGGGAGAAGAGATATCGGGCGATAGCTAGACGCAGAGGATGGGTCAAGGGAGGACTTTTTGAGGATGGGTGTGATCGAGGCATGTTTGAAGGATGAGGGGAACACACCATTTGTAAGTGAGAGGTTGAAGAGGTGTGTTAGAGTAGGGATGAAGACTGTGGCGAGGTTAGGGATGAGGTGGGACGGGAGCGGGTCAAGTGTGCAAGTGGTGAGGTGTCATCTTGAAAGGAGGGTGGAGAGCTGATCTTCTGTCATGGTGGAGAAGTTGGTTTTGGAGGAACAGGGTTGAGCAGCTAAGAGGGGCATTGGGGGCTGTGGGCCAAAGCTTTCCCTGATCATATCAATCTTCTGCTTGAAAAAGGAGGCAAAATCTTCAGCAGTAATGAGATGAGAGTGGGGAGGTGCTGGGGGACAGAGTAGAGAATTGAAAGTGTTGAAGAGCTGTTTAGGGTTGTGAGACAGGGAGGATATGAGAGATGAGAAGTACCGTAAGTTTGCTTTGCGGCAGTGAGTGTGGACTTGAAGCTGGTGAGGGACTGCTTGCATGCAGTTAAGTGCTCAGCAGAGCGGGATTTCTTCCATCTCCGCTCAGCAGCCCTGGAAGCCCGTCTCAGTTCTTTGGTGAGGCTGGTCAGCCAGGGCTGCCTGTTGATTGGGCGAATCATGTGCTGCTGTTATTGTGGTGTTATAAAAGGTGGCAGCAGCATCTGTGTCATGAAGTGAGGCTATGTCTGTAAGAGGGAGGAGGGACTCAGAGAACATTGGTAAATTGAGGTGTTTGAGATTTCTGCGAGGATGAGCGAGTTTGTGGAGCGGGGATTGTGTACTAGGAGAGGAGAGGGAAGAAAATGTCAGTAGGTTGTGGTCAGACAGGGGAAGGGGTGAGTTAGTGAATTAGTTAGGGAGCAGAGGCGGGTGAAGATAAGGTCCAGTGTGTGACCATCTTTGCGAGTGGCCGCAGAGGACCATTGAGTGAGGCCAAAGGAGGCAGTGAGGGATAAAAGTTTGGAGGCAGTGGAGGTGGAAGTGCCAATGGGGATGTTAAAGTCACCCATGATGATAGTGGGGATGTCAGCAGAGAGGAAATGAAGCAGCCAGGTGGTGAAGTGATCGAGAAAGGTGGAGATGGCTAGTTCTGGGAGGCGGTAGATGACAGCCAGCTGGGGGTTGGTTGTTTGTGAACATCCTGGAATTCAGACTGATATAGTGCAACAATCCAGCAGAGATCTGTGCAGCTGCTGCTGATATGATTCGCTCACAGAGAATTGTCTGCACTGGATACATTGTATCAGTCTGGAGTCACAGAGCATTGTCTGCACTGGATACAATGTATCATGGAGTCACAGAGCATTGTCTGCACTGGATACAATGTATCAGTCTGGAGTCACAGAGCATTGTCTGCACTGGATACATTGTATCAGTCTGGAGTCACAGAGCATTGTCTGCACTGGATACATTGTATCAGTCTGGAGTCACAGAGCATTGTCTGCACTGGAAACAATGTATTAGTCTGGAGTCACAGAGCATTGTCTGCACTGGATACATTGTATCAGTCTGGAGTCACAGAGCATTGTCCGCACTGTATACAATGTATCAGTCTGGAGTCACAGAGCATTGTCTGCACTGGATACAATGTATCAGTCTGGAGTCACAGAGCATTGTCTGCACTGGATACATTGTATCAGTCTGGAGTCACAGAGCATTGTCTGCACTGGATACAATGTATCAGTATGGACTCACACAGCATTGTCTGTACTGGATACATTGTATCAGTCTGGAGTCACAGAGCATTATCTGCACTGGATACAATGTATCAGTCTGGAGTCACAGAGCATTGTCTGCACTGGATACATTGTATCAGTCTGGAGTCACAGAGCATTGTCTGCACTGGATACAATGTATCAGTATGGACTCACACAGCATTGTCTGTACTGGATACATTGTATCAGTCTGGAGTCACAGAGCATTGTCTGCACTGGATACATTGTATCAGTCTGGAGTCACAGAGCATTGTCCGCACTGGATACATATGTATCAGTCTGGAGTCACAGAGCATTGTCTGCACTGGATACAAGGTATCAGTCTGAAGTCACAGAGCATTGTCTGCACTGGATACAATGTATCAGTCTGGAGTCACAGAGCATTGTCTGCACTGGATACAATGTATCAGTCTGGAGTCACAGAGCATTGTCTGCACTGGATACAATGTATCAGTCTGGAGTCACAGAGCATTGTCTGCACTGGATACATTGTATCAGTCTGGAGTCACAGAGCATTGTCTGCACTGGATACAATGTATCAGTATGGACTCACACAGCATTGTCTGTACTGGATACATTGTATCAGTCTGGAGTCACAGAGCATTATCTGCACTGGATACAATGTATCAGTCTGGAGTCACAGAGCATTGTCTGCACTGGATACATTGTATCAGTCTGGAGTCACAGAGCATTGTCTGCACTGGATACAATGTATCAGTATGGACTCAACACAGCATTGTCTGTACTGGATACATTGTATCAGTCTGGAGTCACAGAGCATTGTCTGCACTGGATACATTGTATCAGTCTGGAGTCACAGAGCATTGTCCGCACTGGATACAATGTATCAGTCTGGAGTCACAGAGCATTGTCTGCACTGGATACAAGGTATCAGTCTGAAGTCACAGAGCATTGTCTGCACTGGATACAATGTATCAGTCTGGAATCACGAAGAACCATTGTCTGCACTGGATACATTGTATGAGTCTGGAGTCACAGAGCATTGTCTGCACTGGATACATTGTATCAGTCTGGAGTCACAGAGCATTGTCTGCACTGGAAACAATGTATCAGTCTGGAGTCACAGAGCATTGTCTGCACTGGATACATTGTATCAGTCTGGAGTCACAGAGCATTGTCTGCACTGGATACATTGTATTAGTCTGGAGTCACAGAGCATTGTCTGCACTGGATACTTTGTATCAGTCTGGAGTCACAGAGCATTGTCTGCACTGGATACATTGTATCAGTCTGGAGTCACAGAGCATTGTCTGCACTGGAAACAATGTATCAGTCTGGAGTCACAGAGCATTGTCGGCACTGGATACATTGTATCAGTCTGGAGTCACAGAGCATTGTCTGCACTGGATACATTGTATCAGTCTGGAGTCACAGAGCATTGTCTGCACTGGATACAATGTATCAGTATGGACTCACACAGCATTGTCTGTACTGGATACATTGTATCAGTCTGGAGTCACAGAGCATTGTCCGCACTGGATACAATGTATCAGTCTGGAGTCACAGAGCATTGTCTGCACTGGATACAAGGTATCAGTCTGAAGTCACAGAGCATTGTCTGCACTGGATACAATGTATCAGTCTGGAATCACAGACCATTGTCTGCACTGGATACATTGTATAGTCTGGAGTCACAGAGCATTGTCTGCACTGGATACATTGTATCAGTCTGGAGTCACAGAGCATTGTCTGCACTGGAAACAATGTATCAGTCTGGAGTCACAGAGCATTGTCTGCACTGGATACATTGTATCAGTCTGGAGTCACAGAGCATTGTCTGCACTGGATACATTGTATTAGTCTGGAGTCACAGAGCATTGTCTGCACTGGATACTTTGTATCAGTCTGGAGTCACAGAGCATTGTCTGCACTGGATACATTGTATCAGTCTGGAGTCACAGAGCATTGTCTGCACTGGAAACAATGTATCAGTCTGGAGTCACAGAGCATTGTCGGCACTGGATACATTGTATCAGTCTGGAGTCACAGAGCATTGTCTGCACTGGATACATTGTATCAGTCTGGAGTCACAGAGCATTGTCTGCACTGGATACAATGTATCAGTATGGACTCACACAGCATTGTCTGTACTGGATACATTGTATCAGTCTGGAGTCACAGAGCATTGTCCGCACTGGATACAATGTATCAGTCTGGAGTCACAGAGCATTGTCTGCACTGGATACAAGGTATCAGTCTGAAGTCACAGAGCATTGTCTGCACTGGAAACAATGTATCAGTCTGGAGTCACAGAGCATTGTGTGCACTGGATACAATGTATCAGTCTGAAGTCACAGAGCATTGTCTGCACTGGAAACAATGTATCAGTCTGGAGTCACAGAGCATTGTCTGCACCGGATAACATACACGTCATGTGTCACATATGGGGTGTATATACATGCGAGTGTGTATCATACAGTACTTGTGTCACATACGGGGTGTATGTGTAGCCCTGGTGTGAAGGCACACGCAGTACCCTGGAGGATGTGTGGAGAGATGATAGTTTAATGCTCAATAAACATTCACTCCATCACACACTTAGACACACCCATAGGTTATAAAGGCTAGTGAGTCAGTCAGTTCATGCAGTCAGTTCATGCAGTCAGTTCATTCAGTCAGCAGCAGAGCTCAGTGCAGTTCAGTCTGTGAGAGCAGTCTGTGCAGAAGGGAGGAGGAGTGAGCAGCAGATCCTTCAGTCGCCTGTCCCAAGGACAGTGAAGTTCAGTGACGTGCTCCTGAACTGGGAGATTACTGAGCACCTGTTAGCAAACTCTGGAAAGAAGTAAGAAGGGATTAACCTGCATAGCCTTTGGAAGTGTGGAGTGCTTATGCTACAAGCGCGGACAGGGCGAAAGGCGCAGTGGAAGAGAACAGAAAAGTGCTTTAGGTATAGGATACCTGCACAAACTAACCGGTCACTGGGGACCGAAGCATCACTACAGCTTCAGGCGTAGGGATAGAAGAACCAGAGGCTTACTGGACCTTAGGTTACAGAAAGCAGCCCTTGGAGTGTCGGTACGTAACAGGGGTCAGGGAGAGTGGGAACCTTGAGTCGATGCAGGACAACAGCAGGAACTCAGCTCTCTCAAAGGAAGGCTCCGACCACAAAACTGACCGGGCAGTACAGCTTGGAGAAGCTGGAGTATTCGGAGTGGACTTGGCTCTATGCTAGTCGGACTCGCCATTTTGAAAGTGAAGGAGGCCCATAACCTGTTCAGCTATTGTCTCGAAACACATCCTCCATCCGACCAGCCTCCCTGGGACCTGCCTTATCATCTGACAAGTAAAAGGTATGGAAAGACGCTGGATGGTGTGAGACTGATTTATTTATCTGCACCCGACATCATTAATTCCATAGACTTTGAGGGACCAGTCCCACCTGTAGGGGACCCGACATCTAGCTGCCACACCATCCCCTCAGAGATCTACAGCAGCGCTGGTCTTAATGATCAGAGAACTACAGGTGGCGTCACAAACTGTTATACACCTATCCCCTGTAAATATATCCCCCAACATACGCCTGACCGCCAGGGCCACAGACCGAGCCACCGCTACCTGTGACAACCCCATAGACTTCCATGGGCTCGGCTCTGAGTACCCCATTGCTCTGGTAACCCACAATTGTGGTGCGGGTCACAGCAAAAACTTGGCGTCACGAACAGGATGCGAAACTCGCAAAATTGCGAGCCCTGTGTGCCTGTGGAGGTGTTTTTGTGAAAAAGGACTGTTTGCTATTTTTGGCGCTAAAATCCGCCATTTTGCCGCCAAATTCGCGCCCTCAGGCGCTGGAGAAGAAGGTGGGCGTGGATTCGTGGGCGTGTGCCCCCCTGTGGCGCGAAGAGAATGCCTGCCCTCTCAAAGTGCTATTACAATATGCGATCCTGCCCTACAGCAAAGGAGGTCCGCCTCCTCTTCACCTTCCCTGCGAAGAGGAGGAGACGCAAACCCCGCCTCCACGGAAGAGACCGGAGGGCTCTGAAAGAAGAAGAGAGACGGTTCTGGAACATCATGGAAGCAGGACGTGTGCAGCCGAGCAGGGAAGCGGAGGAAGGCAGGCCCCGCTCCCCAGCCAAGCTGCCACAGGAACCGGAGCCAACCGTAGTCCTGCACCTGCAGCAAGCATTGCTGGAGATAAAAGAGGAAAATGCAAGATTGAAGAAGATGGTTTTGCAACAACCGGGCATGGAGGAGATCGAGAGACGCCGGCGTACCCTGATACAGCGGCGGCTGTGGGACACGGTGTTCTCTCCCCTCGACGACCCCCCACGATTTGAGTTACCGAAACTTCTGCTGCCCAAGGCTAAGGAGCAACCGGAGGCTACCCCCAAAAGTACCGACCCTGATCCCACCGATGAAGCGGTGGAGGCGAAGGAGGTTGAGGAGGTACCGCCAGTTCCGGAGTGCCCGCCCGGCCAGGAGGCCGCAGCAGATGATCGATCCCCGGAAGGGACACCGGAGGGGTCCTGTCCGTCATTACCAGACGTCGACTGGGATGAGATGGCGCGCCTGGATGACGTCGCCTACGCCGCCCAGTGGGAACGTGAGTGGCAGCGTCGCGAAGAGGAACAGCGACGCCGGCAGGAGGAAGAACAGGAGGCTCAGGGCAACCGACAGCGGCAGCATGCAGAGCTCAACGCGGATAAGGAAAGTGTCCGCCGGGAAAAAGGTACTCTAAGGGAACCGCGGCGGCAGGGGTGCGTTACAGAGTTTCAGCTCCGGAAGGGCTGGGGCTTCATTAGAGAACCGGGCCTCTACCCAGGGGTCTTTGTCAGCAGACGCGACGTAGAATCCCACCTGCCCATCGGCCATCCCGGGAGGGACCTAGTTAATGGAGACATTGTCACCTATACGCGGCACTGGGGTATGAAGGGATGGTATGCCCTTAATGTCACAATCGTCCGTGACCCCGTCCCCGACGCAGGTATCGTCACCACTACCGCAGCGTCCCCGTCTCGAGCTCAAATAGCACCAGGCCGTGCCCCAGCATCGCCCCCTGCAGACCCATCACAATCTACGACGCAATCGGCGTCTCACAAGGAGAAAGTACCCGTTGCGCCCCTAGTGGTTCGCACAAGGACTGTAGCGACCCAAACCCTAATAGCAGGTCACGACTTGTTAGTCATGGGATCTAGGGATCATCGCATTGTTCCAGCCCCCGGGGTGGAAAATGTCATTGAAGTCAAGAAAATGTGAAGAACGGTAGGACCCAGACAGGGTTTACCGCAGCTAAGAAGATGTATATAAGTTTTTATAAAAGTGAAAATAGTTTGCACAGTTGATATGAGTATATAATGTTTACATATATTGTCAAAAATAGAATGCCCGGCTGGGTAAGCAGATAAAGAGAGTTTTTGCACTTTATGGTATTTATGTGATAAGTGGTCGCATATTTGCACCAAGTTTATAGGGAATACTCTAGTTGAGTAAATAGAATATGATATAATGTGAATTATTTGAAAATGTGTCTTATAATGGACTTTGAGGCTGAGGACTGTGCCAGCCCAGAACTTATCCTGTAAATAGTTGCGCTTCGGTGCATTATATTGGTTTTACATAAAACCAGCTCAACTACCTCTGAATATAAAACCCGTGTGGTGTGGCACTGAGTGAGGTCTGCATTCAGATGTCCTGCAGCCCACCCAGGACCCACGTTGAAGGTTTGGTGCGGGTCCTTCACAAGAATACTGTGTATTTATTGAATGTTTTGATGCTTTAATACTTTTTGTATTTTCCTACTGTACATAATGCAACGTTCAAGAAATTCGTACCTCCCGGATGGGAAGAGTTAATGTTTGTTGTTAATATAAAACAAAATGTCTTCTTGTATTTCACAGCCCGGGAGTGCTGTCTTTTACCATGGGGGAATGTGTAGCCCTGGTGTGAAGGCACACGCAGTACCCTGGAGGATGTGTGGAGAGATGATAGTTTAATGCTCAATAAACATTCACTCCATCACACACTTAGACACACCCATAGGTTATAAAGGCTAGTGAGTCAGTCAGTTCATGCAGTCAGTTCATGCAGTCAGTTCATTCAGTCAGCAGCAGAGCTCAGTGCAGTTCAGTCTGTGAGAGCAGTCTGTGCAGAAGGGAGGAGGAGTGAGCAGCAGATCCTTCAGTCGCCTGTCCCAAGGACAGTGAAGTTCAGTGACGTGCTCCTGAACTGGGAGATTACTGAGCACCTGTTAGCAAACTCTGGAAAGAAGTAAGAAGGGATTAACCTGCATAGCCTTTGGAAGTGTGGAGTGCTTATGCTACAAGCGCGGACAGGGCGAAAGGCGCAGTGGAAGAGAACAGAAAAGTGCTTTAGGTATAGGATACCTGCACAAACTAACCGGTCACTGGGGACCGAAGCATCACTACAGCTTCAGGCGTAGGGATAGAAGAACCAGAGGCTTACTGGACCTTAGGTTACAGAAAGCAGCCCTTGGAGTGTCGGTACGTAACAGGGGTCAGGGAGAGTGGGAACCTTGAGTCGATGCAGGACAACAGCAGGAACTCAGCTCTCTCAAAGGAAGGCTCCGACCACAAAACTGACCGGGCAGTACAGCTTGGAGAAGCTGGAGTATTCGGAGTGGACTTGGCTCTATGCTAGTCGGACTCGCCATTTTGAAAGTGAAGGAGGCCCATAACCTGTTCAGCTATTGTCTCGAAACACATCCTCCATCCGACCAGCCTCCCTGGGACCTGCCTTATCATCTGACAAGTAAAAGGTATGGAAAGACGCTGGATGGTGTGAGACTGATTTATTTATCTGCACCCGACATCATTAATTCCATAGACTTTGAGGGACCAGTCCCACCTGTAGGGGACCCGACATCTAGCTGCCATAACATCCCCTCAGAGATCTACAGCAGCGCTGGTCTTAATGATCAGAGAACTACAGGTGGCGTCACAAACTGTTATACACCTATCCCCTGTAAATATATCCCCCAACAAACGCCTGACCGCCAGGGCCACAGACCGAGCCACCGCTACCTGTGACAACCCCATAGACTTCCATGGGCTCGGCTCTGAGTACCCCATTGCTCTGGTAACCCACAATTGTGGTGCGGGTCACAACATGTATGTATGTATGTAGCATCCACATTTATAAATCTCGGCAGCACGGATGAGAGTTCATAGGTAAAACAAGTCGGCAATCGCCCAAAGAATGAGAAAAATGCTGCCTATTTATCCAGTGATTGGATTGTTTATGGCGGAACAGAAATCCTTGTTCTCATCACCGGTGAAAACTGTACATGTGCTGCTGACAACATGATGCTGTTTGGGGACAGATTGATCTATTAGTGATCGTTCTGTGCCCGTCATTGTTCCTCATCCTGTGTAAAGAGACCTGGAAACAACGACTTCAATATTGTCGATCGCGCTCATTTACGGCCTGAACTCAGCGCATGTAAATGCAACAGAAATTTTTCTGTGTGATGGTGCAATATGTGAGCATTTAGGGCCACGCTTTAAACTTTAGCCCAGGGCCCCACTCTGTCTAAAACCGGTCCTGCCTTTAAGTTAGGGATCTCATAAAATTTGGAAGGACCTAGTGGATCCCATGAGCAGCCCCACGTGAGCTCACCAAGGGGAGGTGTGTAGGCGTAAGCTTGATCTAATAAAAAGCAGCATTTAGGTTTGATCTCTCATCAGTCCTGGAAGGTGCTGCTCATTGTGGGTTCAGTCCATTTTTCTAAGGAGCACCTCCCTCTGCCAAGTTCTGAGCCATTTCCGTGACATCAGGTTTAGTAATTCTCTTTTGTTATTCCTTTTATTTTATGGAATTGTATATACCTTACTGTTTTGTTCCCATTTTGTATCATCTTGTATATTTTTATAAACACTGCTTACCTTTCCGGACTAAATATATCAAATTTAATAGCTCTGTTCCTCTTGCTCTGTAAACCGCACCCTGAAGCCATATTCTACCTGTAACGGATATCCTATTGACCTGTATAAGCGATTGGTGGTGGCAGCTTGTGACAGTGACTGTTCGGGGGAATATACATATATTCCATGTGTTGGATTCGGAGGTGTACTGTATATACCATACGCTCACTATTAGGTCCCCAATAACGAGCCTAGTAGAGGAAGCAGCCGCGGTTTCGTCCATCAGTCTTTAGTCAATTGAGTAATTGTCCTGATGATTGGAGGCAGCGGAGTTGCGTCTCCCTGACATAACTGGTGACAGCGGTGGTATCTGCGTGACCCTCCACAACTGTTATCTGTGAAAACTTCTATGGAAAATCCACTTTTCTGTTCACATCAGGAGGTTTTTTAGAACCTTTTTTACTACACACATTAGGCAATGTTCAGTAGTGGACAACCCCTTTAGCAGTGTTATCGGAGTGACTTCACAAATTTTGCCCTTAGATTGGCTAAATGTTAGGCCGGGATCACACATTCGGGAAAATAGCACGGTTCTCGCGCGAGTCTCTCGCATGAACACCCGGCACTGCCGCCGCCACTCGGACAGCAGCGTGCAGCTGCATGTAATTCTATGCAGCCTCACGCTCCGGTCCGAGTGCCGGCGGCAGCGCCGGGTGTTCATGCGAGAGACTCATGCGAGTTTCTCGCATGTGTGATCCCGGCCTTAATAGTACCATTAGAGGGATCCACTAATGTGTAGCCCTGGTGTGAAGGCACACGCAGTACCCTGGAGGATGTGCGGAGAGGTAATGGTTAAGAGCTCGACATGACTTACATACACTTCAGACACACCCAGCAGGGGTGTCTAGGGGAGTGTCCTGTAGGACAGGAGTCAGAGAGTTCTCCTGTGAGCGTGGAGACAGAAGTCTGTAGTTCTCCTGAGAGAGTGAAGGAAGTCAGGACTAGTACCTGTGGGAGAAACGAGATTCCTGTTAGATACAGAGAGACAGTGCAAAAGTGGAGGCTAGTACAGATAACCGAATGTTATCCTAGCCTAGTCAGTGCTGTTATTGAGAGTCGAGCAGGGCGAAGGGCGCAGAGGAAAGAATTATTAAAGTGCCTTAAGGATTGGACTATCCGGCATTATTCTCCGGTCACTGGAGACCGAAGTGTCACTACAGCTTCGGGCGTAGAGATAGAAAAACCAGAGTCTTACTGGACCTTAGGTCACAGAAAGCAGCCTTGGAGTGTCGGTACGTAACGGGGTCAAGTGGAGTAGGGACTTTGAGTCAGTGCACGACAAAAACAAGAACCTAGTTCCATTACTGGAAGACTCCGACCACAAAACTGACCGGGCAGTACAGCTTTGGAGGAATTGGAGTGAACTTGGCTCTATGCAGGTTGAACTCATCATATTGGAAAGTAAAGGAGGCCCCCAACCTGCTCTGCCGTTACCTCAAAGCACATCCTCCACCCGACCAGCCTCCCTGGGACCTGCCTTATCATCTGACAAGTAAAAGGTATGGAAAGACGCTGGATGGTGTGAGACTGATTTATTTATCTGCACCCGACATCATTAATTCCATAGACTTTGAGGGACCAGTCCCACCTGTAGGGGACCCGACATCTAGCTGCCACATCATCCCCTCAGAGATCTACAGCAGCGCTGGTCTTAGTGATCAGAGAACTACAGGTGGCGTCACGAATGTTATACACCTATCCCCTGTAAATATTCCCCCCAACATACGCCTGACCGCCAGGGCCACAGACCGAGCCACCGCTACCTGTGACAACCCCATAGACTTCCATGGGCTCGGCTCTGAGTACCCCATTGCCCTGGTAACCCACAATTGTGGTGGCAGGTCAAGTCAACTTGGCGTCACGAACAGGATGCGAAACTCGCAAAATTGCGAGCCCTGTGTGCCTGTGGAGGTGTTTTTGTGAAAAAGGACTGTTTTGCTATTTTTGGCGCTAAAATCCGCCATTTTGCCGCCAAATTCGCGCCCTCAGGCGCTGGAGAAGAAGGTGGGCGTGGATTCGTGGGCGTGTGCCCCCCTGTGGCGCGAAGAGAATGCCTGCCCTCTCAAAGTGCTATTACAATATGCGATCCTGCCCTACAGCAAAGGAGGTCCGCCTCCTCTTCACCTTCCCTGCAAAGAGGAGGAGACGCAAACCCCGCCTCCACGGAAGAGACCGGACGTCTCTGGTAGAAGATGAGAGTCGGTTCTGGAACATCATGGAAGCAGGACGTGTGCAGCCGAGCAGGGAAGCGGTGGAAGGCAGGCCCCGCTCCCCAGCCAAGCTGCCACTAGAACCGGAACCATCCGTGGTCCTGCACCTGCAGCAAGCATTGCTGGAGATTAAGGAAGAAAATGCCAGATTGAAAAAGATGGTTTTGCAACAACCGGGCATGGAGGAGATCGAGAGAAGTCGGCGTACCCTGATTCAGCGGCGGCTGTGGGACGCGGTGTTCTCTCCCCTCGACGACCCCCCACGATTTGACTTACCGAAACTTCTGCTGCCCAAGGCTAAGGAGCAACCGGAGGCTACCCCCAAAAGTACCGACCCTGATCCCACCGATGGAGCGGTGGAGGCGAAGGAGGTTGAGGAGGTACCGCCAGTTCCGGAGCGCCCGCCCGGCCAGGAGGCCGCAGCAGATGATCGATCCCCGATAGGGACACCGGAGGGGTCCTGTCCGTCATTACCAGACGTCGACTGGGATGAGATGGCACGCCTGGATGACGTCGCCTATACCGCCCAGTGGGAACGTGAGTGGCAGCGTCGCGAGGAGGAACAGCGACGCCGGCAGGAGGAAGAACAGGAGGCTCAGCGCAACCGACAGCGGCAGCATACAGAGCTCATCGCGGATAAAGAAAGTGTCCGCCGGGAAAAAGGTACTCTGAGGGAACCGCGGCGGCAGGGGTGTGTGACAGAGTTCCAGCTCCGGAAGGGCTGGGGCTTCATTAGAGAACCGGGCCTCTACCCAGGGGTCTTTGTCAGCAGACGCGACGTAGAATCCCACCTGCCCATCGGCCATCCCGGGAGGGACCTAGTAAATGGAGACATTGTCACCTATACGCGGCACTGGGGTATAAAGGGATGGTATGCCCTTAATATCACAATCGTCCGTGACCCCGTCCCCGACGCAGGTAACGTCACCACTACCGCAGCGTCCCCGTCTCGAGCTCAAATAACACCAGGCCGTGCCCCAGCATCGCCCCCTGCAGACCCATCACAATCTACGACGCAATCGGCGTCTCACAAGGAGAAAGTACCCGTTGCCCCCCTAGTGGTTCGCACGAGGACTGTAGCAACCCAAACCCTGATAGCAGGTCACGACCTGTTGGTCATGTGCTCTAAGGAGCATCGCATTGTTCCAGCCCCCGGGGTGGAAAATGTAGTTGAAGTAATTAAACAGTAAAGACCGGTAGGATCCAGACAGGGGTCTACCGCATGTAACGTTGTAGAAAGTTTGAGAATTTTTGCCAGAGTTGCACTTTATTGCCAAATGTATCTATGTTTTATATATAATGAGTAGAATGCCCGGCTGGGTACCAGAATGAAGATTTGAAAAAGTTAATTGCAGATTCTTGCATATAGAATACCCTGGTTGGGTAAGGTAGAATTTAAAGTTAAAATAAGTATATATATAGATATATAATGTAAATATTGAAGTGAAAAGAATATATATGTGTTCTTTTATTATGTCATGGACTTAGAGGCTGAGGACTGTGCCAGCCCAGAACTTATCTTTGTACATAGTTGCGCTTCGGTGCATTATATTGGTTTTACATGAAACCACAGCACAATTATTACCTCTGAATATAAAACCCGTGTGGTGTGGCACTGAGTGAGGTCTGCATTCAGATGTCCTGCAGCCCACCCAGGACCCACGTTGAAGGTTTGGTGCGGGTCCTTCACAAGAATACTGTGTATTTATTGAATGCCTTGATGCTTTAATACTTTCCTACTGTACATAATGCAACGTTTAAGAAATTCTTACCTCCCGGATGGGAAGAGTTGTAATGTTTATTGTTAATATGAAAAACAAAATGTCTTATTGTATTTCACAGCCCGGGAGTGCTGTATTTTACCATGGGGGAATGTGTAGCCCTGGTGTGAAGGCACACGCAGTACCCTGGAGGATGTGCGGAGAGGTAATGGTTAAGAGCTCGACATGACTTACATACACTTCAGACACACCCAGCAGGGGTGTCTAGGGGAGTGTCCTGTAGGACAGGAGTCAGAGAGTTCTCCTGTGAGCGTGGAGACAGAAGTCTGTAGTTCTCCTGAGAGAGTGAAGGAAGTCAGGACTAGTACCTGTGGGAGAAACGAGATTCCTGTTAGATACAGAGAGACAGTGCAAAAGTGGAGGCTAGTACAGATAACCGAATGTTATCCTAGCCTAGTCAGTGCTGTTATTGAGAGTCGAGCAGGGCGAAGGGCGCAGAGGAAAGAATTATTAAAGTGCCTTAAGGATTGGACTATCCGGCATTATTCTCCGGTCACTGGAGACCGAAGTGTCACTACAGCTTCGGGTGTAGAGATAGAAAAACCAGAGTCTTACTGGACCTTAGGTCACAGAAAGCAGCCTTGGAGTGTCGGTACGTAACAGGGGTCAAGTGGAGTAGGGACTTTGAGTCAGTGCACGACAAAAACAAGAACCTAGTTCCATTACTGGAAGACTCCGACCACAAAACTGACCGGGCAGTACAGCTTTGGAGGAATTGGAGTGAACTTGGCTCTATGCAGGTTGAACTCATCATATTGGAAAGTAAAGGAGGCCCCCAACCTGCTCTGCCGTTACCTCAAAGCACATCCTCCACCCGACCAGCCTCCCTGGGACCTGCCTTATCATCTGACAAGTAAAAGGTATGGAAAGACGCTGGATGGTGTGAGACTGATTTATTTATCTGCACCCGACATCATTAATTCCATAGACTTTGAGGACCAGTCCCACCTGTAGGGGACCCGACATCTAGCTGCCACATCATCCCCTCAGAGATCTACAGCAGCGCTGGTCTAAAGGTACTGCCACACTAAGCTATCCCGCTAGCGATCTCGTTAGCGTTGCATACTAATGAGATCGCTAGCGGGATTGTTTCTATATCGCTAAATGCGGCCACATTTAGCGATATAGTTAACGACGCTATCGCCGTTAGCGATCTTCTTAACGACTTTAGCGGTACAAAAGTACCGCTAAATCGCTAAGAAAAGGTGCCACACAGCGATTAGATACTTACCCAGCGGGAGTGCCAGCGATGAAATAGGGTCCGGAACGATTCCAGCGACGAGCGAGATCACAGCAGGAAGCTCGTCGCTGGAAGCTGCCGCACTGAACAATATCGCTAACGGATCGCTAAATAGTGACGTTTTTTAGCGATCCCGTTAGCGATATTGTTTAGTGTGGCATACCCTTTAGTGATCAGAGAACTACAGGTGGCGTCACGAATGTTATACACCTATCCCTTGTAAATATACCCTCCAACATACGCCTGACCGCCAGGGCCACAGACCGAGCCACCGCTACCTGTGACAACCCCATAGACTTCCATGGGCTCGGCTCTGAGTACCCCATTGCTCTGGTAACCCACAATTGTGGCGGGTCACAACACTAACAGGACCAGAGTGATGCTATTAAAATTACCATCAGAGTGACCCATTAACAGCACCATCAGAATGATCTTATTACCAGTACCACCAGAGTGATGGTTGTCTTGCACTATGGCACTTTATTGGGTGTTTGGTGGTGGCTTTGATAAGGAGTCCCGGTAAGAGCCAGGGAGGGTCAGACGAGGTGGAGTGGGGCGCCACTTCGCTACCCAGGGTGCCAACCTCCGCTGTCAGGAAGTGTAAGGCACACTCTATTGTGTGAGCCCTTATTATTCGGCAGCTCTCCTCCTATACAACGAGTACTGACAACCATCTTATCACCGCTGTCAGTAATTGCAGACCGCTCATGCATATGTTTACATCCCCCGTTACATAACCGTCTTTCCTGCCATACAGAATATACATAATCTCTACATATCTCGCTCCCCCGGGACAGCGGCAGTCACAGCGCCGGCATCTGCTGACATATAAACCGGCCGTGAAGTGCGCAGGATTGGGGGCTACCTAAAAAACACAGGAATAAAACACAGCGACCCACAGACCCTGAAAAGAAATGAGAAATAATCTCTAGATATCTTAATTCATTTAAAAAAAAATTGTAAACATTTGCTTTCTTTTCTGATAGTGTTCACATAGGTTTTCCTGGTTTATGTAAATGAGGTCTAATTAGTAGATAAATTAAAAGTTTGACAAGTTTCTAATAAACGTTTTGTTTCCTCATTATTATCATCACATGTGCTGTCAGTGAATGAGAACAGTCTTACTGCAGTAACCCTGAACGTAGTTAGTCCTCCAGACAAGTGGATACAATTGAATCCAGTATAGACCATTCTCTGTGAGATCTGCTGGATTGCTACAATGAATGAGCCTAGAGACCAGGATGTTTAGCTCCTAAAGCATGGATATACATAGGATTCCATCTGCAGCTACCACTAGGGGGAGCTCCCTGTATACAGAGATACATGATAAGATCCTGTCTGCAGTCACCACTAGGGGGAGCTCCCTGTATACAGAGATACATGATAAGATTCTGTCTGCAGCCACCACTAGGGGGAGCTCCCTGTATCCAGAGTCATACAGCCACCACTAGAGGCCTGTAGTCTGTGGAGGAAGGTGTGCGACTGTTTGCTCCAGGAGAGAGACCAGTTTTTTTTTCTTACACCCAGGAATCCCCCCTCTCTGACCCAAGAAAGAGAGGGGTGTAGTGGATGAACTGTGGGGCTAAGTCCCCATCTCCCACCCCTCGGTCTAAGCCGGCGGGGGGTGGGAGCTCATTGCTACCGGCAAAGAGGGTCACCAGATCCAGCAAGGCCCAAAACATGGAGGAGCCCAGGAAGACCCAGGAGGGCTGCAAAGCTCCTAAGGCTGAGGCGAGGGCCACTGCGGTGTCTCCTCCCGGAGGTGAGCGGAGTACTCGCAGAGGTGCAGCGGCGGCGGTGCAGAAGGACTGGGGCACTAGGGCCGCAGGGGAGCCGGTTACCAGCTATGGCTCCCGCATCCATGTGTACCTCTGCGAGTATGAGGAGGCTGGGAAGACCCTGAGGAGGCTCCGGGAGGAGATGAAGGAGGCGAGGCAGGCTGCAGAGAGGGCCTCCTGTGCAGAGAAGTCTGCCCTAACAGCCAGGATATCCAGTCTGAGGATCGGCATTGAGGGCATGGAAGCCCGGAGAGCGGCTATACTGGATAACAGCGGGCCTTTCCGGGAAAAACTGGACAATGAGGACAGATTCCATAACATGGCTGCTGTGAAGGAGCCAGAGGGGTCTCGGCGTCCGACCCAGGTGGAGGAGGTGGACCATGTGGAGATGGAGGAGGCACCGTACCCACCTGGGGGCTTGGTAAGTGATCTCCAGGCCACACACAGCGGGATAGATCCAGTGCAGGTCCCACTCCCATCAGACAATAGTATTTCAGAGGATGATGGGGGTGATGCGGATGATAGCGGCAGCGATAACAGCAGTAGTGGGGGTTGCCTCGTCTTGCAGCAGATCCGTCAGCTGGAGTCCCCAGTAAATTATGCCCACCTGAAGTTTGGGGATGAGGTCTGCGAGGACGAGGCAACCAGGAGGGGAAAAAGAAACGGAAAAAAAGGAAGAAAACATGGGAGGAGAGGTTGGTGTTTGTGCCCCTTCCTGGGACCCCCCAGTCCCGCTGTGTGGAACCCGCTACCCACCCCGGCCCGGGACCTGCAGTGGTTCCGGTGCGAGGGAGCGGGGAGAGTACAAGTCATATGGCGCCGGTCGCCGTCTCTGCTGGCAGTAGCAGAGGGGGCGAGAGTGGGCATGCGGCTGCAGAGCCGGACAGTGTGCATGGTCTGGAGTGTGGCCCTGTGGCGGGCGGTAATAACATCTGTGGAGGTGTCCAGGCCCGATCCTCTGTGAAAACCGGGGACAGCCTGGCGCCTGCTGCACCCGCTGACGCTCGGGGGGTGGAGGCTGTGGGTACCTTGCCGGTGGTCACCGCTCCCCGCAGGGTTGGCGGTGCACTGTCAGCCGGGGCCTCATCATTGGCGGCGTGTGCTGTGGTGTCGGGGTCCCCCACATGCAGATCCGATGCTGGATCAAAGTCAGGGGCCCCGGCACCGATTATCATCTCAGGTGCAGCTGTAATGGCTGCGGTAATGCCTGGCCCGGATCGCACCACCGGGGTCATCTGCATGTGTGTCACCTGTATCTGCGAGGAACCAGGTGGTGAAGTGCACACAGGAGTGTGGAGATGGTCTGCACGAGAGGCTGGAGCAACATTCTGCAAGCAGCACATGCTCTGCTGAAAAGCAGGGTGTGGTAACTAAACTCTGCAATACCACTCTTAAAGGGGCAGTAGCACTGCAAATAGCAACCCCCCCAGCAGAAAGCAGTGAAAAAAACACAAATGGAAATGTAAATAATAATGGAAGTGGTGCAAGTGGTGTGAATAGTGTCTGTGACAATGGTGAAGGGTCAGGTGTTGGAGGGGTGGTTTCTGCTGGAGGTATGGTTGGTGTGAATGGTGCCAGTGTAGGAAAGGAAAAAAATAAAAGTTCTACTAGTAAAAATGGTGTGGCTGAGTTAAGTGAGGTGGAGATGGTTGACTGTGAAGTTGAGGGTTCAGAGAATATAGGGGCTGGTCCATCGTCCACCTCACCTGCAGGCACCATAAGTTATGCGGCTGCTGCCGGTGGGGTTCTGCGGGGGTCTTCCTCATCTCCGGACCCAGGGAATGATGCTTTTCGCCGCCGCTTCCTGGAGGCCCTCAAAAAAGGGGAGCGGACGATCAATGTAGAGGGAAGAGAGGTGGAGTTGTCCTACTGGCTAGATAAGTTTGGTCTAGCTGCCTTCCAAGAGAAAAGGGGGGTGGAGACCGTGTGGTCCCTCCCGACAGCCGGGCAGGGGGTCTCCAGGAGAAATGTTGTTCGTCTTCGCTGGAGGGGCAATGAGGCCTGTCCATCTAGGACAAATGTGGTGAAGCTCCTCATGAAGATGGACTTCAGGGCTATTGACATCTTTGCTCTGATACATCCTTTTGGGACCTCCACCTTTGATATCAGCTTTGTTCGGCCAGAGGGCTTAGAGCTCTTTTGGTCAAATTATGAGCTGGTAAAAGAGGAGCCCGGCTGGCGAGGGTTTGCTGTGGAGGCAATTTCTCGCCAAAGTGGGCCAAAGAAAGTGACCGTTTTAACATGTAATGAGTCCCTTTCTGGCGTTGACATAATGACCTGGTTGAGCCGGTACGGCAAGGTTGTGGAGATCCCTAAGAAGAATCGGGACGATTTTGGCATCTGGTCAGGAGGCTGGACCTTCATGGTAAAGTTGAAGCGTTCAGGGGGCACTGTCACCCACATCCCTTCCTCGGCTTTCCTGGGAAGGGATCGTATTCTGGTCTTCTACCAGGGGCTGCCGAAGGTCTGCCACAGGTGCGGTGATCCTCGCCACTTCAGCGCGGGCTGCAAGGTGCAGAAATGTGCCTTGTGTGGCGAGGTGGGTCACCTCGCCGCGTCCTGTGGTGTCATTCGATGTCACCTGTGTGGTGATCTAGGTCACCCGTTCAGCCGCTGCCCTCGTTCCTTCTCTAATGCCATGGCCAGCCGGGCGGAGGGGAGCCGTGAGGAAGTTCTTGGCGGTGCAACTTCTGCAGGGGTTGGTGGTGGCGGCAGGGGAGGAGCTGAGGGGCCGATGAGGAATGGCAGGGCTAGGGGTCCCTCTTACCAGCGGAGGCAGGCAAGGCGTCAGGAGGGCAGGGGGCAGGAGGAGCCTCAGGAAACTGGGGTAATGGCTGCCCCCTCCTCCGAGGCGACGGCCCATGTCACTGAGGCCCCGGGGGAGAAGCGGTGAATGAGGAGATCAGTCGGATGGAGAATGAGGAAGTGGCTGATCTCTCAGATGCCTCACAATATGAAAGTTTTGATGAGGATGGAGGGGAACAGCCAAAAGAAATGGGTGACAAGGGTACCAAGAGTGCCAAAATAAAAAAAAGAAGAAAAAAGGTGGAAAATCTTCTTCCCTGACCAAGGTGCCTAAGGAAGGTCCCACCTACTCCCCTCTGATCTCCCTCTCCAACCGGTTCCAAGCCCTTGACGACCCTGCTGAGATGGGGGTCGGGGGTGAGGTTCCGGAGGTAACATCTGGGGGGTCTTTGGGAGGGGGCGGAGTCCCTTCTCCGGAAGGTATGTCTTCTTCAGGAGGTGGGGCCAACCCTGCGTCTGGAGATGAGAAAGAGGTGGGGGGGATGGATACCTCTGTCTCTTTGAAAAGAAGAGGGGGGGCTTCATCGTCCGGAGATGAGCGGGCTAGGAAAAAGGGTGGGGGGAAGAAAAAGGCCATCTAACTCGATCACTCATGATGGCGGCACCCACCCCGTTGACTCTGGCGACCATTAATGTCGCTAGTATAAAGTCAGATGCGGCTAGATTTGCGGCCTTTGATTTTCTCACCCGATTTGAGGCTGACATTTTGTTTTTGCAGGAGACCAGACTTACGGATATGGGGGCCATACGCAAGGCGGAGAGTGAGTGGAGGTGCGGGTCCTCATACTGGTCTCTTGCGGCCGAGCCGTGTAGCGGGGTGGCAGTCCTTTTTAAGACTGCATCGGTTGAATGCCGGAGAGTTATCGAGGTAGAAATGGGTAGGTGCCTGGTCTTAGACGTCTTCATGAGGGGACAGGAGCTTCGGCTCATTAACATCTATGGTCCACAGTCAAAGTGGGACCGTAAATGTCTCTTCCTGAAGATTAAGCCCTATCTTTTTACGAGTCGGCAGGTGGTCTTTGGAGGTGACTTTAACACTGTCACAAGGCTTCGTGATAGGGGAGGCTCCATTGACCGGCTGGCTTATGATAGTAATACTCTTAATAGCATAGCTAGTGACGCTCGCCTGGTGGATGTCCACATCCGGCACACCCAAGGTCACTGTGGTTTCACCTTTCATAGAGGTAGCTGTAGGTCTAGGATAGACAGGTTTTTTTTGAAGGAGGAAGCCATCTCTTCAGCAGTGTCCGTTGTTGAGGTGGAGTTCTCCGATCACTGTCTGATTTCTTTTCTCTGAATGTTTCAGAAACCCCTCGGATGGGAAAGGGACTATGGAAGCTGAATTCGTCCCTCTTGGAAGAAGCAGAGATAAGACAATCCTTTGAGGACTTTCTTCAGAGCCAGGTACCGCTTTTGGATCTCTGTAGCGATAAGTCAGAGTGGTGGGAGATCTTCAAGGAACGGGTTGCGAGTTTTCTTCCGCCAGCTCTCGAGCCACAGGAGCCTGAGCAGGTACCGCCTGTATCAGGAACTGAGGAGGAAACTCGAACATCTCGTCTCGGCTGGAGGTGACCGTGAGGAGATCTCCAGAGTGAAGTCTTACTCAAGAGGTGTCAGTACGATAGGCACACATCTTTGGTTTTTGAGAGGGATTTCGGGAGGTACCGCTCGCCCGACCCCTACAGAAACTGTAAGATGTCAGTGAGTTGTAAGGTGGTGACAGGACTGATCGACAGTACGGGTTCCCTGAACAGATCCAAATCAGGGATCCTGGAGGTGATCAGATCTTTCTACTCACA
>JARQOD010000001.1:991318342-991414132 GCA_033576555.1 Oophaga sylvatica | reverse complement strand
CCCTTTATCCTGAAGTGAATGTCCCTTCATTCCAGCTTAGCAAATCTTCCTGATAAAAGGGAAGACGAGTCTGCAGGACACGCTGGACAGAAAAACGGAGACGGCAACAATTTCCATCTGCGAGGCCGTGTACATAGATTCGATATTAAGGATCTAGGTGTACTTGTTAAGTTCCCCTGAGCCGGTTGGACCGTCTAAGGACGGCGAGGCAAGATGGATCCCCTCTATCGAGGTAGATGGGCTTTTCTAGTTGAAGGATAATGCGTCACTGCTATCCAGGGCGCAATCCTCGGCAGTTACAGTCAGAAGAGCACTGTAACTTGGATGGAACGCGGTTTTCCAACAGGGTTTGCTATCTTTAGCTTAGAAAGTGGTCAGCTATTTGACTGACCTCACGGAGCTGATTGCCAAGACAAAGGCAAAAGAAACAGCTTTATCGCACGCAGAGCTGTGACTTCTGCGTCTGGCAGGACTAGTGCCGATAGTTATTGGCAGTCCCTTTCGGTTCAAGGGATGATCTGGCCAACCCTCTGGGGGTTTGTGTCGTGTCTCTCTCTCTCTTTTTCAAAAAAAAAAAAATCCGCCAAGGCGGACTGACATCTGACATTCCGTCAGAGCCAAGCATGAAGTCGCTTCGCTCCGTTATGGCAGCCCTGTCGCAGATCGATTCTTTGGTCAATCGACATTCGCGACGCTTATTGGCATGTTTCCGTCGGAAGAGCTCATCAGCGCTTCCTTCATTTTTGCCATAGAATCAACCATTACAACGATTCTGGCGCCTAAATCTCATGGCAATTCTTCAAAGACGGGGACTTACGATTCGTCCCTATTTGGACGACCTTTCGATTGTGGCCTCAAAGGAGAAGTCGTCTCTGGAATCGTCGCAGGCAATCCTGTTTTTGAGGATGCATTTCGACACGGTACGGGCGGTGTTGTCCCTACCTCCAGACAAGCAGGCATGTCTGCTCCAACATGTACAGATTATGAAGTCTGTGACAGCAATGTCCCTTCGGAAGGTATGCGCCTTCTGGGTTTGATGGTGGCGTCCATGGAGCACCTCCGTTTGCCCAATTTCATTTCAGAGTTCTCCACAGGCTCATTCTGAGTCGTTGGAATCGGTCGCAATCACTGGATTGCAGTGTCACCATTTCTCGCGGGGTGCGAGAATCCCTAGGATGGTGGTTACGTCCAGGAGCGTTATCCCTGGGAAAGTCTTTCTCCCTCCGAAGTGGTCGGTCATAACCACCAATGCCAGCCTGACGGGCTGGGGAGGGTGTCTGGAACGATCTTCGGATCCAGGGAGTATGGTCATCGGAAGAGTCGGTTCTACCGATCAACATCCTGGTATTGAGGGAAAAAAATTTTTCTTTGCCTCCAACACTGGACGGTCTCCTTGAGCGGTTATGCCAGTCCGAGTGCGGACAGACAATGCGACGGCGGTCGCGTATATCAACCACCAAGGCGGGACGAGGAGTTCCCATGCTGAAGGTGTCTCGGATACTGATTTGGGCCGAGACCTGGGTTCCAGTCATCTCTGCAATTCACATTCCAGGAGTCCAGAATACCACGGCGGACTTCCTCAGTCGCGAGAAGATGATTCCCGGAGGCTTCCGTTGGGGAACCCACCAAGTGGACTTGATGGGGTCCAGGTTTGATACCAAATTACCGACCTTCGTGTCCAGGTACAAGGACACGAAGGCTGTGGCGGTAGACGCTCTGGTGGATCCGTGGGACCATTTCGAGCTAGTCTATGTGTTTCCGCCGATATCCTTACTTCCTCTGGTGCTGCGTCGGATCAGACTGGAGAGAATTCCGGCTATTTTGATAGCTCAGATTGGCCAAGGAGGACGTGGTTCTCGACACTAGTGTCGCTTTTGGCGGCGCCGCCATTTCCACTTCCTCTGCGCCCGGTCCTGTTAACCTAGGGACTCACTCTTTATCCGGGCTTGAAGTCTCTGCGTTTGACGGAGTAGCTCTTGAGACCAAAATGTTAACCCGTAGAGGTTTTTTCAGCCAGAAGTCCGGCTACTACTAGGATTTACCACAAAACTTGGGAAACCTTCTTTTCGTGGTGTTCGGGATCTTCACGGAACCCGAGAAAGTTTTCCATTCCCAATCTGTTGGTTTTCTACAGCATGGGTTAGACAAGGGTTTGACAGTTAGCACCCTGAAAGGTCAGGTTTTTCTGCTCTGTCCTTATTATTTCGGAGGGCTATTGCCTCGCGTAGGGACATGCTTTCCCTTTTCCGCGGTATAGCTCGTAAGTTTCCGCCGCGGAAGGCTCCCGTGTCTCCTTGGCGGCTCAACCTTGTTTTGGAGGCTCTTCAGCATAAACCTTTTGAGCCTATGGTTTCTGCTAGCCTTTCTTTCCTTTCTTGGAAGGTGGTTTTCCTTGTTGCAGTCACTTCCTTGAGGAGAGTTTCTGAGTTGGCAGCTCTTTCTTGTTCGCCTCCTTTTCTGGAGTTTTTTCCGGATCGTGTAGTGCTTCGCACTCGGGGTGATTTTTTGCCTAAAGTGGTGTCACAATTTCATGTTAACCAGGATATTGTGTTGCCTTCACTCTGTCCGGATCCGAAGAATGCGAAAGAGCGAGATTTATACACATTGGATTTAGTGCGGGCCTTGAAGTTTTATCTATCTATTACTCAAGGTTTTCGTAAGACGGATTCCCTGTTTGTGGTTCCAGCAGGTCGTTGGCGTGGTCAACGAGCTTCCAAGGATTCTATAGCTCGTTGGATCCGGTCAGCTATTTTGGAGGCTTACCGCCTTCGGGGTGAATCTTGCCGATTAAGATTCGAGCCCATTCCACGAGAGCTGTGGCTTCATCGTGGGCTTTTCATCAAGGTGCCTCGGCAGTGCAGCTCTGCCGAGCGGCAACTTGGCGCTCTGTCCACACGTTTACAAGGTTTTATAAAGTGGACGTCAGTGCTTCCGCTGATGCAGCCCTCGGACGTAGGGTCCTGCAGGCAGCTGTAGTTTGAAGTTCTGGATGAACTTGTGTTTAGCGCTGATTGCGCTTTGTTGTTAAGGTTGTTGGGTTTCTGCCTTTTGTTGGTTTTTTCCCACCCTTATTTTTGAACTGCTTTGGGACGTCCCATCAGTAATGAATACTGTGGCTCTCTTCCTTCCATCTGCAGCTGAAACACGGATTTTGGTAAAAACTTACCTGTAAAATCCTTTTCAGCGAAGGAAGGAAGAGAGACACAGCACCCTCCCAAGGCAGAAGTGTGTTGATGTTTTCAGATGCAGCGCGACCCTTATCTGATAGCGATTATCTGGGCTGAGGTCAGCGCGCTAAGGCTCTGTTCCAGCATCGCCAACTCATCGCAGTAGTCAGGTTCCGTGAGTAGTACCTGGAACTCTGTGGTTTTTGGCTTTCTTTGCATGCATAACCTGTATCCTTGTGTTTTTTCTCTGAAGTTCCTTCAGAAGGGGTTATGTTGCTCCGCTGGTGATCTTGGCTCTTTTCCTCAAAGCTTTGGTACGACTGGAGCTGAGTAGGAGGAGCCCGAGCTGGAGGGGCCAGCCAGTCAGCACTCTTTTGATCTGAGGTGACATCCTGATCTGGGGCTCCGCCTACCCATCAGTAATGAATACTGTGTCTCTCTTCCTTCCTTCGCTGAAAAGGATTTTACAGGTAAGTTTTTACCAAAATCCGTGTTTTTCGCCGCAATCTTCCCCTTTACTGGTTAGTAATGTGCAGTCTTTCTGTTCTACAGAGAGGCGGCTATCAGCAGGACGGTTACAGCAATTCTGGATTTTCACAGCCTGCGGCCGAGGAAGAGGAAAACTGGGGCTAGTAGGGGAACAAATGTTCAAGCCGATGGAAGAGTCATTAAGATTTGTTTTTTTTTATTGGACAATATGTTGTATGTTTGGGAAAAAAAAACATTTTGGGACTTTGTTACCAGACTAAAGTGTTATTTACATAATTTCCCTGTTTGGGAAAATTGCACATTTTTGTTTGTAGCCAGTAGCTGGATGCTCAAAAAAAATTTGAGCACAAAATTAAAGTTTCTTTTGTCATTTGTACTGTTCACTTGTGTGGATTTGTGCATGTTTTTATGTCTCCATTATGACTTTATTCCTAGGTAAAACCTTCATTGTAGAACATTTTCTAACATACAAGTACCTGCTCACAATGTCAGTAATACTGCAGGATGCCCACAGGCCCCATAATAAAAAGTGGAAACGGCACAGGTGCAAAAACAGGTTACCGTAAAATCTGTTTCTTGGTGCCTTCATTGAGTGTCACAGGAAATCATGGGGGGGGCGAGTATGTTGCTCCCACCAGGAGACCAACACTATGCACAAAAAAATTAGCCCCTTCATCAGTGTACACCCCACCAACTGGCCCTAGGTTAATCAGTTGGTGAGAAAGCAGTAGAAGCAACATGTAAAAAAGAAACAAAACACAAGCTCAAACTGTAGCAATGTAATTCAGTAAACCGCTGTTAAACTTGGGAGGGTGTTGCGTCCCCCCAATGAAGGCTCCGAGAATAAGATTTTACGGTAACCAAAAATTCTGTTTTCTCTGTCGCTTCATTGGGGGATACAAATAACAATGGGATGCGCCAAAGCAGTCCCTGGGGTAGAAACAGCACAAACTCACGTCAGGTTGGAGAACTCACCACTGCCGCCTGCAAGGTCCTTCTACCTAGGCTGATGTTCGTATGGACCCTGTAAAACTTTGCTAACATGTGGATGGAGGGCCAGTTTACTGCTTTGCAGATTTGTAGTGTGGATGCGCTATGGGGTACTTGCCCAGGAGGCACCCACTGCCTTAATCCCATGGGGAAGCGCTCTGTTCTTGACTCAGTATGTCTCCAAGATTGCTGTCTGGATCCAACGAACAATCATAGCCTTGGTGGCCGGAAGGCCTCTACTCTCTCCCTCAGGAATGATAGTCAGTCTTCAGGAAAAGGGCAGTCCTGGCCAGATATACACATTGCCCTGACCAGGTCTAATCTGTTCAGTGAACGCTCCAGAGAATAAGTCGGCGCTGAGCAAAAGAAAGGGAGGACAATATCATTAAGATGAAAGTCTGACACCACCTTAGGAAGGAAAGAAGGTATAGACCGCAAAACCACCTTGTGGTGGAGAAACCAGGAAAGGGGAGTGACAGGAAAGAGCTGCCAAATCCGAGACTCTCCTAATGGAAGTGATCACCACATAAACACCACCTTCCGAGACATACTTCATGAAGCCATTCAAAGGGAGAAAATCTTAGGGCCTCCAGAACTAAACTGAGGTTCCAGGGATCAACAGGAGTCTGGTACAGGGGTGCTGAGTGATCTAGATCCTGGAGAAAGGTTCTGAATTGAACGCGAGGATAAATTCTTCGGGAAAATAATTTAAAGCACTGACTCCTGGCCCTTCAGCGTACCTCTAGCACAGCATGCGTCAAGGCCCGCTTGAAGAGAAGGCAGAGAGAGACCCGATGTGATCAGACTCACATCAACGGAAATAGGCTTTCCAAGTTGGATAATAGACCTGAGACTACTGCTTCCTTGCCCAGATTATGGTCTGAATCTACGTGAAAACCAGATGCTCTTAGAATCGCAGTTTAAACAGTCACACCGTTAAATCGAGCTACTGAGAATTCTGGTTGAAGATAGGCCCCTGAAAAGAAGATCCAGTCTGTCTGGGAGCCTCCAGGGGGTGTCAGATGACCGGCACCCCTTTTGCCTTGATCTTTTTCAACAGCCTGGGAATGAGAGGGAGAGGTGGAAACAGATGGGGAAGGACAAACTAACCAGAGTATCACCAGAGCTTCCCTAACCTATATCTCTGCCCAAAGAAGGAACTTGGACACCTCGGACATTGCCAAGGGACTCTCGAGTTCCTCCTTGGTTGACATATGCCACTACCATGGCATTGTTTGAACTTGAACTGGCATGTTTCTGAGAAACCTCTCCCAGTGGCAGAGGTACAGAAGAATGGCCTGTATCTCAATCAAGGATGTTAACTGGCAGGGAAGATTCCTCCGGCGACCAACGTCACTGGGACCGTCAGGTTGTGAAAAACCGCATTCCCAGTTGAAAAGACTGGCATCTGTCATCACCACCTGCCAATGAATGGGGAGGAAGTGGCGACCCTGAGGGATGAGCCGGGATGACAGCCACAAACTTCCTCACTCAGGAAAAGATTCGAACCAGGCGATTCATAGAAATTTGTTTCACTGCGATAGGATGGCCTGCTGAAGCGGTTTGGAGTGGAATGTGCGCAAAAGGGATCGCCTCGGGCGGAAGGATGGAGATCGAGGACCCTGCAGAGAGCGAGCCCCCTGCTGGAGGGTTGCCCTCTTCTCTTTGGGAAGAAAAACCCTTGCCTGGCAGGTGTTGAACAGCATGCCTAGAAATATCAAACACTGTCGGGACAAGGCAAGACTTTGCCTTGTTTAACGAGCCGAGACATTCTCGAGACAGGTTTTCCAGTGTCTCGTAAAAGGAAGGAGCCTTGACGAGAATGTTGTCAAGGTACGCTATGAGCACTAGACCTCTGATCTGTAGAATGGCCATTACCGCTGCCATGATCTTCTTGAAGACCCTGGGAGCGGTTGCGATGCCGAACGGCAGGACGACAAACTGACAGCATGACCGGTTTGGCAGTGGGTCAGTAATGGTGTGGGGTGGCATTTTGGAGTGCCGCACAGCCCTCCATGTGCTCGCCAGAGGTAGCCTGACTGCCATTAGGTACTGAGATGAGATCCTCAGACCCCTTGTGAGACCATATGCTGGTGCGGTTGGCCCTGAGTTCCTCCTAATGCAGGACAATGCCAGACCTCATGTGGCTGGAGTCTTTCAGCAGTTCCTGCAAGATGAAGGCATTGAAGCTATGGACTGGCCCGCCCGTTCCCCAGACCTGAATCCGATTGAGCACATCTGGGACATCATGTCTCGCTCCATCCTCAGAAGAACATCTGCAACCTCATCAGGAGCATGCCCAGGCGTTGTAGGGGGGTCATACAGGCACGTGGAGGCCACACACATTACTGAGCATCATTTTTACTTGTTTTCTCTTTAATTTTGGGGATCTCTCCAAATCCAGGCCTCCATTGGTTCAAAAATTTGATTTCCATTGATGATTTTTATGTGATTTTGTTGTCAGCACATTCAACTTTGTACAGAACAATGTATTCAATGAGAATATTTCATTCATTTAGTTCAAGGATGTGTTATTTGAGTGTTCCCTCTATTTTTTGAGCTGTGTACAGGTCCTTCTCAAAAAATTAGCATATAGTTCTAAATTTCATTATTTTCCATAATGTAATGATTACAATTAAACTTTCATATATTTAGATTCATTACACACCAACTGAAATTTGTCAGGTCTTTTATTGTTTTAATACTGATGATTTTGGCATACAACTCCTGATAACCCAAAAAACCTGTCTCAAAAAATTAGCATATCAAGAAAAGGTTCTCTAAACGACCTATTACCCTAATCTTCTGAATCAACTAATTAACTCTAAACACATGCAAAAGATTCCTGAGGCTTTTAAAAACTCCCTGCCTGGTTCATTACTCAAAACCCCCATCATGGGTAAGACTAGCGACCTGACTGATGTCAAGAAGGCCATCATTGACACCCTCAAGCAAGAGGGTAAGACCCAGAAAGAAATTTCTCAACAAATAGGCTGTTCCCAGAGTGCTGTATCAAGGCACCTCAATGGGAAGTCTGTTGGAAGGAAACAATGTGGCAGAAAACGCTGTACAACGAGAAGAGGTGACCGGACCCTGAGGAAGATTGTGGAGAAGGACCGATTCCAGACCTTGGGGGACCTGAGGAAGCAGTGGACTGAGTCTGGTGTAGAAACATCCAGAGCCACCGTGCACAGGCGTGTGCAGGAAATGGGCTACAGGTGCCGCATTCCCCAGGTAAAGCCACTTTTGAACCATAAACAGCGGCAGAAGCGCCTGACCTGGGCTACAGAGAAGCAGCACTGGACTGTTGCTAAGTGGTCCCGAGTACTTTTTTCTGATGAAAGCAAATTTTGCATGTCATTCAGAAATCAAGGTGCCAGAGTCTGGAGGAAGACTGGGGAGAAGGAAATGCCAAAATGCCTGAAGTCCAGTGTCAAGTACCCACAGTCAGTGATGGTGTGGGGTGTCATGTCAGCTGCTGGTGTTGGTCCACTGTGTTTCATCAAGGGCAGGGTCAATGCAGCTAGCTATCAGGAGATTTTGGAGCACTTCATGCTTCCATCGGCTGAAATGCTTTATGGAGATGAAGATTTCATTTTTCAGCACGACCTGGCACCTGCTCACAGTGCCAAAACCACTGGTAAATGGTTTACTGACCATGGTATTACTGTGCTCAATTGGCCTGCCAACTCTCCTGACCTGAACCCCATAGAGAATCTGTGGGATATTGTGAAGAGAAAGTTGAGAGACGAAGACCCAACACTCTGGATGAGCTTAAGGCCGCTATCGAAGCATCCTGGGCCTCCATAACACCTCAGCAGTGTCACAGGCTGATTGCCTCCATGCCACGCCGCATTGAAGCAGTCATTTCTGCAAAAGGATTCCTGACCAAGTATTGAGTGCATAACTGAACTTTATTATTTGATGGTTTTTTTGTTTGTTTTTAAAAAACACTTTTATTTTATTGGACGGTTGAAATATGTTAATTTTTTGAGACAGGTTTTTTGGGTTATCAGGAGTTGTATGCCAAAATCATCAGTATTAAAACAATAAAAGACCTGACAAATTTCAGTTGGTGTGTAATGAATCTAAAATATATGAAAGTTTAATTGTAATCATTACATTATGGAAAATAATGAAATTTAGCACTATATGCTAATTTTTTGAGAAGGACCTGTGTATTGCTGGATGCCTGAGCAGCACATGAAGCAGTGTCCTGGAAGAGATACCACATACTTTCCTGCATGAGAGATCTGGTCCGCAAGATTGGCAAATTCCTACGGTTGGGATCCAGAGAAAATGCCCTGACGGAGCTGATTAGCCCATGCGGCCATGGACTTTGAAACCCAGATGGTGGCAAAGGCAGGGCGCAAAGTAGAAGCGGCCGCTTAAAAGGTTGATTTTTGCAAAGGACTCTTGTGAGCCTGTCATTGGTGTCCTTAAAGGATGCCTTTTTACATTGTCACACATTATATGCTCTACCAATGGGAGCGCATTCACCTGGGTAAGTGACAATATAAGGCATCATTCTGTGTATCAATATACTTAGTAAATCTGTTAGTGTTGAAGCAGCTGCATGATTTGCGGCTGCTAGATAGCCTGAATACATGTGGGGATTCCCTAACAAACAGGCATTCCTTACATGTATTCAGCCTGTCCTTCAGCCGCAAATCATGCAGCTGCGTCGACACAATCTCCCAAGCGCGCCAAAATACTTGGAGGACACCCAAGCATGCTCTGGAAAACCCAAGCAATGAGTATATTCGCTCATCACTAGTAAGAATCTCTGCGTCATGGTGGGTATTGACCACTATTGCGTAGCCTTAACATCCATGCAATATAATTAACATGTACTGGTCTAGTAGAAACTGATTAAAGCAGTTATTACCTAATCAGGACACAGCCCAGAGAGATGCGTCTGTCCCGACGTGCTTTCGGTCCTGCGTTCGTCAGGGGGCCTTCACTTCCGAACGTGTGCATTGTATTTATGCCAAAAAAGAAGAGTGCTTTTTTTTTGCGTAGAGCATGTTCTTTCCCCTTTCTTTGGATGTGCACTCCTCCCATTTGGCATAGGTGATTTTAATTTGCAGGAGACTGCAAAGTAATGGGTCTAGCCCAATTCTGCTCTCACTGAAGAGCTTTATGGAGGCGAGTTTTTTTGCTCCTTACATTTGATGTAGTGCTGTGTTGCCGCCATTGTTGCTGTGGTTCTGTGCTTGTGGGGCGGCATGGTCTGGAGTCATGGGGACTCTTGTCTTGCAGCATGGGTGTTGAGACACCAGGACGTCTGCCCTGCCGCTGTGGCGGTGGTCGGCGCGCAGCTCCGCTCCGTGGGGGTGATGGGGACTCCTTTCATTTGGTGTTGGTGCTGTGTGGCGGTCATTGTTGCTGTGGATTTATGCTGGTGGAGCTGCGTGGTCTGGTGATACCGGGCCGCCTGCTCTGCTGGTGCCGATTTGGCGGTGGTCGGCGCACGACTCTGCGAGGTTTGCCGTGACGTGATAGTGGGCTTCAGACAGCAATGTGAACAGCTAGAAGGATATCACAGATGTGACAATCCTAGGTATCCACGTATGATAAATGACCCAGAAGAAATCTGAGACATATTAATAGTACATGTAAGAAAGACACCATGCGTCCATGTTACATACATGGAAGAATATTAAAAGAAATATCAATACATATAACCAATACCCAAATGCCATCCCAGAAAGAGATGGAAATATATTAATACAGATACAATTTAATATATTCTAATTTGTGCTGAAGAAACTGTGGTCCACTTATATATTTCTGGTGCATCCAGATATAGCTGCTGTCACATAAAGGGAACAATGAGCAGAAAGAAGGTGTATGCGTGCATAGACCGGAAGCTGCCAAAACAAAAATCTGTAGTGAAAATATGTATTTCTAAGATGTATGACCAGCAGTAAATAAGCATCTGTTTTAGGCGGCATCTCTTCACAAAGGTCATGACATGTTACCATGAGAAAACACAGCTTTACTAGTCTGTGTATCTGGCCCCAGGGTGCCTTCCTGGTACACACAGAATTGGAAACATTTCACCCCTTCTGACTCCTTTGAAGGGAGATGCCAAATTGCAACCTGACAATTTCTATTTACTATGAGAAAGCAAAGTTGCACAAAGTGTTCAGAGGAAAATAATGCATTCATTGGTGAAGTAGCCATGGTCCAGTCACAAACTAGGAATCAGAATATTAACATGAGAGGCTGGTCTAGAAATCTGATCTCCAGGCTAAACCTATAAATTAGGGCCATACACAAAGAAAGCTGTTTGCAGACTGAGGGACAGCCAAGCTGATGTGAGCCATTTCATATTTCTTTCTCCCCCCCCCCCTCAGGGAGCAGAATACCAGACTGCAAAGTTAGATATTTCTGTAAGTTTTCTCCCTATCATTTTTATAACTTTTGCATATTTGTATGTCATCTTTTATTTCCCTATTTTTATATCCTTTTATTGTAAGCACTGTACCTTTTCTATTAAAGCTTAAAACTTTATTAAGTTTGAACCTTGCATGCTCTAAAATAATCCATAGCCTTAAAGTGTGTAATCCTGGTGATTGGCATATAGAAGTAGTACTTCCGGGACTCATCACCCATGTATTTGGTAAGTGGTTGCAGCGTGTATGAGCGGGGTGCGTGGACTGTCGGGGTGCAATTTATTCTCCCAATGCAGCATATGACAGGTTGAATGCTGGACTGAGAGGGAGATAGATTAATCCTTGTAGGCGCAACCCCAAGTCACGTGCTGAAGCAGGTACGTGACAGGATCACATGGAAATGGACAGCATGTGACTTAAATATGAGGGTTGAGCAAAGTATCTGAATACTTATGACCATGTGATATTTTGGTTTTTCTATTTTAATAAATTTGCAAAAATGTCTACATTTTTGTTTTATTTCAGTCAAGATGGGGTGCAGAGTGTACATTAATCAGAAAAAAATGAACTTTTTGGAATTTACGAAATGGCTGCAATGAAACAGTGAAAAATTTAAAGGGGTCTGAATACTTTCCGCACCCACTGTACCTCTCCATTCCAGAAGATGAGATTGTTGGGGGAGGATCTGAAGTGACCCTTCACGGTTGACAAGTGATTTCCAAATTAATCCACAGGACGTTGCCAGCAACTTGAGAATGACCAGACGGAGACGACGTGTCTCTGGGAGGATCAAGGCAGATCGCTAAGCCCGTTTATTATGTTACCTCCTTTATAGTATTAGCATACAGCACTTAACCTATAAAACACAGAAAGACCGGAAACTAGGCCGTGTCTACGTGACATAGAAAGAAGTACACTAGTGCATTCATCAGAATCTTGCACAATGATACATCCCAGGGTCTCATCTCGTTCAGGCTAGAACAGTCTGGTTTTATTACAGCCATGACCTTTACTCCACAGTCATGAGCTATAGCCTAGTTAAGTAATAGAATTTATCTCGTAAACCACAAGATGGAATCATAAGAATTTGGTCCTTCACAATCCCCCATAGATAAATTTTGTTAACTTATGTCCAGCATCAGAGGTACTGTCCCAAGCTATAAGCTCGAGGGGTACTGGTCTTCACATATCTGATGCCATGTCAGTTGCGGCGTACCCATCCCCCCAGTATGCTACAATTTTTGAATAACAATTTTCTGATAACGGTGGTGGTGATCTTTTGAAGGTAGCCATGCGCTTGGCTTCAACATGTTCAGGTAACTTCTTGAAATCAGTATAGAGAAGAGCAGGGATGACAACGCCTTTGGTATCATCATTAGCTGTCCTAGTGCAGAATTTCCTAATACAGAAATACACCAAAGAACAAGTTTTTAGTATTACATATACAACAAGGATAAAGGCAGCGATGTGTAACAAACTTTGCAAGATTGCAGCTATCCAGCCCTCAATTACTTTGAACCAATTGGATGGATTAAGAAAGGAGAAAGTGCTCACCAACTGGGAATTATCCAACAAATCTCCCAGTAATTTTTCATGATGTTGTATCAACTTATTATTCAAAAACATTGGGAAATTTAGACTGTCCCATGCGGTTACCAATAATAACAGAAAATACGAAAAACCAAAACATGTCGCCTTTATTTGCTATTGGCTTGCTTAACCAGCTTGCAGTGCGATGTGTGGATTCAAGTCGGTCTTCCAGTTTCACTGACATAGGGGTGATGAGGACTTGATAGGGACCGTCATACAAGGGTTCTAGTACGTGTTTTCTGACATGCCTTTTCACGACCATAAAATTACCAGTTTTTAAATTGTAATAAGTGTCGGTTTCTGCTGAATCTGGAAAAGAAGAAACTAGAACATGGGTGTTAGCAAGATTTTTACTAAACTGAATAACATTGAACAGCACGGTCAGTTTCTTCTGATGACTGCTGAGGCTGGAAGTTTTGCAACTGGGGTTCTGGCACCAAACAATATCTCATATGGGGACAGGCCATGTTTTGCAATAGGGGTAGTGTGAATGTGGTATAGTACAATGGGTAGGAGCTCTGGCCATGGAGCCGTAGTCTCCTGCATCATTTTGGTCAATTGTCCCTTCAGTGTGCCGTTCAACCTCTCAACTTTCCCACTGGATTGTGGATAGTATGGAGGGCTACAGTGGATCCAAGCATTGTCAGAACCTCCTGATACACATGAGAAGAAAAAGCCGGACCTTGGTCACTTTTAACGATTTCTGGAACTCCATATCTGCATATGACTTCCATCACCAGTTTCTTTGCTGTGGTCTTTGCAGTCATGTTGGTAACAGGGAATGCTTCTGGCCAACTGGAGAACATGTCGACAACCACCAGACAATCATACGTTCCAGACTTAGTCAACGTGATATGGTCCACCTGGAGCCTTTAGAAAGGATAGTCGGGCTTAGCAAGGTGCTTCGGAGGTACACGTTGAAGTTGACCAGGATTGCAGGTCTGACAGATGTTACATGCACGGTTGAGTGCTGTCAGGACTGTAGAAATACCTGGAGCCCAGTAGAATTTTTGTACCAGGGCTAGGGCCTGGTTTTTTCCTCGATGTATAGGTCCATGTGCCCACGTGGCAATAGCAGGGTACATCCGCTTAGGGAGACACACAAGTTGGTCCTTTTTCCAGAGGCCATTGTCCATATGTGCTCCATCAGCCTTCCACTCCTTCACCTCTTCCTTTGGAGACATTCTCTGCATAGTCATTAAGCGGTCTCACGGGGTCCGACAGAAAACCTCAGTCTGTCGTAGATAATCAGGTTCTTGTAGAGTCAAGATCTCTTGCAACTGTTTATGCTGAGAGCGTGTGGTCACCATAGTTGGTATGGTTAGTTCAACTGGCAGAAGAGCAGCGGCCTTTGCTTGCATATCCGCAAATGCGTTGCCAATAGTCTGGACTGTTCCTAGGACCGTGCGCCTTAACTTTGATAATGGCCACCTGAGCAGGCAATTTGATCGAATCCATGAGGGTTTTAACAGCTTCAGCATTTTTCACTGGAGTTCCCGCAGTAGTAATAAACCCTCGATTGGCCCATAGAGCCCCAAAATCGTGAGCAATACCAAATGCATACCGTGAGTCCGTGTATATATTAGCCCGCCTGTCTTTGGCCAAAATACATGCAGTAGACAGCATGAAGTTCTGCTTCTTGTGCTGACTGATGGCGGGAGCGCAGCTGCGTGCACTAGTGTCCTCTGGTAACAGCATATCCCATGTGGAATCTACATATCTTGAACCATCCGTGTATAACACCAGATCGGGATTTGGAAGTGGATTCTCACTGACATTTGGCGGAGTAGCTGTTTCTTCAGTCAAAAATTGGGAACAATAATGTTGGAGATAATCTCACTGCCATCTTTTTTGGGGACCAGCAGTAAAGTAGCGGGGTTGATTGTAGTACAGCGATGCAACTTGACATAGGCAAAAGGCGTGAACACACTGCAGCCGTAAATGTCGTTGTACAGTCAAATGTCTTGGCTGTTGGAGTGTTAGTACTGCTGCAATGTCATGCTGGGCAAAAATGTGCGTTTCATGTCCAAGAATTATATCTGCAGTCTTGTCAAGCAACGAGTGAGTGGCGTGAACTGCTCTCATCCAACTTGGTGATGCTCAGGCCACGGGGTAGAGACGGGCCGAATAATAGCCCACTGGTCATTGCCTATTGCCATGTGATTGTAAGTACCCCTGCTGCTTGTCCTTCATTTTCAGACACATACAAATGGAACGGTCGAGTGTAGTCCGGGATGCCCAAGGCAGGGGCGAAAGAAATAAGCCGCTTTAATTCAGAAAAGGCACAATAAAGGCTGTCCATACAAACCGGTGATCTTTCCTTATAGTTCATTATACCATCTTTTAAGGCATTGTAAAGGGGTTGCATTATGCGGGATGCATCCGGTATCCACTGACGACAATAAGTACATAGTCCAAGGAAACACTGGAGTTCAGTTTCATCTTTTGGGAAAGGAAGGGAGCTGACAACTATATTCTGTGAGGTGTCTGGACACCCTGAAGGAGACAGTGACCCAAAAATATCACTTGACCAAGACAGAACTGAAGTTTCGAGGCCGAAACCCGACAGTTCAGATCTGCCAGATACTTGAGGAGACTAACAATGGCAGCAATGGCTTCCTGCTCCGTCCGTGCACACAAAAAATTATCCACATACCGGAGCAGCGTGACATAGGGGTGGTCCAATTGCCAGGGGAAAAGAAACCCATATTTTTTGCAAACTGATTGGGACTGTTTTGGGCCCCTTGTGGCAGAACTGTCCACGTCAATTGTCTCTGATAAGTAAATGCAAACAGGAACTGTCAATCTGGGTGTAGTGGAATGCTGAAGAAGGCATTGGCACGGTCGATGACTGAACCAAGCAGCATCCTGAGGTATTTGGGACAAAAGAGTATGTGGATTAGGCACCACTGGAGTTTCCAGAACAGTAACTGCATTAACTGCCCGTAGATCTTGTACCAGTCGGTACACAGGGGGTTGGCCAGGTGGGGTCTTTTTCTTAATGGGAAACAAGGGCGTGTTACATAGGGAAACACAGGGTACCAGGGCACCATTATCGAGTAACGTTTGTATTTGTCACTTGAGGCCCGCTCCTGATCATGTTTCAAAGGATATTGATGGACTTTGGGAAAAGGGGCACCAGGTTTGAGAAACACTTTTACTGGTTCTACAGGCATTTTCCCTATATCATCTGGCCCTTTTGACCAAAGTTTAGATGGTATCTTAGAGATATGGGACAAGTCGTTGATCCTCAGGCACCATCGGGGGAGGGTCTGGGCCTATCAGGGCTATCATAACCGTAGGAAGGGCATGTAAAATACAGATTTCCTCGCTATCTTCATCTGCATAAGGGTTATGTAACGTAAGAACCATCTGACCATCATCTTGGAATTGTATTCTGGAGCAGAACTGTGATAATAAATCTGCCCCCAGTAAATTTACTGGACATGTGGGAAAGATTATGAACTGAGCAGTAACTTCAGGGAAAGGTCTGACAGGGATAGGTTTTGTAAGAGTATATTTATTGGGTCTGCCATCTACTCCAATTAAAACAAACTCTTGATCTGAGAATTGAATAGGGATATCCGTATGTACATCTGATGACTTGATTATAGAATTGGCCGCCCCAGTGTCTACCATGAACTTAACAAGGGTGTCCCCTACAGGGAGCGTGACAGATGAGCATGCCCCGGATTTGGTGGAGGACATTGTGATGGCAGACCCTGGTTGGCCACCCCTTCAGTAGGGGCAATTATCAGGATTTTGAGGCTGTCTGTAACCGGGGTATCCTCCAGGGTTCCCAGTATTTAGGTTACTATTGGAAGGGGGAACTTGAGGGTAGCATCTATCAGCGGGGGTGTGACAATCTCTCTGAAAGTGATCGGGTCGGCCACAGCGCCAGCATTGCAGACAAAAATTGGTGCGGCGGGGCTGGGGAGTAGGGTTCCCAATCATAGGATTGGAAAGGATAGTGGAGTAAGGGGTTAAGTTTGTGTATAGTTGGAGGACGGGAGCTGGAGTCTGCTGTGTGGGCCACTGATAAGGAACGAACTGTGTGCTTGCAGCTGGGGTGGGGGCTAGAACTGCATTTACTGGTTTGCTTTTTTGATTTTCCTGCTGATGCAGAGCGGACTAAATTCTTCTGAAAACTTTTTATTACTTTTAATACATCGCCGGAAGTGGGCAGAGAAAGCATACAGGATTGCGTTCTGGAAAACCTCAATAATTGTTGGGACCTAGGAATGTTGGTAGGATTATATTGTGGTCCCACTGCATATATTACATATTGACACGGCAGCTGTCCTGCTCTGGTTGCTGCGACCTGTTCTGTTTCTACCTGGCCATACGTTTGTATATACGAATTAGATTCTTCCTGTATCATGGGTCCGCCTTTCTATGAAATTGTTGCTGCCAGTCCTTCAGCATGGCGGAGTTGATTATTCGCGCCATTTACTATGGCCCCAACGTGCTGTTTTGTAAGATCCCCTGTCCCTATCCTAAATAGCACATCATGATGGTGGGGTCCAGGAATAACATTGCAATACATTTCCTGAAAATCTACCTCCTCTGTGTATCCTGTTTCTGACCGGGTGACTAAAGTAGGAGGGGGTGGATACTCATGACCACTACCAATACGAGGCATAGCTGGGTCTGGTGCTGGCAGTGGTTGATAATAAGTGCCCTCAGTGTTTAACAAGGAAAGGTTGGGACTACGACTCCGAGTCTCCTTGCTCCACAACTGTAACAGGTCTCTCTCCACTGAGGATTAGTAACTCTGCATACATCACAAATCCACCCGGCAGGATTATAGGGTGGGGGCACACTGGGTTTTGGCATCCCAGGATATATTGGTGCCCTGGGGTTGAGGGGCACAGAGCTTACAGTCGGGAGGAGAGGCTTGATTTCCTGGGGAGGGACCTTATTATCTAGCAGGGCGATCCCTTGTTCCAGATCATCATTTTTAATTATTTGTCTTTGGCATATTACTCTGTCACTTTCTCAGTTCCACAAAAAATCCAGTCTTCGTTGTATGTTATGATTTGGTAGCTGAGTAGAGCAGGCAAAAACGGCAATACACCAGAGAGGTTGGAATCTACTGGATTGCAGTACCCTGACTAACCACCACAACTAAAGGTAGCCGTGGAGCGTTCCTACGTTGGTCCTAGACGCCTTGTCACAGCCTGAGAGGTTAACTACACCTAAAGATAGAAAGAGGAAAGCTATCTGCCCCGGAGCAGATCCCCAAAGAACATAGGAAGCCCCCAAACATGTAATGGCGGTTAGACAAGAGGAAATACAGACACAGACAGAAAATAGTATGAGCAAACGTTGGGGCCCAATCTACCTGGACAGAAAAGGATAGGAAGGACACTTACTGCAATCCAAAAAACCCTAAAAAATACCAACTCTACTAATTGCAAAAACACCTGAGATCACACGACCTCTACCACCTAAATTAGTTCTCTGGTGTAACAAAACTAAGCCGCAGCCACTGAAAAAACTGGAAAAGGCAAATGAACAAATAACAGTGGCTCAGATAAACTGAGGAGCACAAGCCCCCGGAGGGGACCTGGCTGACCTCCCCAGAAGTGCAGGGAACAATGCAAAAAGCAAGCACAAAAATAAAAAGAGAAAATATCTTATCTGAGAGCAGGAGAAGAGGCAAGACTCAGCAAGCTTCCAAGTGAACCAGGAACCACAGTTGAGACAAGAACAATTGATTACCGGCAACCATGATTTGAGGGAACCTCCCTTATATAAGACCAGTCTGTAACTCCTGATTGCCAATCTTCATTGAATGGTTCAGTACTGTTTGTAACCACCAGAGGGAGCTTCTGCTCAGAATTCATTTCTAACACATTCACAACAGTTGTAGTAGTAGACAGCTTTCATTTTTCAACATAACGATAACAGAAACAACCAGAATTCACTTGCTCTTCTACCTCCATATAACCTTAATCACAATTCATGTGCCAAGCCACAGAATTTTTCAGCGTCTTTAAGCAAACCATCATCAATCAACCTTCCTTTGTTCTTAATACCTTCATCCCATAGCGTAGGCTGTAACCTCCCGCCCTCAGGAATTCCCATAATCAAAAATATTTTTCTTGCATTCCTGACAGATTTCTTTCCCTGTCTCTAAACCATAAGACTAACAGTATCCGATCTATCACACAAATCCAAACTCTTTTTTTTTTTCCACGGAAACATGATTCTCCTTTAAAGCTAAATATCCTTCAGTTGTGCACAATACTGGAGCGCTGTACAGTCTGTTCCACCGGGTCTATCCCCCACAGGGTCCGAGCTTCTTGGGATTGTGGGACGACGTCCATGCCTTCTGAAACCGTCAGGCTCTGATGGGCGAGCGGGCAGGAGACGGGGGCCAGGACCGATGTTCGGGTCACCTAAACACTCTTCGTGTGTTAGGGGATGAGGTCCTGCTTGCTAGACATGTGAGGATACGGGGTGGCAGTTCACTCCATACTCATAGTCTCTTCTGAGAGTATAGTATGATAGATATGGGTCTAGTAAAAGACCCGTGTCCACCTCCTACTGACACTAAGCTAAAACTGATAAATCTAGCGCAAGTTGTTGGGGTGCACATTGCTGAGGAGGAACTAATTTTTTGTTGTGCATAGTGTCAGCCTCTTAGTGGCAGCAACATACACCCCATGGTTTCCTGTGTCCCCCAATAAAGCGATAGAGAAATACTGATGATTAACCACACACCTACTGTCCATGACTGAGTGACGCGTGTGGGGAATGTTGCTTAGACACCTTTATCCATGTACATAAATAATACTAAGCAGACAGCCACTTACTTCCCAGCAGCAGTAATTTATGCTGTATGGGAAGTTTCTTTGTCATCCCAGTAATACAAGCTGGATATGATATCTGTCTCTCCCAACAATACATGTTGGATGTGAGGTCAGTCTTCCAGTAATATATTGATTGTGTTCCTTCCAATAGTATGGATGTGAGCTCTCTACTTTTCCCCTTAATATAAGATGAATATGAATCCTGTTAATTTCTAAGTAATACATGCCTAATGAGGTTTGTACCCCCCAGCAATACATGCTCAATATGAAATCTGTGTCTTCCAATGTCAGCTGTATGTGAAGTCTACGTGTCTCTCCCAGTAATGTGGGTTGGATGTGATCTCTGCATCTCCCAGTAATATAGGCTGGATGAAATTCTCTGTGTCTCTCCTAGTAACATAAATTGGAAGTGAGATCTGTGTCACTCCCAGTAATATAAGCTTTAAGTTAGGTGTGTTTTTTCTCTCCCAGTAATATATGCTGATGTGAGGTCGTGTGTCATCCGTAATATAGACTGGTTGGAGTATGTGTGTCTCTCCCAGTAATATAGACTGGGTGTGAGGTCTCTGTGGCTCCCAGTAATATAGACTGGATGTGAGGTCTGTGTGTCTCCCAGTAAAATAGACTGGATGTGAGCGCTGTGTGTCTCTCAGTAATATAGGCTGGATGTGAGGTCTGTGTGTCTCCCAGTAATATAGACTGGATGTGAGGTCTGTGTGTCTCCCAGTAAAGTAGGCTGGATGTGAGCGCTGTGTGTCTCTCAGTAATATAGGCTGGATGTGAGGTCTGTGTGTCTCCCAGTAATATAGACTGGATGTGAGGTTTGTGTGTCTCCCAGTAAAATAGGCTGGATGTGAGCGCTGTGTGTCTCTCAGTAATATAGGCTGGATGTGAGGTCCGTGTGTCTCCCAGTAATATAGACTGGATGTGAGGTCTGTGTGTCTCCCAGTAAAATAGGCTGGATGTGAGGTCTGTGTCTCAGTAATATAGACTGGATGTGAGGTCTGTGTGTCTCCCAGTAATATAGACTGGATGTGAGGTCTGTGTGTCTCCAGTAATATAGGCTGGATGTGAATTGTCTCTCCCAGTAGTATAGGCTGGATGTGAGGTCTATGTGTCTCTCCCAGTAATATAGACTGGATGTGAGCACTGTGTTATACTTATATAGGCTGGATGTGAGATCTGTGTGTGTGCCAGTAATATGGACTAAATGCAAGATGTGTGTCTCCCCCAGTAATATAGGCTGGATGTGAGTTCTCTCTCCCAGTAGTTTAGGCTGGATGTGAGATCTATGAGTGTCTCCCAGTAACATAGACTGGATGTGAGGTCTGCGTGACTCTCCCAGTAATATATATCAAAAAACTGACCGGCACATCCAAACATAGATTCAGTGTGAACAGGTGCTAAACCCAGAGTCACCAACTCATACACATACAAGAAAAAAAGGCAGCACACTGCAGCGCCATAGCTTGCAAACACGAAATATGAAAAATATGAAAAATGAATTGCATCATTACCTTAGAAATATGAAAAATTGAGAAGTCTTAGCGCATAAGATGGCCAAATTATGTGAGCCTGATAGCCACGTCAAGGCTCTTCTCGTATATCAGGTCCTAACTAATGCCTATCCTCGCTTAGAAAAGTCTGTCTGCATGGGAACATGAGTCCTCTCTTCAGACTAAAATCTACATCTCTGTGGAGGGGTGATGAACCTGTTGTAATTAAAAAGCCTGTGACCACCAGGTGGAGTGCTCAGGTAGAAGGTAAATGAATACATATCAAAAAACTGACCGGCACATCCAAACATAGATTCAGTGTGAACAGGTGCTAAACCCAGAGTCACCAACTCATACACATACAAGAAAAAAAGGCAGCACACTGCAGCGCCATAGCTTGCAAACACGAAATATGAAAAATATGAAAAATGAATTGCATCATTACCCTAGAAATATGAAAAATTGAGAAGTCTTAGCGCATAAGATGGCCAAATTATGTGAGCCTGATAGCCACGTCAAGGCTCTTCTCGTATATCAGGTCCTAACTAATGCCTATCCTCGCTTAGAAAAGTCTGTCTGCATGGGAACATATGAGTCCTCTCTTCAGACTAAAATCTACATCTCTGTGGAGATGTAATATAGACTGGATGTGAGGTCTGTGTGTCTCTCCCAGTAATATAGACTGGATGTGAGGTCTATGTGGGTCTCCCAGTAATATAAGCCGAATGTGAGGTCTGTGTGTCTCTCTCCGTAATGTAGGCTGGATGTGAGGTCTGTGTGTGTCTCCCTGTAATATAAGCTGCATGTGAGATCTGTGTGTCACCTAGTAATATGGACTAAATGCAAGGTCTGTGTCTCTCCCAGTAATATAGACTGGATGTGAGTTGTGTCTCCCCCAGTAATATAGGCTGGATGTGAGTACTCTCTACCAGTAATATAGGCTGGATGCAAGTTGTCGCTACCAGTAACATAGGCTGGATGTGAGGTCTGTGTCTCTCCCAGTAATATGGGCTGTATGTAAGGTCTGTGTGCCTCTCCAAGTAATATAGGCTGGATGTGAGGTCTGTGTGTCTCTGTAATATAGGCTGGATGTGAGGTTTGTGTCTGTAATTTAGGTGGGATCTCAGATTTGTTCGTCTCTCCCAGTAATATATAGAAAAATCTAATGCTGGCACACTCCGAAAAGGTGAGAACAGAACAGTTATTTTGTGCAAAAGAAAAATGGTTTCCAAACGAGCCTTTGTCAGGAAGACAATCTTATGGTAGTTATATCCTCTGTAGGTACAAGGCTTTCAGATTGCCCTGTGGAAGTCTGTCAATAGAGGTCTTGATTAGCCAGCAGAATGGAGTTAAATGAAGTTGTTCACACACATAGTAGACTAGCCTTTTTTATCAGTTGCTGGAAAGACAGTTACATTGAGGTAGACTTAAGCCCCGTCACACACAGCGATCTCGCTAGCGAGATCGCTGCTGAGTCACTAGTTTTGTGACGCAACAGCGATCTTCCCAGTGATATCGTTGTGTGTGACATTCAGCGACGATCAGCCCCCCTGCTGGCTATCGCTGATCGTCGCTGAATATCCTGGACTTTTTTTGATCGTTGGTCTCCTGCTGGCCAGCGCGCATCGCTGCGAATGGCAGGCTGGAGACCAGCGATCAGCTGTTAACCAAGGTACACATCGGGTTTCCAGGCGACGGGCGGCGCCTGGAAACCCGATGTGTACGTTGGATACCAGCGCGCTGCTGCAGGGGAGCTGATAACCAAGGTATACATCGGGTTTCCAGGTGCCGCGCAGCTCCTGGAAACCCGATGTGTACCTTGGTTACCAGCTCCCTGCACCAGCGAGCTGGTATCCAACATACACTGCGGGTAACTAAGCGACGTTACCCGCAGTGTCGCTGTCCTCATCGGTGCCTGAGCTGCCTGTTTGGCAGCTCACCAGCGATCATGTAGCAACACACCAGCGATCCTGACAAGTGCATATCGTCGGGATCGCTGGTGTGTCGCTATGTGTGACGAGGCCCTTACCCTCTGTATCAGGTGTTGTGAGAGGTAGTTGAACCACAATGAGCCTTAATCACTGTTGCATATAATAGAAGGAAAAGGAACAATTTGGTGGATTCTACATCTACACTGCTCAAAAAATAAATAAAGGGAACACTTAAACAACAGAATATAACCAAGTAAATCAAACTTCTGTGAAATCAAACTGTCCACTTAGGAAGCAACACTGATTGACAATCAATTTCACATGCCATTGTGCAAATGGAGTAGACAACAGATGGAAATTATTGGCAATTATCAAGAACACTCAATAAAATGGTTCTGCAGGTGGGGACCACAGACCACATCTCAGTACCAATGCTTTCTGGATGATATTTTGGTCTCTGACGCCGCCACCATCTAGCGTCGCTGTCCCTGTGGTTACGGATGCGTCACTTCCGGGTCGGCCGCTGTACTACTTCCGGTTTGACGGTTCTTAAATCCGTGTGCATTATGCTTCCACATGCCCCGATGAAGGATGTGTATCCGAAACGCGCGTCGGGCTTCTCTCCTGACCTGCCTACTGCCCCAGTCAGTCACCTTCCTCCAGGTAACTATGGCCGCTCTAGCTATGCTGAATTTTGCTTAGGATGTGGCTAGTTGCTATAATGCGATCATACTTTGCCACTTACATATGCTATTACCTATATTAATGAACGGCCATCATATATTCCATTGTATATACCGTTAGGGGATGACTCTGTATAGCTCTACTTACATCTATTATGTATGTTCCTGGTTGGCAATTTATTTCATACATCTATTATAGGTTATGCCTTCTATATACTCTTTCTATGGTTTATTGTACTGGGCAGTACCCTGGTCAGTTGTTCATGACATGCTTCTGATGTGCTTTGGTTGCACTTCCATTTTTTTCCCCCTATTTTCTGTTGCTTACTGTCCGTGATTTTTATGCACTGTTCTTATATTTGTTCAATAAAGATTTGTAATTTCATATATTTGGGTCTTATAGTGTTTTCTTGAGGTGACTCAATTGTTCTGCGCATGTTTGTGCGACTGCCCTTATTATTTCATCCATGTATATTTTATTTCAGCAATGTATTCTAATAGTATTATTTATTATTTTTTGCTGATTTTGTATATTGGCTGTTCTTCTTAACCCACACAAGTGGTTCTGGTAGTGCAGCTCATCCAGGATGGCACATCAATGCGAGCTGTGGCAAGAAGGTTTGCTGTGTCTGTCAGCGTAGTGTCCAGAGGCTGGAGGCGCTACCAGGAGACGAGGGGGCCATAGGAGGGCAACAACCCAGCAGCAGGACCGCTACCTCCGCCTTTGTGCAAGGAGGAACAGGAGGAGCACTGCCAGAGCCCTGCAAAATGACCTCCAGCAGGCCACAAATGTACATGTGTCTGCACAAACTGTTAGAAACCGACTCCATGAGGATGGTCTGAGGGCCCGACGTCCACAGATGGGGGGTTGTGCTCACAGCCCAACACGTGCAGAACGCTTGGCATTTGCCACTAAATACCAGGATTGGCAAATTCGCCATTAGTGCCCTGTGCTCTTCACTGATGAAAGCAAGTTCACACTGAGCACATGTGACAGAGTCTGGAGACGTCGTGGAGAGCGATCTGCTGCCTGCAACATCCTTCAGCATGACCGGTTTGGCAGTGGGTCAGTAATGGTGTGGGGTGGCATTTCTTTGGAGGGCTGCACAGCCCTCCATGTGCTCGCCAGAGGTAGCCTGACTGCCATTAGGTACCGAGATGAGATCCTCAGATCCCTTGTGAGACCATATGCTGGTGCGGTTGGCCCTGGGTTCCTCCTAATGCAGGACAATGCCAGACCTCATGTAGCTGGAGTGTGTCAGCAGTTCCTGCAAGATAAAGGCATTGAAGCTATGGACTGGCCCGCCCGTTCCCCAGACCTGAATCCGATTGAGCACATCTGGGACATCATGTCTCGCTCCATCCACCAACATCACCTTGCACCACAGACTGTCCAGGAGTTGGCGGATGCTTTAGTCCAGGTCTGGGAGGTGATCCCTCAGGAGACCTCTGCCGCCTCATCAGGAGCATGCCCAGGCGTTGTAGGGAGGTCATACAGTCACAGAAGTCATACGGCACGTGGAGGCCACACACACTACTGAGCATCATTTTGACTTGTTTTAAGGACATTACATTCCTCTTTAATTTTGTGGGTGACTCCAAATCCAGGCCTCCATTGGTTAATAAATTTGATTTCCATTGATGATTTTTGTGTGATTTTGTTTGCACACATTCAACTTTGAACAGAGCTAAGTATTCAATGAGAATAGTTCATTCATTCAAATCTAGGATGTGTTATTTGAGTGTTCCCTTTATTTTTTTGAGCAGTGTATATATACTATGGGTATGGGGCACATATCATAGGATAAACTGCAGCTGGCATATGACTCCCATCCTGTGTCCTTGTAAGTAACAGCTACAGTGTGGAGGCAGGGAGTCTCTCCCAGTAATATAGGCTGGATGTGAGCTCTGTGTATCCAGGGTGCTGATGTGTATGCTACCTCCTATAAAGACAAAGCTTTCCTGCACTTATTGTCTTTCTCCACATTCCCCTCCCTGCTGACATACAACATTGATGAGGGTAAGTACTTAAACACCGAGCAGCAACCTGATAGAAAATATTTAATGAGTATTGAAAGATGCTTAACTTAGCCAATAATAAAAAAAATTCTATGTTAAGGTGTAAATGGCCTGTAAATGGCTAATCCCATCTGAAGCTGCTGTCCTCTGTCCTTCATATTAACCGATGCTAGATCAGTGGGTTTCGGACTGGTCTGCTATAGGTGCCAGTAAGCCCCCATGCTGTCTTGCAATCTTGGTTTTGGTTGTTTCTGGAGCTCCCCTGATATTAAGTCTGAGGGAACGAGAGAGTGATTTTGGCCTCTACGTAGGTCGTAGTGTCGATGTAGGTGGATGAGGTTGCATTGTGAACGCTGTGCCATTGTAACAAGTATGTTACAAAAAAAGCCTATTGTATTTTCGGACTTGCTTATGTAGTGCAGTGGGGATGGTTTCACTGTGACAGTGACCACAGGAACAGTTCACAGCAAATGTGCGTTACTGTCCACACTCACATAAGGTACAGCATATGGCGACCTCCGGATCGCTGCCGGGAAACAACAACAGTCCATGGGAGTCTGGTTGCCGAGGGCGATGACACCACCGTATCACATTGCGGGGTGCCAGGAGTTCGCTCATTTGGCTCTGTGCTTGCTCACACAGATGGAGATCTGCAAAGCTTTCTGCTCCGCAGCAGGGGCGTACATAGAAATCATGGGGCCCCATAGCAAAGGTCTGAATGGGGCCCCCCCAATAAAAAAAATATGTATATATACACACTCACACACCTGCAGTGCATGCGGGCCCCCTCCTCCACCCTTCACAGTGTGTGCAGCTGGGCCCCCCTCCCTAAGGTGCAAAGTGCAGCCAGAGCCATTGTAAATGTAAAGTGCCAGCACAGCATTATCTACTGGCTAACACGTACTAAGATATACATCTTTATTGTAGCACAGTGTGGGGACACATTTATCAAAAAAAATCCACCCCGTCCCCAGCCAGCGGGCTCACCGTTTTGTGTGTGTGTCCCTCTGCCTGAGTGAGAGAGGCTCATGAATGCTTCCTGCAATGCACGTGTGCTGCTCTCTGGCTGCCAGGAGGCGTGACGTTCTTATGCAAATCCAGCCAGAGACTTCAGCCAACTGCTGACCAGGAAACAAGGAAAGGGGAGCTTCAAGGGGATAAACAGCGGCCGGCGGCCTTCGCTTACATTTAATTAAAGGAGATAGTACTGTGTCAGCACAGCTGCCAAACAGCAGCGGCCGTCGCGGGCCCCTTCACCTGTCCGTGCCCCATAGCAGCTGCGTGGTCTGCTACTATTGACGGTACGCCACTGCTCCGCAGGTTACAACACTCTAAACTGACACATCCAAAACCCCATACTGCTGGGTTTAAACAGGAATCTGTGGCCATGGCCTCTTGTAAGACCTGAACTGGAGCGACTTGCCCCACTACCATCCTGTAGATCGCTCCAAAAATAAAAGCCCATGCCGTGTTTTACTGAATTATGCCTTGGCCAAATAACCTGGACCAGGTCCATGCTCACTTTTATCTCTGCCTTGTTACTCACAGGCATCCTGCTGTGACTCCAGCGAGTCTAATAGGACTCCGTCCGCATCCTGGGGGACACATAGCGACCCTCACATATGACACTGGTCACTGCCTCACGCTTGTTTCTGTATCCTAGGGGTCAAACGATCCCATTCACTTATGATGCCCAGAACGATCTGTTGGCACCATCTAGCCCTGACCTAGATAGAGAGTGCTGCCTGTATGCGAGGATCAAACCGTCAAAGGAGTTAAGGGCTTTCCCCCTTTCTGAGATTAGAGTGGACCCGAGAGAAACTTTATGTTCTGGATGTAAAGGGCTAGGATTACTCGCTAGTTTTCTGCTGTAAAACTACTTGATATGTTGAGAAATACTTCAGACATTGGAGGGCTTACAATCTTCTAGGATTGGTGCAGGCGGCCCCCACAGCGTGCAAAACTGGCTCCACTCTTGAGCCACTTCGTACAATGTCCAGTGTGAATGTGCACCTACACATTGCACTTATACCAACAGGTGAGCTGGTCCATTTATTTGGCTTTAGTTGCAGGAGTTTTCCACAGCGCCTAGGTTATCTGGCACATCTGCAACATACAGTGTGTGGACGAGTGTGTTATCTGCCCTCGGACCTCGGGCGGTTTATTCTCGTGCTCTCGCTGCGCTGTGACTTCAGGATTCGGCCGCTTGCTGCATCCTCTGCTGCTTCCTGGATGTTTTGAAAGATTGTAAATGTGCAACTTCCTCTATGATAACTGTAATTCATATTCCCCCAGCGTGGCCGGCCGCTGGATACGGACCTGTGCAGGCGGGATGGAGATGGGTAAGAGCTGCCACTTCCATAGAGCAAGGTTATTCTGTAGTCTTAGGTTAGTATTTGTAATATAGTCACTGGTTCGCTTTGGGCTTTGATCACACGTTGCACTTGATTTCCATCTGGAGAAATGTATTTCCTGGGATAAGCCTCAGACAGAAGGCGATGACGGGTGTGCACAGGGGAATATGGTGTCGCTCTGCTCCCATCCTGAAAAAATAAGTATTTTTCATTAATATCAATAGAATCGGCATGTTACAATTTGCAACACGTGAGTTTGAACACAATTTTATCTACTGTCTGACCGTTTTGCATGCGTACCACCACTTGTGCCAATTAGTGCTGGTCCATAATAAGTCACTAAGGAGATCTGTAACCACAGAACCGCAGAAGGCCACGAGCCATGTACATTTATACCGGCCACATACAGTAACTCCGAGATGACTTCTAGTAATCACGATTGACAGTAGAATGTTCAGTACTTCTAGGCTACTTTCACACATCAGGTTTTTTCCTTCAGGCATGATCCGGCTATTTTTTTAAAAACTGGATCCGGTGTAATCTACCGCCTGATCCGTTTTTTTCCCATTGACTTGTATTAGCGCCAGATTGCGCCGCATGGCCTCGCGTTTCGTCAGTCTGCTAAAATTTTCATTCCGGCATCTGGAAAAAAACGTCTTCAGTAACTGGATGCGGCGCTTCCGTTTTTTTGCTACAATGGAAGTCTATGAGCGCCGGATCCGGAAAAAGAGGGATCCAGTCAACGTATCCGGTTTTTAAGTCTGAGCATGCTCAGATCCAATTGTCCAGCCCCCAGGAAACAGATCAGCATTTGGGAATCTCCCATGGGCGTTTTTAAAAACGGATAAAAAAACGGACGGAAAACTGATTAAACGGATCCGTTTCATCAGTTTTCTATCCGTTTCCGCCACATCCGTCCATCCGGCGCAATGCCGGATCCTGCCTGGTGGAAAAACCTGATGTGTGAAAGTAGCCTTACCTTGCACACCTCAGCTGCTTCACAACTTCTTGTTAACCATTCATTAATCAATATGTGCCATCCTTGGTTTCACAAAGAAGGGCTGCAGCAGCATAGGCAGAGTCCAACTTATTTTTTCAGGATGGGAGCAGATCGACACCATATTCCCGTGTGCACACCCGTCATCGCCTTCTATCGTGATAATTGTACAAATGTTAATGTGATACTGATCAATAATTCTGTCTGGAAGAGAAGATCGATAACTGCATTGATTTCCCATGAAGATGCACAATGGAACTCTTGTTCAACAGTTTCTCGGTTACCTGCTGGATATTTAAATCGAGCCCCACTATAAAACATCTTTTCCAGGGGTGCACACTAACTTGTGTTAGCATGGTCCACATAGGACGCTCTCCTGAGTTTCTCTTTCCAGTGGCTGCATGTAACTTTGTGGGGTTTCGCTCGAATCTGTGTCCCTTGTGCTTATACATTGGCCAATTCTATTTCGCCCCAAAAGGCTTTTGCAGATATTTGCAGAAGGTGCCGATTTTTGGTAAGTGTCAGAAGTGACACCAGTCTCAAGCTTGGGATAGGGTCACACAAACATTTACTCCAGATCTAAGAAAAAACAGTCCTATTATTCTGATCAGAGTGGCATCAGTTTTTCTTGGAAGGGGAGAGAGAGGAAAAAAAATGTTTCTCCACTCTGTAAGGCAATGAAAATTGCACTGAACTCATATCATCAGAGTGCAGTCCGATTTTTTTTATTTTTTTTCACGGACCCATAGACTAGCATTGCCGATTTTTGATCCTACAATCTTAACAAAATAGAACATTTGTAAAGCCCCATAGATTATTATAGATATGAGTGCTATCCATGAAGTCCATGTGTAGCACTCATCCGAGAAAATTAGTTGCATGCACGAGCCTGTATGGTGAGAAGTATGCTCATCACACCACTCAGGGTCAACGCCACATTAATCTCCTGCAATGGAGAGACATTTCTTCGCTTGGCCCTTCCGTCTCCAGTACTGGTACTGATAACTCAATGGTGGTGGCCTGGGATGACCTGGGGCCCTTGAGCCATCAAGGAAGCAACCATAATAGCTCATTGTGTTGAGTTTCAGATTCTAGGGCTTTCCAGAGTCAACATCACTGAGGTAGACAACTCTCAGTGGATATTCTAAGCCAAGAAAGTCTGGACCTAGAGCAGCGTTCCCCACCTCCAATCTTCAAGCGTCACCAACATGTCATGTTTTCAGGATTTCCTTAGTATTGCCTAGGTGATGGAATTATCAACTATGCCATACTAAGGAAAACCTGAAAACATGACCTGATGGTGGCTCTTGAGGAATGCAGTTGGGGAACACTGATCTAGAGGCTATTCTGAGACTTTCAGCAAGCTCTAATGTGACCTATTTGCTTTCCATTTACGGTAATCTGCAAACCTATTTCCACAGGTTCCGAGACCACAGGTCATTGCAGAGAATACGTTGGTCCCACTTAGAGGTCTCTCTGCTCTATCTCTTCTGGACTCTTCCCCTTCTTTTCTGTGTTCTGAAGTGAAGGTGGAGGACATTCCAGCAACGCTGGTAGCTTTGCGCTGCTCTCGCTGAGGTTGGTACTCCGACCTTATCCACATTGCATCATGAAATCCAAATGTTTTATTGCCACTATCATTTAAGCCATTATCCAGCCTTCATTTGCCAAGGTTCATCACCAACACTCTCCGTTTTTTTCTATTCCAAGAGGGTTTTTTTTTCTCCAGTCTAATTGGACTTGAGTCCAATTTTGACTTTTATTAAAGAACAGATTTCTGCCCTTTACATTCTCCTTCAGTGCACTCTTCCTCTGGGAGGTGGCATATTGGACCTGTCTTTCGATGCATCCAGTGGGACATTTTTGCCCCCAATTTGGTCCCATATTCGCTTCAGGATTTAAGCCCTTTCTTCGTGGCTCTCCTGAACCCCTTTCATGGAATGTGGCATTTCTGGAGGCAATCACTTCCATTTCCAGGGTGTATGAGCATGCTGCAATCTCCTGCAAGTCTCTTTTCCTCATTCTCCATGGGGTTCTATGCATCATGCCATCCTCTGTCTCAAAGGTGATATTGGCTTTCCACCAAAATGAGGACATCGTCCACCCTTAATTTCTCCAACGGTTGTACTTCCGACATTTTTGTTCTTAATTTGTGAACCTTGATGGGCCTACAATGGTTTACTGTCCTCCAAGATGACCATTGCCAGGCACATTAGGTATGATTGTGAAAGTCTACAGGGTCAACAGAAAAGCTCAGCCATTTTGGGCACCCACTTTTTACATAAGGTTGGTCGGAGCCTATCAAGTCATCAAGCTTCCATTTCACAAGGCTGCCACCTCTGTTCATACTTTCACCAGGTCCTTCAAGATTGCTACTATGGCCTCTACCAGCATCAGAGGTACTTTAGGTCGCTGTCTGCCAGGTGGTCTGCGTGGTCAGTTATGGATATTGCCCACCATCTAGGACTGCTGTAGGACATCCCATGGTGCTGTGTATTTGCTGCTATGCTCTTAATGCCTGCCCACAGCTGCAGAGCCCTCCCACTGTCTCACTTGACCCCCATGCAGCTGAAGCAATGTGTTCCCCATCAGAACACCCAATCCAGAAAGAACCTTTGATGAGCAAAGTTTTGAAGAACTCTTCGATAAAAACATCTAAGCTCGGCAAATAAATGTTCTGTTTAAGACGCAATACAATTTATTTGTTAATTTCTCATGGTTTTCAAGATCTTTGATTGCTGTCCCTTTAATAGGATTTAATAGAATCTTTAATATGCTGTCCTGTTCAGGTGTATTTCTGCTAAAACCATGCGATTACCCACCAGTCTATAACCCCCTTTACGGTTATATGGTATTATCAGATTTATTGCGACATACAACCAACAGTGGAGTACTATGCGAAAAATACTTAATAAACACTGGTCGATACTTATGACCGATCTCCAACTGCAAAAATGCCTTCCCTCCTCTCCACAAATGACGGCAAAAAGGAGTCGTAATCTCAAAGATACCTTGGTATCAAGCCACTATGTGGCAAAATCACAAAACTTGTTCAATGTGGGAAAGAGACTTACAGGGTTCTATCCATGTGGACATTGTCGAGCGTGCCGCAATCATGTGAGAGCGGTGTCCTTCACGACATCAGACGGCCTCAAGGACTTTACAATCAGGGATTATATCACATGTTCCACAACACATGTGGTATATTATGCTAGCTGTACTTGCAATCTTATATATATTGGCCTGACAACTAGAGAGTTACGTATCAGAACGCGTGAACACATCAGGGACATTGAGGCTGCCCATGACGTGGAGGACATTGATTCACTTAAAACCATCCCACGCCACTTTAGATTGAAACACAACTGCAGATCTGATGACCTTAAAATTAAAGGCATCGATCATGTCAGTCTTGGCATTCGTGGTGGCGATAGTGGCCGTGTATTTGCACAGAGAGAGTGCCGTTGGATTGCGACACTCAACACAATGACACCCTTAGGCCTCAATGAACAACTGAGCTTTGCACCATATCTCTAGTTCATCTCCGGACCTGTGACTTTTTTATTTTACTTTATTAATCATTTTTATTTTTATTAACTTTATTTTGTCTTTTTCTTCTATCTAGTTATTATATCTGGAATGATATGTGTCTTATCCCGTTCGCTTGCTAACTTTCCCTTCCCGGAGAATTCGGAAGACAATGGCACTACTTGTTAGGATATACATCATCGGCGTATTCTATTTTACATTTGTGTCATATACAGTTATATGAGTTTTCTTTTTCTTTTGTTTTGAAATAATATAATGCTATACTATTATGTGAGTGTTGTTTATATGTATTTATTGTTTTTGTACTACTATTTTTTGTGTTGGAGCTATTCTGTATTGTTTATTATGCATCTAGATAGGATTTTTCAATGTATTGTAAATGTCATTCATAGTGTAATGTTGTTACTTTATCCTCATATTGGTTTACTACTATTTTGGCAATTCGATATATGATATTGTATTAAGGTTGCTGGGCAAATGTTCATTTGTAACACTTATTTAAATTTGGAGGCATTTTGTTGAATATATTGTCATATTTATCTAAGTTGTGATCTGTCCGTGCATCCAGCACTATATGGGCAAGTTTTGCCCTTAATAGTAATGTCCTATCCTCCTCTTAATACCATTTGCGCATGTTTGTTTTGGGATTCCACCTCCGCTTTCTCCTGAGGCGTCTGTGGGTTTGTCCTGGCTCCACCTACGTCATCGGGGTGCACCCGTGGAGCCCGGCGGCCCGCTGACGTCACCGGATGCATGCTGACACGCCGTCCACATGTGCTTTTCCGTTCTTAATCCGGGTAGTGATATATATATAGCAGGCACCTTGAGCGCCTTACTTGCAAGCCCCCCGAGGAAGCCATAGCGAAACGCGCGTCGGGGCGAGTCTCTGGGTACCGTGCAAACATGGGTGAGTGTTCTCATTGCATTCTGCAGCACTGAGTTTGCAACATTGTGAGCTGTGGGTATGGGAATCCGGATCCCTCTCCCTTATTCGCACTAGCGCTTTTTACTATATACAATCAATTGTTGATTGATACTGGCTCTTTGCAGCATAGTGTAAACATCTTTCATGGCACATTATTATACTGAATATTATAATGAATATATGTTTATTATTTTGTGTCTGTTCTACACTTTACCCTGCAGCACGTGTTACTCAGATGTAAATTACATCTAATAACATCATGCACAGTATATCAATACCTCTGTTTAAGCCATGCAGCATATACATTTATATAACTTGATATGTATGTTTTTTATACTAATAAATATTTATATACGAATTTTGGCGTTTAGCTCCAAGTTCTTTTGTTTTTCAACCCCCTTTACGGTGTAGTAATAATGCCTTTATTGTTTCTCCGGTAGTGTCCTGCTGGATGGTGAGGATGATGATCTGTTGCTGGTCCCAAATCTTACTACTAGCGATAGCACAAATAACAGGTACCCATATAATAACCTATGATTAGCAATGTCTGTGTTCCCCATTGTATGATCACAGGATGGAGGAAAGATGAAATTGAGGAAGACATCCAAGGAAGAAAATCTGAGTTATTAGAGCGGTACTTAACTGGGACCGATGTGGGAAAGACCCCCAAATGTACCAAGTATAAGAAACTACATGAAAACCAAAAAAACTGGTCAAGCACACCTATTAGTATACATACAATGTGTAGGGGAACCTTGTCTATATAGATTCCCATGGGCAGGGGCAAAACAGTCAGGTCCAGGTCCTGCCTCCTTCTATTTTGAGGCCCGTTGGTACAGAGTGAGGTGAGCTACTAGAGTTAGGGACCATCCTGACAGGGTACACCTTGTTGCAGTGGGATGACTTTTACGGATTTTTGATCAAGATAGTGTAAACTAAGCACTCTATGTTACTGCTATTTATTTACTTACTGCAGGGTAGTGATTATTTATTTTAGCTTTTGCATTTTATTTTTTATTAAATTCGCAATTATGATAGTTATCTAATAATTTAATAATATAGAATCCTAGAATGTTAGCGTTAGAAGGGACCTCAAGGGTCATCGTGTCCAACCCCCTGCTCAATTCAGGAGTCACAACCCTCTCAGATGGATGTTGGTCCAGCCTCTTTTTGAAGATTACCATTGAAGGAGAACTCACCACCTCTCATGGCAGCCTGTTCCCACTCATTGATCACCCTCCCTGTCAAAAAGTTTATTCTAATATCTAATCTGAATCTTCTCCGTTTCAGTTTCATTCCATTGCTTCTCGTGTTTCCATGTGCAAATGAGAATAAGGATGATCACTGTACACTGTGACAGCCCTAACACAGGAAAACACAGCAAAACAAACGTATAAAAATACTCTTTTGAAAAAAGCAACAGTAGACAGCAAGTGCTGGTAAAAGATGATAAAACACAGGGTATTTGGTTGATAAGTTTTTTGCAAAAAATGTATTCTAAGCCGCTCTACCAACCGTCAAGGTATACCCATATCAGAGCAGTCCCTGACTAATGTATTTAATCCCTAACTGATGTATTTAAAAACCTGGTCGTGTGTATAGTACCTACATGAGCAGGATTCACAAAGGTAATGTCCAATGTGGAGAACGGCCTTTATGTGCATGGCTCACAAAGGAGGGGTGCAAAACCTCCCTGATCTTTCAGAAACAAGAAAATAGTTAAATACAAATACATGAGCCATGCACACAGTGAACAAGCCTGTAGGGACATTGTTCACACCACCAGAAGGCTGAAACACAGAAAAATACAGCAAAACAAACGTGTTTGTATTTAACTGTGACAGCCCTTCAAATATTTGTAGACGGCTATTAAGTCTCCTCTTAGCCTCCTTTTTTGCAAGAGAAACATTCCCAGATCCTTTAATCTTTCCTCGTAGGACATACTTTGCAGTCCGCACACCATGCTGGTCGCTCTTCTCTGAACTTGCTCCAGTTTTTCAATGTCTTTTCTAAAATATGTTGCCCAAAACTGGATACAGTATTCCAGATGAGGACTGACCAAGGAAGAGGAGGGGGGGATAATTACTTCACGTGATCTAGACTCTATGCTTCTCTTAATACATCCTAGAACTGTGTTTGCCTTTTTTGCTGCTGCCTCACACTGTTGACTGATGTGCAGTCTGTGATCTATTACTTACTTTTCCACACGTCATGTTGCTTAGTTCTATTCCTCCCATTCTGTAGATGTAATTGTCGTTTTTCTTGCACATTTTTGTAGTGAAAATGGATCCATCTGAGATCCTGTCATTGAAACCAAATTCAGCAAAGGACCCATCGTTCTTAATAATATCATGGAAAAGACCAACCCTGGCACCTGACGAGCTAGATCTGAACTGCAGCCTACGGTACAAACAGTTACAGGATGATCAGTGGGTCAGTATGACAAAAAGACTAAGATATTCTGTAAAAAAGGAAGAATAGATGATGTACAGTTAACTCTGAAACCCATGTACTGAATCCTGAACTGATCCTGAGTTACACCCTGTAGATCTTTTATTATAAAAATGAAAACATAACAATAATAACAGAAACAAAACAAATATAAACCAGAAAATAATCAGTATACTGAACACTGGCCCGGCCGCTCATTCTCTCCTCATACTCATGTTATATATACAGAATAATAACTAACATTAAATACTTACACCTTCTGGTCCGGTCACCAAACAAAGTAATAACAAATAAATGAAATTAACAATAGCAAACAAAACTATATACATACATTTATTTTTCTTTTTTTAGTTTTTAAAATTTTAAATAAAATAACCACAAACTATACAAATATATACAATACTAAGCTACTGACCACCCCACACTCAAACCCACTATTCCCAACCCCCGCACGGACCTGAGAGCTGGTCCTGCGTCTCATGCCTAAGTCCAGGTCCAACTTCCATAGGCCAGATCAGGCAGTGCCAGTTTTTCCCTCAAACACCCTGGTGTCCCATAGTCCCACAAGATAAAACCGACCTTCCCCCTTTTCCCGCCACCCAACCTAACACCTACACCCAAATCTATATCCCTATATACAATATATACAGAAAAACACTGCAATAAACACAAATCACAAAGCCCAAGTTTGGCGCCTGCAGCCCTTAATCACTTAAATACATTTTTCAAAAAAGTTTTTTTGAATATCACAATTCAACTTTATTTCCATAAAAAATTAAATTATCAAACACATATAAACACCAAAAAAGGATGCAAGATTTGACTCCAGGGACATTTCAGACTCTTGTATATCAAATATCTGCCTTGTAGACACTCATTCACATTAGCTCAAATTCCATATATCGCAGCTATTTATCCAGTTCCCCACCCTTAGATTTGGGTTACTGCTATCTGCCCCTTAATAAATATAGACACGATTGTGAGAAAGTCCAATTCCCTGACACGAAATCTATGTCCCACCACTTAAGTATATCATATGCTGGGATCATATTTCCATAAATGTAAACCAGCCTATGGGACTATCACAACCAATAATGTTTAAACGGGGGTTAAGCCTGACCCTATCTCATATTCGGCTGGAATAGTCTAGATCACTGCATATAACAATGCAATAGAGCCATTAAAGTGCTGAGTATCGTACCTGAATCCTGGCAGTTGAGATCAAATGCTGAGAGTCCTGTCCCCTCTGCCCCGACGCGCACGTTTCGCCCAGCTTCTTCGGGGGGCGTGTCAGGGCAGAGGGTATGTGCTCCTTAATATTCCCATTAGCCTATCACTACCGCTCACCAATTAAAAAGTACACGTGCATACCCATCAATAATGTAGCGGCGCATGCGTCTGTCGTGTCCGGTCATTAATCGACTTCCGATTGCGATCTCGGTGAGGCCATCCCCTCCCGTCCGTGAACTGATCACGTGACTTGGTCCGGGTGACGTCAGCGTTTCAGATCGCGCTCGGAATATCGCGAGCCCGTCCACGATCAGCGCACGCGCACCAAAATCGAACTGAATATTTTGACTGCACGCAAGTCCTTTGCTCGTTATGCGAACACTGATGACTAGATGCTAGTAAACCTTAATCAAATTCCATAACATGCTAAATAGTGGCCGTATTGATCACTTAATAACCTACTAAAACTGTTTGACCAGGACATATATATTATGCTACATCGATCAGATCTATATAAAGATGTACAAAAGGCAATATATCTATCAAATTTGTCTATATATATAAATGGCAATTAACTACCACCAATCATTAATTAATATTACAGTATCGATCCAAATATAACGCCGTGTGTTGCCAAGTCCAAAAGGAGTCAGAAATTTTCTTTTAAATCCTATAAATGCATTCAATTCTTTCTTTAGGTTTTCACTCCCGGTCCACAACGATTATATGAAGATACTGAAGCCCGACCACATCTTGAGATCTGTCTTCCTCCACAGTGTTCATTCAATTACCCCCATCAAGTCGCACGAACCAGCTCATGTCAAATGAAGGCAAAAACAGGTAAGTAAAATCCAAAACTTATATGTTAAAAACATACTTAAAAACAAAAGAAGCAGAAAAAAAACACACCCTCTGCCCCATACCACCTCAAATACATACCAGTCAAAAAGCCCCTATTTTTATTCACAGAAATGCTCCAAAACCTGTACTCTCATTAAGTCCCTGTGGACTCATTGTTCCCAGTCTATATATCCATCTACATTCTAATCTAGCCAACTAGATTTTTTCTGCTTCTTTTGTTTTTAAGTATGTTTTTAACATATAAGTTTTGGATTTTACTTACCTGTTTTTGCCTTCATTTGACATGAGCTGGTTCGTGCGACTTGATGGGGGTAATTGAATGAACACTGTGGAGGAAGACAGATCTCAAGATGTGGTCGGGCTTCAGTATCTTCATATAATCGTTGTGGACCGGAGTGAAAACCTAAAGAAAGAATTGAATGCATTTATAGGATTTAAAAGAAAATTTCTGACTCCTTTTGGACTTGGCAACACACGGCGTTATATTTGGATCGATACTGTAATATTAATTAATGATTGGTGGTAGTTAATTGCCATTTATATATATAGACAAATTTGATAGATATATTGCCTTTTGTACATCTTTATATAGATCTGATCGATGTAGCATAATATATATGTCCTGGTCAAACAGTTTTAGTAGGTTATTAAGTGATCAATACGGCCACTATTTAGCATGTTATGGAATTTGATTAAGGTTTACTAGCATCTAGTCATCAGTGTTCGCATAACGAGCAAAGGACTTGCGTGCAGTCAAAATATTCAGTTCGATTTTGGTGCGCGTGCGCTGATCGTGGACGGGCTCGCGATATTCCGAGCGCGATCTGAAACGCTGACGTCACCCGGACCTAGTCACGTGATCAGTTCACGGACGGGAGGGGGTGGCCTCACCGAGATCGCAATCGGAAGTCGATTCATGACCGGACACGACAGACGCATGCGCCGCTACATTATCGATGGGTATGCACGTGTACTTTTTAATTGGTGAGCGGTAGTGATAGTCTAATGGGAATATTTAAGGAGCACATACCCTCTGCCCTGAAACGCCCCCCGAAGAAGCTGGGCGAAACGTGCGCGTCGGGGCAGAGGGGACAGGACTCTCAGCATTTGATCTCAACTGCCAGGATTCAGGTACGATACTCAGCACTTTAATGGCTCTATTGCATTGTTATATGCAGTGATCTAGACTATTCCAGCCGAATATGAGATAGGGTCAGGCTTAACCCCCGTTTAAACATTATTGGTTGTGATAGTCCCATAGGCTGGTTTACATTTATGGAAATATGATCCCAGCATATGATATACTTAAGTGGTGGGACATAGATTTCGTGTCAGGGAATTGGACTTTCTCACAATCGTGTCTATATTTATTAAGGGGCAGATAGCAGTAACCCAAATCTAAGGGTGGGGAACTGGATAAATAGCTGCGATATATGGAATTTGAGCTAATGTGAATGAGTGTCTACAAGGCAGATATTTGATATACAAGAGTCTGAAATGTCCCTGGAGTCAAATCTTGCATCCTTTTTTGGTGTTTATATGTGTTTGATAATTTAATTTTTTATGGAAATAAAGTTGAATTGTGATATTCAAAAAAACTTTTTAAAAAATTTATTTATATGCTTAAACAGATCCTGGTTAGATTGTGTACTGGGACTTTGGTGTTTATGGTTGAAGTGGAAGCATAATATTTAGCTATCAGGTACTAATTCAAGGGAGGTAATATAGCCCTTAATCACTGTATAATGATCAAACAAAACAAAAATCTACAGTGTCAGCAGCAGCCCACCACCAGGAAAGGAGATGACGAGACTAGGGCACACTAAAAGAAAAGACCCTCCAGAGGAGAGCGGCCCTACGTGTGCCCAATCTCTCATACTCCAGAGAGCGCACCTTCACCAGGTCACCGAGTATGGTCCTAAACACATCGTCCACTGGGAGGATTTTCCGTTGCGTCGAGACTAAGCATCGTTCGTTCCACGTGTGATGCTTAACCACTGCGCTAACTAGAAATAAGGTCCCGACCACCAAGGTTTTCGAATGCTCCATAAGCCCATTCCGCATAGGAGAGACCGGCCAGCCAATGGAGGTGCCCACCCTGTTGTACACCTCTGTGTTGAAGGGACAACGAAGCAGGAAGTGGTCCATGCTTTCCAGCATGGTACCACAATGCTCCCGAGGACAATTCCTGTCCTCTGAGCTCCTACACTTCAGATTGTCCCTCACACACAGTTTCCCATGGACGCAACGCCAAGCCAAGTCCCAAAACTTCGACGGGATCCTGATAGAATTCAGAAGATGCAAACCCACCCCAAGATCCCGACTTGGGCAATCCCTGAACTCCAGAGGCCTCTGGAAATGGGTCAACAGAACCCTATTGTCAAGTAGTTTCCTTGGCAGAGTCCTGATCTCCCACATTCCCTGACCCCACCGGCGAATTACCTTCAGAACCAAGGTAGCATAAGCCGGAAGATGTCCATGCGGTGTGCGAAGATCCTTCACTTGCCCTCCTGTCTCCCATTCCTGGAAGAAAGGCTAAAACCATCCCCTACAGGGGAATACCCACGGAGGAGCCCTCTCTTTCCAGAGGTTTGCAATATCGATCTTAATGAAGGTATCCACAAGGAATACCACAGGGTTGACCATACCCAACCCTCCTAGTCTCCTCGTACGGTAACCTCCCTCTTGACCAGGTTCAGTCTAGTCCCCCATAACAGTTGGAAGAACAAACTGTAGACCCGAGTCCAGAGAGACTCCGGCAAGATGCACACACTGCCCAGATAAATCAGTAAAGGGAGCAGGTAAGTTTTGATCAGGTTTAACCTTTGGCCTAGGGTCAAAGACCAACCCTTCCATTGGTTCACCTTCTGAGTGGCGATCTCTAGCCTGCTGTCCCAATTTTGTTTGGGGTAATCCCTCTGGCCAAATTAGATGCCAAGGACTTTTGCAGAGACTTTGGGTCCTGGAAGGGGGTATGGGAGATCAAAACCAGGATCTCCTCCTCCCAACCAGAGACTCTCACACTTATCCCGGTTGATCTTGGACCCGGATGCCTCCGAGTAGCGATCTACCTCTGACATCAGCCATCCTGCCTCCTCGTGAGAGGAAACAAAAACGGTGACATCATCGGCATATGCCACAACCTTCAGAGTGGCTTCCGAAAGCTGCCCGGTCCATCCCGATCCTGGCCAAGGGTCCACGCTTTACCTTCCTAAGAAGTGGGTCAATCGCAAACACGTACAGCAGCGAGCTCAAGGGACAACCCTTGCGAATACCAGATCCAACCTCAAAAGAGCTGCCAATCCAACCGTTCACAAGCGAGGAAACTCTCTGCCCCAAGGTCTTCAGCCAATCAACAAACCCCCCCCCCCCCCCCCCCGGCAAGCCATATCTCAGAAGGACAAACCAGAGGTTCTCGTGATTTACTCGATCAAACGCTTTTGCCTGGTCCTACCCTGCTCCACTGCCTCTCGGACACAGAGCACAGCACTAAATGTGCTGCGGCCTGGAACAGAGCAATGCTGGGCCTCCGAAAGGAGTCAGGGTGCAAATTTCACCAGCCGATTAAACAGCACCTTTGCCAGAACCTTTCTGCCTTCATTGCAAAGCGCTATGGGATGCCAATTCTCAATGCAAGATGGGTCCTTACCCTTTGACAAGATTATCAGGGCAGACCTCCTCATTGACTTCGGCAGAGCATCCGAGGAAAGACACTCATTGAATACCTCAGTCAAGAGCGTCCTTAAAGGTCTTATAGAATTCATATGTTAAGCCATCTGGACCAGGCGATTTTTTTTTTGTGGGGGGGGGCAATCCCTTCAATTGCCAACTTAATTTCCTCTTCCCTCATCATCTCTGTCAAAACGTCAAGAGAGGGGTCTACCCCTGGTTTGGGGATGGCTTCGGCCAGGAAAGCCAACATTTGAGACAAGATGCTCGAGTTTTCTCCTCAGACCCTGATACAGGCGGTACCTGCTCAGACTTCTGAGGCTCGAGAGCTGGCGGAAGAATCTCACCACTCTTTTCTTGAACATCTCCCACCACTCTGACTTACTACTACAAAGATCCAGTAAGGGTACCTGGCTCTGAAGAAAATCCTCAAAGGACTGTCTTATCTCTGCTTCTTCCAAGAGAGATGAATTGGGCCTCCAAGAGCCTCTTCCCATCCAGAGTATCTCTGTAACATTCAGAGAAAACAAAATTAAACAGTGGTCGGAGAACTCCACCTCAACAACAGACACTGCTGAAGATCTACCTATCTATTCTGGACCTACAGTTACCTCTATGATAGGTGAACCTCTCGTGGCCTGGGGTGTGCCGAATGTGGACATCCACCAGACGAGCCTCACTAGCTATACTATAAAGGGCGATGCTATCATAAGTCAGCTTGTCTCTGGAACCTCCTCTATCTCGGGGCCTCGTGACAGCATTGAAGTCCCCTTCAAAGACAACTTGCCGACTTGTAAAAAGGTAGGGCTTGATCCTCCTAAAGAGACACTTCCGGTACCACTTAGATTTGGGACCATAGATGTTAATGAGCTGGAGCGCTTGTCCCTTCATGAGGACATCTAAGATCAGGCACCTCCCCATTTCAAACTCAATAACCCGTCGGCATTCCACGATGCTGTAAAAAGGACCGCCACTCCGCTATACGGCTCGGCTGCAAGAGACCAATAGGAAGGCTCACTCTTAGCCTTAAACACGTCTGCCATGTTTGGAAGCCTGGTCTCTTGCAAAAAGAAAATGTCAGCTTCATACCGGCTGAGAAAATCAAAGGCCACAAATCTGGCTGTATTTGACTTTATGCTGGCGACATTAATGGACGCCAACATCAACAGAGTGGGTACCGCCATCATTGGTGATTGAGTTAGGTGGCTTTCTTCTTCCCACTCTCCTTATTCTCTGCCTCAGAGGAGGACTCTTTCCCCCTCTTTAACGACACAGAGGTGTCCATTCCCACATGTCTTTTCTTTTTATCGTCCTCGTCTCCGGACTCTGGGCCAGTCTGTTGTGAATGGGTTTGAGATGAGTTCTGAGCAGAGGCTCCCTCTGGTGGTTACAAGCGGTACTAGTGAGGATTGTGAGGACTGGGAATCAGGTGTTACTGATTGGTCTTATATAAGGGAGTCATTTTCCCATCAGGGTTGCCGGTGATCAATTGTTCTGGTCTGAATCCTTCTTTCCAGTTTCCCTTGTAGCCTTCTGTGTCGTGTCTGCATCTCCTGCTATCAGATAAGACAATTTCTTATTTTGTGTTTTTGCATTTGGTCCTGCACTTCTGTGGGGGCCTTCAGGGTCCCCTCCGGGGGCTTTTGCCCTCTCAGTTTAGTCCAGCCACTGTGTTTTGTACTTTTGCTTTTTCCAGTTTTTTCAGTGGCTGCTGTTTTGATTTTGTTACACCAGAGAACTAATTTAGGTGGTAGAGGTCGTGTGATCTCAGGTGATTTTGAAATTAGTAGAGTTGGTGTTTTTTCAGGGTTTTCTGAGATTGCAGTAAGTGCCCTTCCTGTCCTTTTCTATTTAGCTAGTTTGGGCCCCAGCGTTTGCTCATACTATTTTCTTTCTGTGTCAGTATTTCCTCTTGTCTAACCGCCATTACATGTTTGGGGGCTTTCTATTATCTTTGGGGTTCTGCTCCGGGGCAGATAGCTTTCCTATTTCTATCTTTAGGTGTAGTTAGTTTCTCAGGCTGTGACGAGGCGTCTAGGACCAACGTAGGAACGCTCCACGGCTGCCTCTAGTTGCGGTGGTTAGTCAGGGTACTGCAATCTCATAGATTCCAACTGCTCTGGTGTATTTCCTTTTTTACCTGCACTCCTCAGCTACCGTAACATAACAGTATCACCGGCCATAAAAATTGTATGGTACTCACAGAAGGGAAAAAAATATTTTGAAGGAAGAAAAGTTGTCAGAGATATTTTTCTGTTTGTTGCATTTTTTTTTTTTTCCCTCTGTATCTCTGGGTGCTGGGGAGGATCTTTTCTCCCAATGGAGTTTGCACAATTGTCTGGCCGTGTGGATCAGCTTGCCACTGAGGTTCAGAGTATTGCTGCATATCTTGCTAGGTTGCCTGTTGTGGAACCTAGGATCCCCATGCCAGATTTGTTTTTAGGGGATCGAGCTAAGTTTCAGAATTTCAAAAATAATTGTAAATTGTTTCTTGCCTTAAAATCTAAGTCCTCAGGAAACGCAGCGCAGCAGGTTCAAATTATCATCTCTCTCCTGCGCGGCGATCCTCAGGATTGGGCTTTTTCCCTGATACCTGGGGATCCTGTTTTGAGTGATGTTGATGCATTTTTTCAGGCTTTGGGGTTATTGTACGATGAGCCTAATGTCACTGATCAAGCTGAAAAAGCCTTGTTGGCATTAAATCAGGGGCTTGAGGACGCTGAGTTATACTGTCAGAGATTCCGTAGGTGGGCAGTCCTGACCAAATGGAATAACGACGCTTTGGCGGCCCTTTTCCGGAAGGGTCTGTCGGATAATGTAAAGGATGTTATGGTGGGATTCCCTGTCCCCTCTGGTCTCAATGATTCTATGTCATTAGCGATTCAAATTGACAGACGTTTGCGTGAGCGGAGAAGTATGCGTGGAGTGGTGTTGCCTTGTGAGCCAGCTGCTGAGCCCATGCAGTGTGATGGAGTGGTGTCTGGGGCACAGCGTCATGAGTTTCGAAAGCGCAATGGGTTATGTTTCTGCTGTGGTGATGCCTCTCATGCTATTTCAGTCTGCCCTAAGCGGGGAAGACATTTTGCACGCTCAGTTGTCTTGGGTAGTGTTCAGACTAAGTTTTTATTAACTGTCACTCTGATATGCTCTCTGTCCTCATTTTCTGCTCAGGCTTTCGTTGATTCTGGAGCAGCTATTAACCTGATGGATTATGATTTTGCTAAACGTTGTGGGTTTCCCTTGATACCCCTACAGAAGTCTATTCCTTTACTGGGGATCGATTCTACCCTTTGGCTGAGAATAAACCCCAGTTTTCTACTCAGGTGATAATGAGGGTTGAACCTGATCACCAGGAGTGCTGCAAATTTTTGGTTCTATATAATCTGCATGACATTATAGTGCTGGGTTTCCCTTGGTTACAGTCTCATAATCCTGTTTTGGATTGGAAATCTGTGTCTGTAACCAGTTGGGGCTGCCAATGTGTTAATACCAACACTCCTGTTTTTTCTGCCTCCCCCCAGGCTGAGGATGTTCCTGACTTTTTGTTTGATTTTTCTGATGTGTTTAGCGAAAGTAAATCTGCATCCTTACCTCCCATAGGAGCTATGACTGCGCTATTGAATTAGTGCCAGGTAGTAAATTCCCTAAAGGTCGCCTTTTTAACTTGTCTGTACCTGAACATGACGCTATGCGGTCTTATATCAAGGAATCATTGGAGAAGGGTCATATCAGACCATCCTCTTCACCCTTAGGTGCCGGTTTTTTCTTTGTGGCCAAAAAAGATGGTTCATTAAGGCCGTGTATTGATTATCGTCTCTTGAACAATATTACTGTGAAATATCAATACCCGTTACCCTTGATTTCTGACCTGTTTTCCAGGGTGAAAAACGCTACTTGGTTTACCAAGCTTGACCTCAGGGGGGCGTATAACCTTATTCGCATTAAGCACGGGATGAATGGAAGACGGCACTTAACACCCCTGAAGGGCATTTTGAGTACCTTGTGATGCCCTTTGGGCTCACTAATGCTCCTTCCGTCTTCCAGTCCTTCATGAATGACATTTTCAGGGATTTTGTGGACAAGTTTCTGATTGTTTATTTGGATGATATCTTGATTTTTTTCTAATGACTGGGACTCTCATGTGAAACATGTTCAAACTGTATTCCAGATTTTGAGAGAGAATGCTCTGTATGTGAAGGGATCAAAGTGTCTTTTTGGCGTACAGAAGATCTCATTTCTGGGATTCATTTTGTCCCCATCTGTTATTGAAATGGACCCGGTCAAGGTTCAGGCCATCTGTGATTGGGTCCAACCTACTTCATTAAAGGCTCTTCAGAGATTTTTGGGTTTTGCCAATTTTTATCGTAAATTTATTGGTAATTTCTCGGTTATTGTTAAACCATTAACTGATTTGACCAGAAAGGGTTCTGATGTGGTGAATTGGCCTCCTGAGGCAGTCTCTGCGTTTCAGGAACTTAAGCAGAGATTCACTTCTGCTCCTGTTCTACGGCAGCCTGATGTTTCTCTGCCATTTCAGGTGGAGGTTGATGCCTCTGAAATTGGGGCAGGTGCCGTTTTGTCCCAAAAAGATCCAGAGACCTCTAAAAGTAACCCTTGTGCCTTTTTCTCTCGAAAATTTTCTCCTACTGAACGTAATTATGACGTGGGTAATCGGGAGTTATTGGCCATGAAGTGGGCTTTTGAAGAGTGGAGACATTGGCTGGAGGGAGCCAAACATCAGGTGGTGGTCCTTACGGACCATAAGAATCTGGTCTATCTGGAATCTGCCAAGCGACTCAATCCTAGACAGGCCAGGTGGGCCTTGTTTTTCACACGTTTTAATTTTGTGGTTTCCTTTCTTCCTGGCACTAAGAATGTTAAGGCGGATGCCCTCTCGAGGAGTTTCCTTGCGGACTCTCCTGAGCTATCTGATCCCTCTGTTATTTTGAAGGAGGGTGTAGTTCTTTCCGCCATCTCGCCCAATTTGAGACTTGCTCTGGAGGGGTGTCAGGAGGATAGGCCCGAGCGCTGCCCTGTTGGAAAATTGTTTGTCCCGGACCAATGGAAAAAGAGTGTGATGTCTGAGATTCATTGTTCCGCATTGGCTGGGCATCCCGGAATTTTTGGTACCAGAGACTTGGTTAGTCGGTCCTTTTGGTGGCCTACCTTGTCTCGCGATGTCAGGGAATTTGTGCAGTCCTGCGGGACTTGCTCTCGCTCCAAACCTTGCTCTCGCTCTAGTGGTTTGTTGATGCCATTGCCTGTGCCCAAGAGACCATGGACCCATATCTCTATGGATTTCATTTCCGATCTTCCTGTTTCTCAGAGAATGACCACCATCTGGGTAATTTGTGATAGGTTTTCCAAAATGATACATCTTGTGCCATTACCTAAGTTGCCTTCCTCCTCTGAATTGGTGCCGTTGTTCCTTCAGCACGTGGTTCGTTTACACGGCATTCCTGAGAACATTGTGTCTGACAGAGGAGTCCAGTTTGTTTCCAGATTTTGGAGGACTTTTTGTTCTAAACTGGGTGTTCAATTGTCTTTCTCCTCGGCATTTCATCCTCAGACCAATGGTCAAACTGAGAGAACAAACCAGACATTGGAGACTTATCTAAGATGCTTTGTGTCTGCTGATCAGGATGACTGGGTCTCTTTTTTGCCTTTGGCTGAGTTTGCTCTTAATAATAGGGCTAGCTCTGCCACTTTGATGTCTCCAGTTTTTCTGTAATTCTGGGTTTCACCCTCGATTTTCTTCAGGACAGACGGAGGCTTCTGTCTGTCCAGGTGTTGACTCTGTTGTTGAGCGTATGCAGCAGATTTGGGACCAGGTAGTGGAGAGGTTGTCCCTCTCTCAGGAGAAGGCCCAGCGGTTTGCTAACCGGCATAGGACTGATGGTCCTCGGTTTAAAGTGGGGGACTTGGTCTGGTTGTCCTCAAAGAATATTCCTATGAGAGTAGCATCTCCTAAATTTAAGCCTAGGTTCATTGGACCTTATAAGATCATGGAGATTATTAATCCTGTTTCTTTTCGTTTGCTTCTTCCAGGGACATTTAAGATCCATAACGTGTTCCACAAGTCCTTGTTGAAGAGGTTTGTTGAGCCACTGGTTCCTGCTGCTGTGCCTCCTGACCCTGTTTTGGTTGAGGGCAATCTGGAGTATGTGGTTGAGAAAATATTGGATTCTCGTTTTTCTAGACGAAGACTCCAGTATTTGGTTAAATGGAGAGGTTATGGTCAGGAAGACAATTCTTGGGTGTTTGCTTCGGACATCCATGCTAGGAGACTTATCCGTGCGTATCATAGAACTCATCCTGACCGACCTGGTTGCTCAAATGAGGGTTCGGTGACCCCTCCTCAAGGGGGGGGTACTGTTGTGAATGGGTTTGAGATGAGTTCTGAGCAGAGGCTCCCTCTGGTGGTTACAAGCGGTACTAGTGAGGATTGTGAGGACTGGGAAGGAGTCATTTTCCCATCAGGGTTGCCGGTGATCAATTGTTCTGGTCTGAATCCTTCTTTCCAGTTTCCCTTGTAGCCTTCTGTGTCGTGTCTGCATCTCCTGCTATCAGATAAGACAATTTCTTATTTTGTGTTTTTAATATATTTTTGCATTTGGTCCTGCACTTCTGTGGGGGCCTTCAGGGTCCCCTCCGGGGGCTTTTGCCCTCTCAGTTTAGTCCAGTCACTGTGTTTTGTACTTTTGCTTTTTCCAGTTTTTTCAGTGGCTGCTGTTTTGATTTTGTTACACCAGAGAACTAATTTAGGTGGTAGAGGTCGTGTGATCTCAGGTGACTTTGAAATTAGTAGAGTTGGTGTTTTTTCAGGGTTTTCTGAGATTGCAGTAAGTGCCCTTCCTGTCCTTTTCTATTTAGATAGTTTGGGCCCCAGCGTTTGCTCATACTATTTTCTTTCTGTGTCAGTATTTCCTCTTGTCTAACCGCCATTACATGTTTGGGGGCTTTCTATTATCTTTGGGGTTCTGCTCCGGGGCAGATAGCTTTCCTATTTCTATCTTTAGGTGTAGTTAGTTTCTCAGGCTGTGACGAGGCGTCTAGGACCAACGTAGGAACGCTCCACGGCTGCCTCTAGTTGCGGTGGTTAGTCAGGGTACTGCAATCTCATAGATTCCAACTGCTCTCGTGTATTTCCTTTTTTACCTGCACTCCTCAGCTACCGTAACATAACACCAGTCCCTCCCTCCAAGAACCTTACTTCCCAGAAGAAGGAAACTCTGCACCCCCTGTAAGCCCCGCCGAAGCCAGAACCTCACCCTCAGCTTCCTCCTCAGAGGAAGAGATGTTCTTAAGGGCTTGGAACTGGTTAGAAAGACGAACCAGAGGGGAGTCAGTTTTTACTTCCTTTAAGTACCTTAGTCAGAGCAAGAGAAGATGTTTTATCTCCCTTCTTTCTCTTCTTTTTGGTGTCGAGCTTACGCTTGTCCTCTAGCCACTGCCTATTATCCTCATCCATACTTTCATAATGGGAGGATTCGGAGGCAGTCGCACTTTTCTCCCTGTGGATCCTCCTGACCTCCTCATCCAACTCATGATCCCTCGGGACTACAGTAGCAAGACTGGTGTCCAGGACAGGGGCCGCCCCAGTAGCCCTGGGCTTGCCCAGCTCCCTCTCCTGTCTGCGCTTGTCTAGACGCCTCAGCTGGGCAGGCGTCTTTTTATTGCTTTTCCTCCTTGGCCCCTCAGCTCCCTCGCCCCTGCTAGTCCCTTCCCCAGCAGAATCAGCCTCACGGCTTTCTCCCACCTGCGTCACGACTGCATTAGCGAAGGAGCGAGGACAATGGCTGAATGGGTGACTTAAGTCACCACACAGGTGGCACCTAATCTCCACACAAGATGCGGCAAGATGGCCGATATCCCCACACAATGCACATTTCTGCACAGTGCAGTTTGCACTGAAGTGTGTGGGTTCCCACACCTGTGACAGAGCTTCTGTTGACCCTGGTAGAAGACCTGGATACGATCCCTACCCAGGAAGGCAGATGATGGAATGTAGGCAACCGTACCACCTGAACACTTAAGTTTTACCATAAACGTCCAAGCCCCTGACTAGATACCAAATTCGTCACGGTTTTTCTTTGGCATCTCCACCACCTCCCCATATCGGCCAAGCCATGTCATGATGTCATAACAAGAAAGCGACTCATTACAGGTCATCACGGTCACTTTCTTGACTTGGTTTTGGCGAGACACCGGCTGAATCACAAAGTCTCGCCAGCCGGGCTCATTTTTTGAGCTCGAGCTCGAGCCCCTCTGGCCGAACAAGGCTGACATCAAACTCAGGTGTGGAATAGGGATGTATCAAGGCATAGATGTCAATTGCCTTAAAGCCCATCTTCAGCAGGAGCTCCACAACCTTAGACCTTGGAGGACACGCATCACTGCCCCTACACCGAAGAAGGACCACATTCCTATGCACAATACCCGGCATGGCTGTTGGGAGGGACCACACTGCATCCCCCCTTTTTGCTCTCGGAAGGCCCCGAGGCCATGCCTCTCTATCCAGAAGGATAGATTAACCTCTTGAACCTCTACCATTAGTGATCTCTCCCCCTTCTTTAGAGCCTCCAGGAGACGCAGCTGCAACATGCCGACCCCAGAGCCCAAAGACGAGGAGGACACCCTATTTTCCCAGAGATGACAGTGGCATAACTCCTGAAGGGTTCCGCCACCACCGGGGGGGGCAACTGGACCAGTGACCACATCAACACCAACAGTATCACTATTACCCACCTCCATAACACCCTCACTTTCCACCAAACCAGCAACCACACCACTAGACAAAGAATTTTCCTTATCCATACCTCCCACCACATTCACTCCTGCTGGACCAGTGACAACAGGGGGTGACATTTTGACCTCCGCGTCATCAGCCACAAGGGGTTCAGTCTCCTTCACAGAACTGGAGGCGACATACCCCTGGACCTGCAGACTTGCGTGTGCCCTCCGCATCACCAGTTGATATTTTCCGTTGCTTTACTGTTTATACCAGGCGCCGCTAATCTTTCGTCGCTGTGAGGCACCGCTGATACTTTATATCAGGATCTTACTGACCAGCCCTGGTAACCCCCTCACACTGCCTCCGCATCTCAACTAAGTGATCAGCGGCAACAGCATTCAGGGGCGCCGAGGCTACCGGAGCTACCCCCGACACTGGGCCACCGGGCCGCCCTCACTGTCCAGCCTCTCGGCTGATGCACCTGCTGCTATGTCCCCTCTACTATAAGCAGAGACGGAGCTCTGCACCTCACTACCGTGCTTTGTAATCTCCCCGCACCTTTGCACCGAATCCACAGCAGAACCCGGGCTGGGCTGGGCAATGGGGCTTATACAGCGAGCTGACCCTGCAGCCAATTCAGGGGGTACAGGAGGGGGTATATACATAGCTTACTGCTTCCTGCAGCTTTGGCTTGGTCTTTTTTGCCTTTTTCTTCTGGCCCCCAGGTGCGTCCTCTGGTAAATCGTCACCAAGATGGAAATTCTGAAGGCAGACTGGGGACTCCACGAGCTTGATATCCGCCATTAGTTTCCCTCCCTGGCTGTTGTTATCACTGTCCTCCCCAGAGCCAGCCAAACTGCGACCAGATGTCAATGTCACCTGTCCTGCAGGGAGCTTGCTGCATGTGACCTGTATTATACTCCAGAGCTGCACTCACTATTCTGCTGGTGCAGTCACTGTGTACATACATTACATTACTGATCCTGAGTTACATCCTGTATTATACCCCAGAGCTGCACTCACTATTCTGCTGGTGCAGTCACTGTGTACATACATTACATTACTGATCCTGAGTTACATCCTGTATTATACTCCAGAGCTGCACTCAATATTCTGCTGGTGCAGTCACTGTGTACATACATTACATTACTGATCCTGAATTACATCCTGTATTATACTCCAGAGCTGCACTCACTATTCTGCTGGTGCAGTCACTGTGTACATACATTACATTACTGATCCTGAGTTACATCCTGTATTATACCCCAGAGCTGCACTCACTATTCTGCTGGTGCAGTCACTATGTACATACATTACATTACTGATCCTGAGTTACATCCTGTATTATACCCCAGAGCTGCACTCACTGTTCTGCTGGTGCAGTCACTATGTATATACATTACATTACTGATCCTGAGTTACATCCTGTATTATACCCCAGAGCTGCACTCACTATTCTGCTGGTGCAGTCACTGTGTACATACATTACATTACTGATCCTGAGTTACACCCTGTATTATACTCCAGAGCTGCACTCACTATTCTGCTGGTGCAGTCACTGTGTACATACATTACTGATCCTGAGTTACATCCTGTATTATACCCCAGAACTGCACTCACTATTCTGCTGGTGCAGTCACTGTGTACATACATTACATTACTGATCCTGAGTTATATCCTGTATTATACCCCAGAGCTGTACTCACTATTCTGCTGGTGCAGTCACTGTGTACATACATTACTGATCCTGAGTTACATCCTGTATTATACCCCAGAACTGCACTCACTATTCTGCTGGTGCAGTCACTGTGTACATACATTACATTACTGATCCTGAGTTATATCCTGTATTATACCCCAGAACTGGACTCACTATTCTGCTGGTGCAGTCACTGTGTACATACATTACATTACTGATCCTGAGTTATATCCTGTATTATACCCCAGAGCTGCACTCACTATTCTGCTGGTGCAGTCACTGTGTACATACATTACATTACTGATCCTGAGTTACATCCTGTATTATACCCCAGAGCTGCACTCATTATTCTGCTGGTGCAGTCACTGTGTACATACATTACTGATCCTGAGTTACATTCTGTATTATACCCCAGAGCTGCACTCACTATTCTGCTGGTGCAGTCACTGTGTACATACATTACTGATCCTGAGTTACATCCTGTATTATACCCCAGAACTGCACTCACTATTCTGCTGGTGCAGTCACTGTGTACATACATTACATTACTGATCCTGAGTTATATCCTGTATTATACCCCAGAACTGCACTCACTATTCTGCTGGTGCAGTCACTGTGTACATACATTACATTACTGATCCTGAGTTATATCCTGTATTATACCCCAGAGCTGCACTCACTATTCTGCTGGTGCAGTCACTGTGTACATACATTACATTACTGATCCTGAGTTACATCCTGTATTATACTCCAGAGCTGCACTCATTATTCTGCTGGTGCAGTCACTGTGTACATACATTACTGATCCTGAGTTACATTCTGTATTATACCCCAGAGCTGCACTCACTATTCTGCTGGTGCAGTCACTGTGTACATACATTACTGATCCTGAGTTACATTCCTGTATTATACTCCAGAGCTGCACTCACTATTCTGCTGGTGCAGTCACTGTGTACATACATTACATTACTGACCTGAGTTATATCCTGTATTATACCCCAGAGCTGCACTCACTGTTCTGCTGGTGCAGTCACTATGTACATACATTACATTACTGATCCTGAGTTAATCCTGTATTATACCCCAGAGCTGTACTCACTATTCTGCTGGTGCAGTCACTGTGTACATACATACCACCTATTGTATATAATGATATATTTCACTTGTTTGAATACTTTATAATATTTTGAAGTCAATTATAATGTTTCTGTTTTTTTCTTGTGTCAGGACTATACCCCTGACCTGTACATGGGAAAAGAGAAGGAAATGAGCTACAGCCTCAGTGGACTCCTTCCCTACACGGAGTATGTGGCCGCTGTACGCTGCATTGGGAACAGTGGTCAGCTGTTATGGAGTGAGTGGAGTGCTGCCCTCTCAGCAAGGACACCGGAGAAAGGTGAGTTGATAGCAGTTTGGTCTCTGGTCTTGGCACAGTAGTTTGGGACTGTAATATAATATGGAGCAATACCTGTAACCAGCATGCCAAGTGTTACGGTTTTTAAAGGTTAAGACATTGGATGGTAGCAATATATGAAGTGAGTGATGGTAACGATGTGTATGTGTGTGCTGGTAAAAATGTGAATTTTTCTTCTTGTGTGAATGTAGTCAGTGTGCTTCCATGTATCCACAGCTTCTGATCTAGTATCATATCTACTGTATGCACTAATTCTGTTCTGTTGCAAGCATAGGTGTTTGCAGAATGTGCCTTCAAAAAAAAAAAAATTACCAGGCTTTGAGTCTGCATAACCAGAGAACCGAAGTTTGCTACATAGATAAAATACTAGAGCCAAATTTACTACATAAATACAGTACCAGAAACAGCATAGTTACAGTGCATGAACCAAGCCTAGTGCATAGATATGGTACTTTAAGCAAAAAGACAGTAGTGCACAAATAAAGCACCAGAATGAAGCAACATATTTTACCAGATCAATCTTGCTACGTAAATACTATACTAGAACCAACCTTTCTACATAGATACAGAAACAAATCCAAGTTTACTTTGTAGATTCAGTAGCAGAACCAAGTTTACTACATAAGTACTATAGCAGAACCAAGCTAAGTGTATAGATATATTACCAGAACCAAGCTTAGTGTATAGATATATTACCAGAACCAAGCTTACTACACTGATACAGAACCAAAACCATTCTTAATACATTACATATAGCTATAGTATAAGGAAAAAAATCCTTTCCTACAAATAATTACACTATTCAAGGGTATACACTTCAAGTGCCACAAATGAACAGATCAACGATCCTGTTTACCTGTCAAGTAAGCCGCTAATGAGGAGCATGGATGCAGAGCCGCGTCCCTATTTTGTGGCAGCAAGCAGAGATCTTAAATACTTCCTGGAATTGATAAAGAATATTGGAAAACTTATATGAAGAATGACGTACTGGGAGCGGAATATTTCCTGAAGGTTTACTCATCAGAGTGCATCCATGTGTTTTACATGGCTGACAAATCCCTTACTAGGGTAAATCTTGATGTCACGTTCCCTTGTAGACTTTATCCTCAGCTCCTTTTTCACTAATTTTCTATTTATTTTGCAGATATTCGCACAGCCATACAAGGTGCCAAAATATTTCCAAAAAATAATTTTGTTCTGAAAGGGTCTAACATCACTCTTCACTGTAAGTTGAGCACCTCGGGTTTTATAGACGATGTGTATTGGATGCTGAGCCCGGACGTGGCTCCAGGACCGGTCCGTTGGATCGTCAATGAGACTGTCAGTGCCATCACCATACCCTGCCTGTCAGCTGACAGTGTGGAGGTGACATGCGGGATCCGGACACCCGGCGAGCAGATCCTGGACGGACAAACCATAGCGAGTGGATGTGAGTATTATATGACCTGGACATTGTATAAAAAAAAAATATAAAAAGTCGTCACGCCCCTGATAAATGACAGTTTTTTTGTCATTAAAAAAAATCCTACCAAGAAGAATCATTTCAGAACTTTTTCCCCTTTAATGTTGCCCGTAATTTGTACAAATCCATTGATAAATAACTACAATCTTTTCAACTGGTAAAAGAAAAATAACAAAGTACAATAATGAGATTGCATAAATCTGTACACCCATACATTAATGGAAGCATTCAGTCTTTTGGTTCGGTCTCTTATCAGCGAGACACATGTAGAATTGACATCGCTGGTGCTATAAGACAGTCGTGGGATTATTATTAATATCCCTAGAGATCTAGAGTAGTCATCGGGTCTACAGTGACTTCACTGGTGGCCTGAGGAAGTCAAGGGTCTAGACCTGGTGGACTAGAGCAGTGATTAAGTATATAGTCCCTTCCTTGGTGGTCTGGGGAAGTGAGCAAGTCTATAGTGATTTCCCTGGTAGTCTGGGGTAGTCAGCGGTCTAGCCCTGGTGGTCTAGAGTAGTGACCAGACCAATATAACCCAAGAAGAGGTGCGAAACTGGCTAAATAAGATTAAAATAGATAAATATCCGGGTCTGGATGGCATACACCCATGAGTACTAAGAGAACTAAATAATGTAATAGACAAACCACTATCTCTTATATTTAGGGACTCTATAGTGACGGGTCTGTTCCACAGGACTGGAAAAATGTGGTACCAATATTCAAAAAGGGCTCTAAAAGTGACCCTGGAAATTATAGGCCAGTAAGTCTAACCTCTATTGTTAGTAAAATATTTGAAGGGTTTCTGAGGGATGTTATTCTGGATTATCTCAATGAGAATAACTGTGTAACTCCATGTCAGCATGGGTTTATGAGGAATCGCTCCGGTCACACCAATCTAATCAGTTTCTATGAATTGGTAAGCTATAGACTGAGTCATTGTACGTGGTATATCTTGATTTTTCCAAAGCGTTTGATACCGTGCTACACAAGAGGTTGGTACACAAAGTGAGAATGCTGGGTCTGGGGGAAAATGTGTGTAAATGGGTAAGTACCTGGCTTAGTGATAGAAAGCAGCAGAGGGTGGATATAAATGGTATATTCTCTAACTGGGTCACTGTGACCAGTGGGGACCCCAGGGGTCGGAGTTGGGACCTTTTCTCTTCAACATATTTATTAACGATCTGGTAGAAGGTTTACACAGTAAAATATCGATATTTGCAGATGATACAAAACTTTGTAAAGCAGTCAGTACAAGAGAAGATAGTTTTCTGCTACAGATGGATCTGGATAAGTTAGAAACTTGGGCCGGAAGGTGGCAGATGGGGTTTAACAATGATAAATGTAAGGTTATACACATGGGAAGAAGGAATCAATATCACCATTACACACTGAACGGGAAACCACTGGGTAAATCTGACATGGAGAAGGACTTGGGGATCCTAGTTAATAATAAACTTACCTGGAGCAGCCAGTGCCAGGCAGCGGCTGCCAAGGCAAACAGGATCATGGGGGTGCATTAAGAGGTCTGGATACACATGATGAGAGCATTATACTGCCTCTGTACAAATCCCTGGTTAGACCGCACATGGAGTACTGTGTACAGTTTTGGGCTCGGTGCTCAGGAAGGATATAATGGAACTAGAGCGAGTACAAAGGACGGCAACAAAATTAATAAAGGGGATGGGGGAACTACAATACCCAGAGAGATTAGCAAAATTAGGATTATTTAGTCTAGAAAAAAGACGACTGAGGGGCGATCTAATAACCATGTATAAGTATATAAGGGGACAATACAAATATCTCTCCGAGGATCTGATTATACCAAGGAAGGTGACGGTCACAAGGGGGCATTCTCTGCGTCTGGAGGAGAGAAGGTTTTTCCACCAACATAGAAGAGGATTCTTTACTGTTAGGGTAGTGAGAATCTGGAATTCCTCGCCTGAGGAGGTGGTGATGGCGAACTCAGTCGGGGGTTCAAGAGAGGCCGGGATGTCTTCCTGGAGCGTAAAAATATTATATCTTACAGTTATTAGGTTCTTTAGAAGGACGTAGATCTGGGGATTTATTCTGACGGAATATAGGCTGAACTGGATGGACAAATGTCTTTTTTTCCGGCCTTGCTAATAACTATGTTACTATGTTGCTACGGTTGCTTCACTGGTGGCCTGAGGCAAACAGGGGTCTAGCCCTGGTGATTTAGGGCAGTGACCAGGTTTATGGTGGCTTCCCTGCTGGGCTAAGGGAGTCCCTAAAAGCCAGATTTATCAAAACGTAAAATTATTTCCCTCATACATTAACCTCCAAAAAGAAAAAAAAAATGCCACAATTGCTGTTTCTTTGCCACTTTACCATGAAAATGCAATAAAAAAGGATCAAAACCTTGAACGTGTCCCAAAATGACACCAATAAAAACTAAAGATTGGTGCTCGAAAAACAAGCCCTCATCCAGCTTAATCAACAGAAAAATATAAAAGTTATGGGTCTTATAAAATGGAGAAACAATTTATTATTTTCACAAGGTTCTAATTTTTCTTTAGCTACCTGAATATATAACCTATATTACTAAGAGAGAAATACAAAGCTGATATCCAGCCTATATCATTAGCAGAAACACACATAATTCACATCCAGTTTGTATCATGGGGGGAGACACAAAAATATCACATGCAGTCTATATTATTGATGGAGACTCACAGACCTCACATTCAGCCTCTACTACTGGAAGAGACGCACAGACCTCACATCCAGCCTATATTACTGGGAGAGACACACAGACCTCACATCCAGCCTATATTACTGGGAGAGACATATACCTCACATCCAGCCTATATTACTGGGAGAGACACACAGACCTCACATCCAGCCTATATTACTGGGAGAGACACACACAGACCTCACATCCAGCCTATATTACTGGGAGAGACACACAGACCTCACATCCAGCCTATATTACTGGGAGAGACACACAGAGCTCACATCCAGCCTATATTACTGGGAGAGACACACACAGACCTCACATCCAGCCTATGTTACTGAAAGAGACACACAGACCTCACATCCAGCCTATGTTACTGGGAGAGACACACAGACCTCACATCCAGCCTATGTTACTGAAAGAGACACACAGAGCTCACATCCAGCCTATATTATAGAGACACAAAGAGCTCACATCCAGCCTATATTACTGAGAGAGACACACAGAGCTCACATCCAGCCTATATTACTGGAGAGACACAGACCTCACATCCAGCCTATATTACTGAGAGAGACACACAGAGCTCACATCCAGCCTATATTACTGAGAGAGACACACAGACCATCCAGCCTATATTACTGGGAGAGATACACAGATCTCACATCCAGCCTATATTACTGGGAGAGACACAGACCTCACATCCAGTCTATATTACTGGGAGAGACACACAGACCTCACATCCAGCCTATATTACTGGGAGAGATACACAGATCTCACATCCAGCCTATATTACTGGGAGAGACACATAGACCTCACATCCAGTCTATATTACTGAGAGAGACACACAGAGCTCACATCCAGCCTATATTACTGAGAGAGACAAACAGACCTCACATCCAGCCAATATTACTGAGAGAGACACACAGAGCTCACATCCAGCCTATATTAATGAGAGAGACACACAGAGCTCACATCCAGCCTATATTACTGGGAGACACACAGACCTCATATCCAGCCTATATTACTGGGAGAGACACACAGAGCTCACATCCAGCCTATATTACTGGGAGAGACACAGACCTCACATCCAGCCTATATTACTGGGAGACACACACAGACCTCACATCCAGCCTATATTACTGGGAGAGACACACAGACCTCACATCCAGCCTATATTACTGAAAGAGACACACAGAGCTCACATCCAGTCTATATTACTGGGAGAGACACACAGAGCTCACATCCAGCCTATATTACTGGGAGAGACACACAGAGCTCACATCCAGTCTATATTACTGGGAGAGACACACAGACCCCACATCCAGCCTATATTGGGAGACACACAGACCTCACGTCCAGCCTATATTACTGGAAAAGGCACACTGACCTACAGTAAAATCCAGTCTATATTCCTAGGAGAAACACTGTGCTCAAATCCAGCCTATATTTCTGGGAGAGACACACAGATCTCAAATACCGCCTATGTTATTGAAATAGACACAGAGCTCACATCTATACAGGCTATATATTACTAAGAGACATACAGAGCTCATATACAGCCTAAATTACTGGAAAAGACACACTGACTTCACATCCTGACTACTATATAGAGCCAGTTGTCAGCCAAAGATAGTGCACATAATATAAGAGAACATCGTAACTGGATAATACACCCAAAAAATGTGCAATGGCACCATTAAGCAAAATAAGACTTATTAAGGCTATAATAAATACAATATAAGCCTATTCACAAAGGTGTTGCAAAAAAGGAGGGAGTGATAGCATATACTGTAAATCTTTATTAGGTAACAATATAAACTTTTTTCTTTTTAATATTAGGAAGCACAGTGAGAAAACTCTAAAGGCAGCACAAAACAGCAGGAGGCAATACGATAGATATAATAACTATAATAAAAATAGCACTGTCAGGGATCTGCATATTTGTCAGGACTTTCTTAATCCCACAAATCCCTGATATTACAGGTCGGCAAGGTCACGAGTACCACCCGCTGTGATCTTTGGAGCGAACAGCTCTCTGCTGCCCCCTATCGTCCGGACTGTTACACGATTGGCCGACGATCAACGAAGAAGGCCGCAGCCTGTTCGCACCACTAGGCCGGCTATCAGAAAATTAGTGCTGAGCGTACGGCATATACACCTCCAGATTCCAACACAAGGAATATTGTTCTGCCCATCTGAGTACAGGGCAGTATGTTTTGTATTGTGTGCTGGTTTGTTTGTTATAGCACCATCTAGTGGTGGCTGAATTTATAGCCTGTGCCATTAACAAGCAGATAGAGTATTGCATTGTGGGATTGAAGAAAGGTATTCTGGGAAGAAGAAGCTCCATTTTCTTCCATGTACTTCAGGAACGCACGTGTTCATGTGCTCTCCTGTAACCTCTCCAACTTGAGTTTGCTATCCTGGTAAAGCATATCTGGTAAGATCAATATCTTCTCTAGCAATGCAGTATTAGGAGGTTATTAACTGTATAGCAGCCAGTGCATAGGAGATGTTATTAGAATCCTGTGTAAAGTTTTTAATCATACTGTATACTTTCCTGTTAATTGTAAAGTGTCAGCTGTGTGATTATTGCCCAATACCTATCTATGTCATTTGTATTTTTATAGTTTTACCGCGCATGCTCTATACTGTTCACCAATAAACGAGTTAGACTACAGAGGACAGTCTGCTTATTTGGAAGATAGAATGATGGTTTAGGCTGTATGCTAGATTGCATAACGTGTCAACGTGTATGAAGGCAGAACAAATATGTGTATACACCCCGGTACGATCACAGCTAACTCTGACAACCCCTGACTACCCACTGCCACCACCACTCTGTTTCGGTCGATTAGACACCGAACACCAGCTTATGGCTCAGAGGCGTAGTTTACAGAACAGAAGGAACAGAACTATTAAATTTTATATTTACGGTAATCCAAAGGGAAGCAGTGTTTATGAAACATACACAAAAGATTTTACAAAGGGGACAAAACAATACAGCATAAACAGTTACATAAAATAAAAGGGATTAACAGAAGAACTTACTACACCGATCGCAGAGATGATTCAGTTTAGCCGAAGAGAGCGCTTTGATTGGTCTGTCGATAAACAGGGTCCCTACATACATGAAATGTAACTCTCTGTATGAACACTGATGACAATGGGGATCAATCTTTTATAAGACCCTGAGTCCCACCCACACATCCCTCTACGATGACCTCACAAGGTCCCGGTTGTGGGCTGGACTCAGCCCTTCATAATTTTAAGAAATCCCACTATATGTAATAACTCATCATAGATCGATCACAGAAGGTCGAGACTAATGTCATCTTTTCTATAGGCATGTTAGCTATGCTTAGAGACCAAACAAGGCCTAGCTACTGGTGGTTATATGGTCCCTAAGGATTTGGGGCTTTTGGTGGGGGTTATGATTATGAGAAAATCTGTGTATGATTGCCTAGCTATCCTGGTGCCAACAATATACATCTCATTAATATCGGATGTATAGAAAATCCAATATTCCATATTTTCTCCTGGAAACGTACTGTCTGCTTTATAAATTGTACTGCAGAGGCCACAGCTATGTGTAAAGGTGTTATATTTTCTTTGATCCACTCTAATCTAGTCTTTTCCTGTCGCTCTGTGAGCATAATAGACTTCCATTGAAGTTACCTGGACATAAAGAGAAACCCTTGCATTTTAATTAATCTGCTTCACATAGCGGTGTCACTGCCATTTTCCATATCCATTCCTGTATTCATCTCCTCCTTTTGGAATGGTGCCAGATCCCAATGTTTCGACATATATGGATAATTCTGCTGTGCTGCTGGTCAAAAATATATCCAATGAATATCATGGTGTTGAAGAAAGAGCAGTTTAATTAATCTACGCATTTCAGAGTTGAACAAACTCCTTCATCAGGATGAAAAACCACAATTAACTCATTGTGTTGGAAGAGTTTGTTCAACTCTGAAACGCGCAGATTAATTAAACTGCTCTTTCTTCAACACCATAATCTCCATTGGATATAATGACCATCAGCTCAGGAGAATTATCCATATATCCCTTTCTACTATTGCAGAAACACAGAGCTCACAAGCTGCCTATATTACTCAATTAAGTCACAGCTTGTGTCCAGCCTGTATTACTGGGAGAGACACTCTCACAATAGAAAATCTGAAACTTGGATCAGGTTGCAAACTGCATGTCAGACAGTCTGAAAATGAATGAAAGAATTAAAATTGCAGACTGAAACGTGGCAATTTTACAAATTAAAGATTACCAATATATGCAAAATATATATTTTGTATGTCATATGTATCCATAGCCATTAAATAAATCTCAGAATTCGAACCTCTTGATAGATAGGCAGCCATCACTCAATTACATTTACAATATTTAAGGTGACGTTTGCTTCCTCTTCTGCTTGCATCTTTGTTCTGCTTTTGCTCCACACCCCCCCTCCTCCCAGGAGGCTTTTTTTTAAAGGGACTTTTTTTCTGTTTCATTGGATCCACTTGAGTTTATTGTTGTGATCTTGGCTGATCCAACATGCAAGTCAGAATCAATGGTCAAAATTTGTTAACTTGGCAGTGTAGTGTCTCTGGTCATATCCCTGGTGGTCTAGGGGTGACGAAGAAGTGAAAAAAAATTGCTGACTAACTCAGGCTGAGAAAAGGATCACATTGGTTTTAAAACTATTTATTGTAAAATAATTCCCCTGTTGTGAACACACCTAAAGTGTGAGTCACATCTGACTATTTTCTCTCCTTACAGATCCACCAGACATTCCCAAAAATGTTTCCTGCGTTTACTTCTATCAAAAAAATATCACATGTAGCTGGATCCCCGGAAATGACCCCAAAATCCCCACAATCTTCCACCTGGCTGTGTAAGTGTTACCACTCTGTGCTAAAATCTCTGTGCGGATACCCCCCTGACCTCAGTCACTTTATGATCATCAGGCCTAACGATCCCGAAAAGAAATGTTCATCAACCACCAATTCCTGCTCCTTCCTTGTCGCCGGTGATGAGCTCGGAAGGGAATATAATGCGGAGCTGCGGGTCCAGAACGGACTGGGCAAAGCAACAAGACAATTCATAGTGAATGCTGCACTTATAGGTAATCCACGGAATTTGGATTATTGGAAGGAAAATTTAGGAAGGGATAGGAGGGGGATGCTGCTGCAGATTCTCATTCTGTGTTTCAGTGGATGAGCGGTAGGAGGGAGGAGACATCTGATTGGGCAGAGACTCCTCTCATCTCCAGTAACTAATCCAGCCGCCAACGAATCCTCATGGCTCAACTTGGCCACAAAGTGATGAGGAATTAGAGATATAAAGACCTTTTTATCTGAATGTCAGAAATCTAGAAATAGTGGGGTTCTTCTCATATACATAAGGTTGCAGACAGGTCCTGGTGACGATCAATAGACGGGCAAAATCTGATATCACAGGAACGGAACAGAATCAAGAAGCTGAATGTATATTATAGTTCAGTGTTTTACATTTTTTTAGTATTATTTATTAATCTCCAGTTATTTGTTATATTTATTTCTTTCATATCTAATAACATTTAAGTGAAAATGGATCCTCCTGAGATTCTGTCTTTGAAATCAAATTCATCTAAAGACCCATCATTCTTAATAATATCATGGAAAAGGCCGAACCTGGCGCCTGACGAGCTAGATGTGAACTGCAGCCTACGGTACAAACTGCTACAGGATGATCAGTGGGTCAGTATCACAAAGACTAAGAGATGTTCTGTACAAAAGAGAGAATAGAAGATGTACAGTCACTTCTGAAACCCATGTACCCTGCAAATCCTGATCGTGTGCACATAGCCTTAGTCCCTGTACTGTGTCCCCATCATTCATCATAAGTCCTTGATAGCATCATAATGAATTTGGGGGTGGGAGAAGAAGCTATCAGGTACTGAGCATCCTCCGTCACCTCCCAATTCATTACAAGTCCCTGATAGCATCTTCTCCCACCTTTCAATTCATTATAAAGGGTCCTATGCACCTTACCCCCTCCTCTCCCAATCTCCAATAAATTTTAAGTCCCCGATAGCATCACAATGAATTGTGAGATGGAGGAGGACACTATCAGGGGCTTAGCACCCTCCTCCACCACCCAATTCATTTTACATCCATATCTAATGTCCTCCTCCCCTCCCCGTTTGTAAGTCCATTATAAGTCCCCCTTCCTCCCATCCCAATCATCCACACGCCTCATTGTCCTCCTCCCCGCATCCCATCATTGTCCTCTCCCCTACCTCCATCATTGCCCTCTCCATCAATTCTATCATTGCCCTCTCCTCCACCCCCATCATTGCCCTCTCCACCACCTCTATCACTGTTCTTCCCCTCCACCCCATCATTGTCCTCTCCACCAGTTCCATAATTTCCTTCTCCCCCACCACCACCATCATTGCCCTTTCCACCACCTTCATCATTGCCTTCTCCCCCACCACCCCATCATTGCCCTTTCCACCACCTCTATCATTGCTTTCTCCCCCCCACCCCATCATTGCCCTCTCCATCACAGACACACACAGCACCACTCAACTCTCCACACATTTCCCCGCAGCCGCAGCATCATCATCGCCGGTAGCTTTCTCTCTGACACAGGCGTGCACTGAATGTTTATGTCATTCAGCTGCGCTGCTGTGTCAGACAGGAAGCGCAGGCAGGAAGCAGGAAGTATCCCTACAGCTCCACTGACATTTTCTCCTGTAGGCAGTGGAGGTGCAGGGATAGCTCCCTGCCCACCGCACATGAGAGCAATCTGGCCAGGGGGGTCCCCGAAGCCTCGGGGCCAGATAAACAGGCTAGATTGCCCTCAGTGTTAGCTGCCCTGCAGGGCCCCCCTCCACCTCCAAGCCCCAGTGCAGTCGCACATGCGGTATGTCCACCCCTGTATATACCGTACATACACACACATACATAGACATACACATATACCATACATTCACACACAGATACATAAACACACATAGATACACATACATATACCTTGCATACATACAAACATAGACATAGCTTCCTTCTGCAGTACTGCCCCATGCAGTGAGCCCTTCTCCCTCAACCTCTTAAAGGACAGTACTCCCACAATATGGGTGCAAAGTAAATATAGCGGCTTACAGGACAGTACTCCCACAGCCAGGGGGGTGCAGAGTACACACAGCAGCTTAAAGGACAGTACTCCTACAGATATGGGTGCAGAGTACACACAGCAACTTAAAGGACAGTTCTCCCACAGCCAGGGGGTGCAGGGTACACACAGCGGCTTAAAGGACAGTACTCCCACAGATATGGGTGCAGGGTACACACAGTGGCTTAAAGGACAGTACTCGCACAGATATGGGTGCAGAGTACACACAGCAGCTTAAAGGACAGTTCTCCCACAGCCGGGGGTGAAGAATACAACCAGCAGCTAAAAGGACAGTATTTCTACAGATATGGGTGAAGAGTACACCTTAAAGGACAGTACAACCAAAGTCGGGGGGGGGGGGGTGCTGAGTACACACAGTGGCTTAAAGGACAGTACTCCCACAGATATGGGTGCAGAGTACATACAGCAGCTAAAAGGACAGTTCTCACACAGCCAGGGGGTGCAGAGTGCACACAGTGGCTTAAAGGACAGTACTCCCACAGATATAGGTGCAGAGTACATACAGCAGCTAAAAGGACAGTTCTCCCACAGCCAGGGGGGTGTAGAGTACACACAGTGGCTTAAAGGACAGTACTCCCACAGATATGGGTGCAGAGTACATACAGCAGCTAAAAGGACAGTTCTCACACAGCCAGGGGTGCAGAGTGCACACAGTGGCTTAAAGGACAGTACTCCCACAGATATAGGTGCAGAGTACATACAGCAGCTAAAAGGACAGTTCTCCCACAGCCAGGGGGGTGTAGAGTACACACAGTGGCTTAAAGGGCAATACTCCCGTAGGCGGGGATGCAGAGTACACACTGCGGCTTTTTGCACAGTACTAGTACATATAGGGGTTGCACAGTACACACAGCATGTGTTTGCAGAGTGCTCATCAGAATCTGTCCCTTACTCCAGATGTGTCCTATTCCTACACTAATGAGAGCATAATGGCAGCAGCACTCTTGATCCGACTTTTATACAGGCCAAGTCACGTGCTGCTCCGGCCAATCACAGCTATACCAATACTGGGCATGACTGTGATGGCCCCCGGAAGTGCCCAGAGTCTAAAAGCTTGCTGATTGGCTTCGCTGGTGAATTCAATGCAGGGAGAACCGGATTGTGGAATCCTCTTTGCTTTGGTTTGAGAACTGCAGGGACCCGGCCAGATTCCACCCTTGTATATATGATATTCAGTATTTTGAAGTATATGTATCGTCTCTGTTTCTTATCTCAGGACTACACCCCTGACCTGAACATGAGGAAAGAGAAGGAAATGAGCTACAGCCTCAGCGGACTCCTTCCCTACGCGGAGTATGTGGCCGCTGTACGCTGCATCGGGAACAGTGGTCAGCTGTTATGGAGTGAGTGGAGCGCTGCCCTCTCAGGAAGGACACCGGAGAAAGGTGAGTTGCTGCAGGGCCACATGGTAGCAGTTTGCCTATGGTCATGGCATAATAGCTTGTGACTGTAATATACATATAACACATAGTAATATCAGTCATAGTAATGATGTGTGTGATGGTAATTGTGTGTTTTTTGTTTTGTGTGAATGCAGTTTATATGTTTATATCTATGCGCTAACTAAGCACTTGCTGTGAAGGTGACTGGATAGACGTCCAGCATGTAGAGCCTGTGGTAGGGGCAGGCAAACTAGGCCTATGCCTAGGGCCCCGCTACCCCAAGGCTCCCAACCGGTTAGTAGCGGCACACAATGCGGCCGCTATGGGGCCTGTGAGTCAGGACGATACAGTTGAAAGGAGAGTGACAGATCACATTCCCTCTCCCATGATTCCCCTTTGCCTCTGACACAGCGGGTGCGCGATGACATCACTTCATCGCTCACCATGCTGTGCCGAGCAATGGGGCTGCTGAGGGGACTTCAATATTGTCGATCACGCTCGTTTAGCGGTCTGAGATCAGCGCATGTAACGACAACAAAAATGTTTCTGTGTGATGGTGCAATATGTAAGCATTTGGGGCCCCACTTTAAACTTTTGGCCAGTGACCCACTTTATCTAAAACCGGCCCTGCCAGCATGGTCAAGGTGGCGCTGCAAATTATGAGGCTTTTTCAGAGAATCAAGCTTAGCTAATATATGCAATACCTACACTGAGCCCAGAGCATACAGTACATACCGTTTCAGAAGCCTATCTTGTACATATATGTAGATATAGTAGCAGAGCTAAACCTTCAGGTTTCTGCATTTAGTGCAGGTAAGGGTGCTGTCCCCCTTTCTTTGATCTGGAGATAACGTTTATATTGCTTTCCATTGCTGTGTGTCCATGTTCGGGACCCGATCCTGCTCTTCCCTTATTCACACAGGATGTCACTTTGACACACGGTAAGGTTTTAATACTAGGAGTTAGAACGATCCCGATTGTGGAACACCTTGACGTTGGTGGGATGGCTTTTACGGTTTTTTGATTTAAAAAAATGGTATTTACTAAGTATCCAATGTTATTTATATGCACTATTACTTTTACCAATTTACTTACAGCAGGTTATATGTTCATTTTGTATCCATCTTGGGTTTTGTCTGTTTAATGGCCAGTGTGAACATGCTCCTATTTTACATGCATACCAATTTACACTCCAGTTAATTTTTTTTTGTTACACAGATATAGTACCAGAACAAAGTTTACTACATAGATATTGCACCAGAACCTAACATACTACACTGACACAGTACCAGAACCAAGCATACTACATAGATATTGTACCAGAACCTAGCTTACTACACCGACACAGTACCAGAACCAAACTGCATAGATATTGAACCAGAACCTAGCTTACTACACCGACACAGTACCACAACCAAACATACTACATAGATATTGTACCAGAACCTAGCTTACTACATCGACACAGTACCAGAACCAAACTGCATAGATATTGAACCAGAACCTAGCTTATACACTGACACAGTACCAGAACCAAGCATACTACATAGATATTGTACCAGAACCTAGCTTACTACATCGACACAGTACCAGAACCAAACTACATAGATATTGAACCAGAACCTAGCTTACTACACCGACACAGTACCACAACCAAACATACTACATAGATATTGTACCAGAACCTAGCTTACTACACTGACACAGTACCAGAACCAAGCATACTACATAGATATTGTACCAGAACCTAGCTTACTTCACCGACATAGTACCAGAACAAAGCTACATAGATATTGAACCAGAACCTAGCTTACTACATCGACACAGTACCACAACCAAACATGCTACATAAATATTGTACCAGAACCTAACTTACTACTCCAACACAGAACCAAACATACTACATAGATATTGCACCAGAACCTAACTTACTACACTGACACAGTACCAGAACCAAGCATACTACATAGATATTGTACCAGAACCTAGCTTACTTCACCGACACAGTACCAGAACCAAGCTACATAGATATTGAACCAGAACCTAGCTTACTACACCGACACAGTACCACAACCAAACATACTACATAAATATTGTACCAAAACCTAACTTACTACACCAACACAGAACCAAACATACTACATAGATATTGAACCAGAACCTAGCATACTACACCGACACAGTACCACAACCAAACATACTACATAGATATTGTACCAGACTTTAGCTTAGCACATAGATTCAGTAACAAAACCAGTCATAGTGATGATTCATTACGAGAACCAAGTCAATTACATAGATATAGTTCATGAACAAAGGCTAGTGTATAGCTATAGTAGTAGAACCACGTTCATAGATATGTTACCAAAACCAACTGCATTATCTGCAAGGGAGTTTTCTAAACTTTTTCAAATGTAGATTTATCTTACCACAGCACAGAGATAACAGTGCCCTGAGATGCATATATTTACAAGTTACAGATACAAGCTGCAAAGAAGTGCAAATAGACAAGATGCGTCGCTCATATGCTGCTACCTATGACACTGTCGCAGCATTGTACTTATTTGGTCAAGGAGACGAACAAATCCGGCCTTGTCATTACTGATAACACTAAATAGAAATCATTTCTCTATATTCTTAGCACCGACTCTCAGTGTTGAACTTTGGCGAGTGATCAGCTCCACAGAGCGTACAAGAATTGTATATGTGAAATGGAAGGTAAGTGTCGTAAGGAAACTACCGGCTGTCGGGTAAAGATGTGTTTTACAATAGTTGACAATTATTTAATCAGAAATGAAAATGAAGTAGGAGAAAGATGGAAAAGTGTAGTGTAAAAGTATAAGAAAAGAGCAAGTGATCAAAGAGACAAAGAAGGGGAAATAATTAGTCCTGCCACTAGGGGGAGCTCACAACATACAGATTTATACAGTCACTGCTAGAGAAAGCTCACTACATACAGATTTATACAGTCACCACTAGAAGAAGCTCACTGCATGCAGATTATAGAACCACCAATAGGGGAGCTCACTACATACAGATTTATACAGTCACCACTAGAAGAAGCTCACTGCATGCAGATTATAGAACCACCAGTAGAGGGAGCTCACTACATACAGATTTATACAGTCACCACTAGGAGGAGCCAACTATGTATAGATCTTTACAGCCACGACTAGGGAGAGCTTACTACCAGGGCTGGCGTTAGGGGCAGGCAGACCAGGCAGCTGCCGCCAGTGCCAACTCTCCCCGCCGCTGCTGCATTGAACTATACCAGCGTCTGCCGGTACAATTAAAAGCAATGATGGAGGAGAGAGCGTCAGCTGACACTCTCTCTCCCATCATTCCCCTCTGCCTCTGACACTGTGGGTACGCGATGATGTCATCGCGCACTCACCGTGTGTGCCGGGCAGTGCAGCTGCTGAGGCAGGAGCTGGGGGCATCACGAGCACAAGGAGAGGTGAGGATTGTATTTTTTTTTTTAATATATCAGTGAGTACTGGACTGTAGGCAAATAGACAAAAAGAAGGACCAGCACATCTAAGCTAGTGTGAATAGGCGCCAACCAAAGAAAGTATACAAATCAAAAACTCTAGAGCATAGGAATTGCATTGCTGCCATAGCAATTTTTGCAGATACATATTTCATATATACATTATATAAGTAATCATTCTTGGTAAGTTATGGGCAAACCTTAATCTTTTTGAGTTGTATGCTTTCTTTGGTTGGCGCCTATTCAAACTAGCTTAGAGGTGCTGGTCCTTCTTCTTGTCTATTTGTATTAAGCTTTTTGGACATGTGCACTCACTCCCAATAGCCACAGGTGATTTTAATCAGATTAGCTGGTCCATTCCTGCCCCATAAATTGTAGGCTTTTTGCCCAAGAGAGGTGACATAACAGGATAGTGACCCAATTTTTGAAGAACACCGTGACGTGGTAATTGGGCATACATATATTGGTCAATCTATGCGCTAAGAGCCTTCAGTTTTTCATAGCAATTTTTGCAGATACATATTTCATATGTACATTATATAGCGCTTTTTTCAATTTTTTTTCTATGGCAGCAATGCAATTCCTATGCTCTAGAGTAATCAATCTTGGTAAGTTACTGGACTGTGGGGCCATTCTGGGGGGAGAGATGTGGGCTGTGCTATATACTATGTGGGCTGCGATATATACTATGTGGGCTGTGATATACCATGTGGGCTGTGCTATATACCATGTGGCTGTGCAATATACTATGTGGGCTGTGCAATATACTATGTGGCTGTGCTATATACTATGTGGGCTGTGCAATATACTATGTGGGCTGCTCTATATACCATGCGGGCTGTGATATATACCATGCGGGCTGTGCTATATACAATGTGGGCTGTGCTATATACTATGGCTTTGCCATATACTATATGGCTGTGTTATATACTATGTGGGCTGTGCAATATACTATGTGGGCTGTGCAAATATACTATTGGGCTGGGCTATATACCATGCAGGCTGCGCTATATACCATACGGGCTGCGCTATATACCTTGCGGACTGTGATATATACCATGCGGGCTGTGTATATACTATGTGGCTGTGCTATATACTATGTGAACTGTGCTATATACTATGTGGCTGTGCAATATACTATCTAGCTGTGTTATATACTATGTGGGCTGTGATATATACTATCTGGGCTGTGCAATATACTATGTGGGCTGTGTTATATATTATGTGGGGTATATTATATTCTATGGGGGAGACTGTGTTATATACTATGTGGCTGTGTTATATACTATGGGGGCTACATTATACATTACATTCTATGGGGAGGCTGTTATATACTATGGGGGGTACATTATATTCTATGGGGAGGCTGTGTTATATACTGTGGGAGGCTACATTATATTCTATGGGGAGGTTGGCTGTATTATATTCTATGGGGGCTATATTATATTCTATGGGGAGGCTATATTAGCTTTTATGAGGGAAGATTGCATCATACTCTGATGGGGCTACACTATATTCTATGGGGAGGTGGGCTGTATTCTATTCTATTCGGGGCTACATTATATTCTGTGGGGGGGTGTATTATATTTATTATATTCTATGAGGGGTGATTGCATTGTACTTTATGAAGGGGCTACATTATACAAAATGAGGGGGTTACATTGCATTATATGGGGGGCTGCATTATATTCTATGGGGGGCTAGATTATATTGTATGGGGGCTTGATTATACTTTATGAGGGGACTGCATTATATTCTATGGGGCTGCATTATACTATATGAGGAGGGCTACATTGTATTCTATGGAGGGGCTACATTATACTATATAAGGGGTCTGCATTATACTATATGAGGGGCTGCATTATATTCTATGGGGGTTACATTATATTCTGTGGAGTGGCTGCATTATACTCTGGGATGGTTGCATTATACTCTGTGGGGTGGCTGCATTATGCTCTATGGGGTGGCTGCATTATGCTGTATTGGGTGGCTGCATTATACTATATGTGGGTTGCATTATAATGTATTGAGGACTATGGGGAATACATTATACTATATGAAGAACTATGGGGTGCATTATACTGTGGGAAGTGAATTGTACTACATGGATGACTATGGCGGTGTATTATACTATATGGAGCACTATGAATCATAGAATCATAGAATAGTAGAGTTGGAAGGGACCTCCTGGGTCATCTGGTCCAACCCCCTGCTCAAAGCAGGATTCTCTAAATCATCCCAGACAGATGTCTGTCCAGCCTCTGTTTGAAGACTTCCATTGAAGGAGAACTCACCACCTCTCGTGGCAGCCTGTTCCACTCATTGATCACCCTAACTGTCAAAAAGTTTTTTCTAATATCTAATCTGTGTCTCCTCCCATTCAGTTTCATCCCATTGCTTCTAGTCTTTCCTTGTGCAAATGAGAATAAAGATGATCCTTCTACAATGTGACAGCCCTTGAGATATTTGTAGACAGCTATTAAGTCTCCTCTCAGTCTTCTTTTTTGCAAGCTAAACATTCCCAAATCCTGTAACCGTTCCTCATAGGACATGGTTTGCAGACCGGTCACCATTCTGGTGGCTCTTCTCTGAACTTGCTCCAGTTTGTTTATGTCTTTTTTAAAATGTGGTGCCCAAAACTAGACACAGTATTCCAGATGAGGTCTGACCAAAGAGGAGTAGAGGGCAATAATGACCTCACGTGATCTAGACTGTATGCTTCTGTTAATACATCCTAGAATTGTATTTGCCTTTTTTGCTGCTGCATCACACTGTTGACTCATGTTCAGTCTGTGATCTATTAGTATACCCAAGTCTTTTTCACATGTGCTGTTACTTAGCCCTATTCCTCCCATTTTGTATATGCTTTTTTCATTTTTATTGCCCAGATGTAGTACTTTGCATTTTTCCCTGTTAAAATCCATTCTGTTAGTTGCTGCCCACTGCTCCAGTTTATTTATATCTTTTTGAATCCTCTCTATGAGAAGTGTATTATACTATATGGAGGACTGAGTGTATTTTAATATATGGAGGGCTATGAGGAGTGCATTATACTATTTGAGGACTATGAGGAGTGTATTATACTATATAGAGGACTGAGGAGTGTATTTTAATATATGGAGGACTATAGGAAGAGTATTATACTATATGGAGGACTATGGGGCATATTATATTATATGGAGGACTATGGGGTGTGCATTTTACAATATGGAGGACTGTGGTGCACATTATAATATATGGAGTACTATGGGGTGTATAAACAAGCAATATGCTGCATATTCATCGAGTGATTGGATTAGTGATTGTTCTGTCCCCATAATTGTTCCTCAGCTGATGGAAAGAGGCCGGGAAACAAGTGTTGAACGATTTCAATATTTTCTATCACACTCATTTAGCGTCCTGAACTCAGCGCATGTAAATACAACAGAAATGCTTCTGTGTGATGTGCAATATGTTAACATTTGGGGCCCCATTTTAAATTTTGTCTAGAGCCCCGCTTTGCCTAAAACCGGCCCTGCTTACTACATAAAGATTTATACAGCCACCAATAGGTGGAGCTCACTACATACTGATTTATACAGCCACCAATAGGGGGAGCTCACTAAATACTGATTTATACAGCCACCAATAGGGGAGCTCACTACACACAGATTTATACAGTCACCACTAGGGGGAGCTCACTACACACAGATTTATAGTCACCACTAGGGGGAGATCATTATATATAGATTTATACAGTTGTTATTAAACACAATTTTACATGCAGTGAGCTCCCCCTGGTGGTCACTACAGGAATATGCTGTGCCAAAATCACATCAAGATGAAGTGGCAAGTAGTTCACTTTTTGATCCTGGTCCACCCTGGACCCCGTGGCAGCCACATAACATACCTATGATAGTTGCACCTCTGAATCATCCCCATAAACACGTCTATTTCCCCATCAATATTCACCATCCATGTAAATGTCTTTTTTTTCTGTAGGAGAGATCCAGTATCCGGTCCCCCGGCGTCACCCTGGGGTACAGCGTTCAGTGGTTTCCCGAGAAGAGAATTTTTGATTACAGGAATAAGACAACAAATAACAATGGAATGATATTAAGTGTCTCCGATGACGCTCACATCATATCTGTCGTGTATTTCAACTCTGCCGGATGGTCCCCGAAAGCCACACTGCGAATCCCAGCCACTGCGGAGAAGAGTAAGTACCGAAGGCGCGGCCGCCGGTGACTGCAGGTGTGAACATGTACCGTGGTCAGCTGTTCTACATAGGAGACTTCTGGTCACCCGGTCACCCACCGGCCCATGACTATGCACCGGCTATTGTGCACGTCCTGTTCATGGCACGGTACCTGATGATCGGGGGCACTTCTCAGCAGTTGTGCCGAGTCATCACCTCTTCGGGACATCGCCAGATAACAGCTGAGGGAGGAACCTCTCAGTAAGTGTTCACTTTCCCCACAGCGCCTCCACAGGGAAAACAAAGAATTACACAAATGAATGGGCGGTTTATGCAATGTGTAATGTGCCGGACCCCGTCCCACCAAATCCTTATTACACTAATAAATGGAAATCTTACATTACAGCTCGGGATGTGATCTCCAGTGTCCGCATCTCCGCCGCCGCGGCTGAAGACACCACTGTGACCTGGACAGTGACGGATCCACGCTACCAGAGATTTGTGCTGGATTGGTGCATAGATTTGGGAGTCGCCCTCTGCAATATATCATTTCAGTACGTGGAGAATTCATCAAGATGGACATTCAAGAAAGGTAGAAGATTAATGTGCTCACATGTCACAGGGAAGGGCAAGGATAGCTGAGGGCCAATATAGAGCAAGATGGTCGCCAAGAAGTCTGCAAAGGTTAGAATGTGACTGCAACATAAGCAGGATCTGTGCATCATACATAAAGTATTCAGGGAGCTCACCCTAGTGGTGGCTGCAGACAGAATCTTCTCATGTATCTCTGAATACAGGGAGCTCCCCCTAGTGGTGGCTGCAGACAGACTCTTATCATGTATCTCTGTATACAGGGAGCTCCCCCTAGTGGTGACTGCAGACAGGATCTTATCATGTATCTCTGTATACAGGGAGCTCCCCTAGTGGTGGCTGCAGACAGGATCTTATCATGTATCTCTGTATACAGGGAGCTCCCCTAGTGGTGGCTGCAGACAGAATCTTATCATGTATCTCTGTATACAGGGAGCTCCCCCTAGTGGTGGCTGCAGACAGACTCTTATCATGTATCTCTGTATACAGGGAGCTCCCCTAGTGGTGACTGGAGACAGGATCTTATGTATCTCTGTATACAGGGAGCTCCCCCTAGTGGTGACTGCAGACAGGATCTTATGTATCTCTGTATACAGGAAGCTCCCCCTAGTGGTGACTGCAGACAGGATCTTATGTATCTCTGTATACAGGGAGCTCCCCCTAGTGGTGGCTGCAGACAGACTCTTATCATGTATTTCTGTATACAGGGAGCTCCCCCTAGTGGTGACTGGAGACAGGATCTTATGTATCTCTATATACAGGGAGTTCCCCCTAGTGGTGACTGCAGACAGGATCTTATGTATCTCTGTATACAGGAAGCTCCCCCTAGTGGTGACTGCAGAGAGGATCTTATGTATCTCTGTATACAGGGAGCTCCCCCTAGTGGTGGCTGCAGACAGGATCTTATGTATCTCTGTATACAGGGAGCTCCCCCTAGTGGTGACTGCAGACAGGATCTTATCATGTATCTCTGTATACAGGGAGCTCCCCCTAGTGGTGGCTGCAGTCAGAATCTTATCATGTATCTATGTATACAGGGAGCTCCCCCTAGTGGTGGCTGCAGACAGGACCTTATCATGTATCTCTGTATACAGGGAGCTCCCCCTAGTGGTGGCTGTAGTCAGAATATTATCATGTATCTCTGTATACAGGGAGCTCCCCCTAGTGGAGGCTGCAGACAGGATCTTATCATGTATCTCTGTATACAGGGAGCTCTGTTATGAATGTTTTAGAAATGAATTCTGAGCAGAATCTCCCTCTGGTGGTTGCAAACAGTACTGAACCATTCAATGAGGATTGGCAATCGGGGATCACAGACTGGCTGGATATAAGGGAGGTTTCCCCCCATCATGGTTGCCGGTGATCAATTGTTCTTGTCTCAACGTTGTTTCCTGGTTCACTTGGAAGCTTGCTGAGTCTTGCCGCTTCTCCTGCTATCAGATAATATATTTTCTGTTTTTTGTTTTTTGTCTTGCCATTTGTATATTTCTCTGCATTTCTGTGAGGTTGGCCAGGTTCCCCTCCCTGGGGGGCTTGGTCTCCTCCCGGTTCCTCTGGAGCCATTGTTGTTTGTTCATTTGCCTTTATTTATTTGGATGATATCTTAATTTTTTCCAATGACTGGGACTCTCATGTGAAACATGTTCGGACTGTGTTCCAGATTTTGAGAGAGAATGCTCTGTGTTATGTTTCGGTAGCTGAGGAGCGCAGGCAAAAAAGGCAATACACCAGAGCAGTTGGAATCTATGAGATTGCAGTACCCTGACTAACCACCACAACTAGAGGCAGCCGTGGAGCGTTCCTACGTTGGTCCTAGATGCCTCGTCACAGCCTGAGAAACTAACTACACCTAAAGATAGAAATAGGAAAGCTATCTGCCCCGGAGCAGAACCCCAAAGATAATAGAAAGCCCCCAAACAAGTAATGGCGGTTAGACAAGATGAAATACTGACACAGAAAGAAAATAGTATGAGCAAACGCTGGGGCCCAAACTAACTAAATAGAAAAGGATAGGAAGGGTACTTACTGCAATCCCAGAAAACCCTGAAAAGCACCAACTCTACTAATTTCAAAAACACCTGAGATCACACGACCTCTACCACCTAAATTAGTTCTCTGGTGTAACAAAATCAAAACAGCAGCCACTGAAAAAACTGGAAAAAGCAAATGTACAAACATCAGTGGCTGAACAAAACTGAGAGGGCAAAAGCCCCCGGAGGGGACCCTGATGGCCCCCACAGAAGTGCAGGACAAAATGCAAAAATATAGCACAAAAACAAAAAGAAGAAAATGTCTTATCTGTTAGCAGGAGATGCAGTCACGACACAGCAGGCTACAAGGGAAACAGGAATGAAGGATTCAGACCAGAACAATTGATCACCGGCAACCCTGATGGGAAGGTGACTCCCTTATATAAGACCAGTCAGTAACACCTGATTCCCAGTCCTCACAATCTTTACTGGACAGACCAGCACCGCTTGTAACCACCAGAGGAAGCCTCTGCTCAGAACTCATCTCAAACCCATTCACAACAGTACCCCCCTTGAGGAGGGGTCACCGAACCCTCATTTGAGCAACCAGGTCGGTCAGGATGAGTTCTATGATACGCACGGATAAGTCTCCTAGCATGGATGTCCGAAGCAAACACCCAAGAATTGTCTTCCTGACCATAACCTCTCCATTTAACCAAATACTGGAGTTTCCGTCTAGAAAAACGAGAATCTAATATTTTCTCAACCACATACTCCAGATTGCCCTCAACCAAAACAGGGTCAGGAGGCACAGCAGCAGGAACCACTGGCTCAACAAACCTCTTCAACAAGGACTTGTGGAACACGTTATGGATCTTAAATGTCCCTGGAAGAAGCAAAACGAAAAGAAACAGGATTAATAATCTCCATGATCTTATAAGGTCCAATGAACCTAGGCTTAAATTTAGGAGATGCTACTCTCATAGGAATATTCTTTGAGGACAACCAGACCAAGTCCCCCACTTTAAACTGAGGACCATCAGTCCTATGCCGGTTAGCAAACCGCTGGGCCTTCTCCTGAGAGAGGGACAACCTCTCCACTACCTGGTCCCAAATCTGTTGCATACGCTCCACAACAGAGTCAACACCTGGACAGACAGAAGCCTCCGTCTGTCCTGAAGAAAATCGAGGGTGAAACCCAGAATTACAGAAAAACGGAGACATCAAAGTGGCAGAGCTAGTCCTATTATTAAGAGCAAACTCAGCCAAAGGCAAAAAAGAGACCCAGTCATCCTGATCAGCAGACACAAAGCATCTTAATAATAATAATAATCTTTATTTATATAGCGCCAACATATTCCGCAGCGCTTTACAGTTTAACAATTTCAAAACACAAGTCATAGGTAACAACGTTAACAATACAATAATTAAAGCAAAATAAGCCGACCCTGCTCGTGAGAGCTTACAATCTACAATGAGGTGGGGGAGATACAAAGTACAGGTGTATATATACAATGGTGCATTTACAATGATGGTCCAGCCATCTTGAGGGAGTGGGGGATGGATGGAGATAGTGAATGGGCTACACACACACACTTACACATAGTTACACATAAGTCTCCAATGTCTGGTTTGTTCTCTCAGTTTAACCATTGGTCTGAGGATGAAATGCCGAGGAGAAAGACAATTGAACACCCAGTTTAGAACAAAAAGTCCTCCAAAATCTGGAAACAAACTGGACTCCTCTGTCAGACACAATGTTCTCAGGAATGCCGTGTAAACGAACCACGTGCTGAAGGAACAACGGCACCAATTCAGAGGAGGAAGGCAACTTAGGTAATGGCACAAGATGTATCATTTTGGAAAACCTATCACAAATTACCCAGATGGTGGTCATTCTCTGAGAAACAGGAAGGTCGGAAATGAAATCCATAGAGATATGGGTCCATGGTCTCTTGGGCACAGGCAATGGCATCAACAAACCACTAGAGCGAGAGCAAGGCTTGGAGCGAGAGCAAGTCCCGCAGGACTGCACAAATTCCCTGACATCACGAGACAAGGTAGGCCACCAAAAGGACCGACTAACCAAGTCTCTGGTACCAAAAATTCCGGGATGCCCAGCCAATGCGGAACAATGAATCTCAGACATCACACTCTTTTTCCACTGGTCCGGGACAAACAATTTTCCAACAGGGCAGCACTCGGGCCTATCCTCCTGACACCCCTCCAGAGCAAGTCTCAAATTGGGCGAGATGGCGGAAAGAACTACACCCTCTTTCAAAATAACAGAAGGATTAGATAACTCAGGAGAGTCCGCAAGGAAACTCCTCGAGAGGGCATCCGCCTTAACATTCTTAGTGCCAGGAAGAAAGGAAACCACAAAATTAAAACGTGTGAAAAACAAGGCCCACCTGGCCTGTCTAGGATTGAGTCGCTTGGCAGATTCCAGATAGACCAGATTCTTATGGTCCGTAAGGACCACCACCTGATGTTTGGCTCCCTCCAGCCAATGTCTCCACTCTTCAAAAGCCCACTTCATGGCCAACAACTCCCGATTACCCACGTCATAATTACGTTCAGTAGGAGAAAATTTTCGAGAGAAAAAGGCACAAGGGTTACTTTTAGAGGTCTCTGGATCTTTTTGGGACAAAACGGCACCTGCCCCAATTTCAGAGGCATCAACCTCCACCTGAAATGGCAGAGAAACATCAGGCTGCCGTAGAACAGGAGCAGAAGTGAATCTCTGCTTAAGTTCCTGAAATGCAGAGACTGCCTCAGGAGGCCAATTCACCACATCAGAACCCTTTCTGGTCAAATCAGTTAATGGTTTAACAATAACCGAGAAATTACCAATAAATTTACGATAAAAATTGGCAAAACCCAAAAATCTCTGAAGAGCCTTTAATGAAGTAGGTTGGACCCAATCACAGATGGCCTGAATCTTGACCGGGTCCATTTCAATAACAGATGGGGACAAAATGAATCCCAGAAATGAGATCCTCTGTACGCCAAAAAGACACTTTGATCCCTTCACATACAGAGCATTCTCTCTCAAAATCTGGAATATAGTTCGAACATGTTTCACATGAGAGTCCCAGTCATTAGAAAAAATCAAGATATCATCCAAATAAACAATCAGAAATTTGTCCACAAAATCCCTGAAAATGTCATTCATGAAGGACTGGAAGACGGAAGGAGCATTAGTGAGCCCAAAGGGCATCACTAGGTACTCAAAATGCCCTTCAGGGGTATTGAATGCCGTCTTCCATTCATCCCCGTGCTTAATGCGAATAAGGTTATACGCCCCCCTGAGGTCAAGCTTGGTAAACCAAGTAGCGTCTTTCACCCTGGAAAACAGGTCAGAAATCAAGGGTAACGGGTATTGATATTTCACAGTAATATTGTTCAAGAGACGATAATCAATACACGGCCTTAATGAACCATCTGTTGTGAATGGGTTTGAGATGAGTTCTGAGCAGAGGCTCCCTCTGGTGGTTACAAGCGGTACTAGTGAGGATTGTGAGGACTGGGAATCAGGTGTTACTGATTGGTCTTATATAAGGGAGTCATTTTCCCATCAGGGTTGCCGGTGATCAATTGTTCTGGTCTGAATCCTTCTTTCCAGTTTCCCTTGTAGCCTGCTGTGTCTTGTCTGCATCTCCTGCTATCAGATAAGACAATTTCTTATTTTGTGTTTTTGCTATATTTTTGCATTTTGTTCTGCACTTCTGTGGGGGCCTTCAGGGTCCCCTCCGGGGGCTTTTGCCCTCTCAGTTTAGTCCAGCCACTGTGTTTTGTACTTTTGCTTTTTCCAGTTTTTTTTCAGTGGCTGCTGTTTTGTTTTTGTTACACCAGAGAACTAATTTAGGTGGTTGAGGTCGTGTGATCTCAGGTGATTTTGAAATTAGTAGAGTTGGTGTTTTTTCAGGGTTTTCTGAGATTGCAGTAAGTACCCTTCCTATCCTTTTCTATTTAGATAGTTTGGGCCCCAGCGTTTGCTCATGCTGTTTTCTTTCTGTGTCAGTATTTCCTCTTGTCTGGCCGCCATTACATGTTTGGGGGCTTTCTATTATCTTTGGGGTTCTGCTCCGGGGCAGATAGCTTTCCTGTTTCTATCTTTAGGTGTGCTTGGTTTCTCAGGCTGTGGCGAGGCGTCTAGGACCAACGTGGGGCGCCCCTACGGCTGCCTCTAGTTGTGGTGGTTGGTCAGGGTGCTGCAATCTCATAGATTCCAACTGCTCTGGTGTATTTCCTTTTTTACCTGCACTCCACAGCTACCGTAACATAACAGTATCACCGGCCATAAAGGTTGTGTGGTACTCACAGAAGGGAGGAAATATTTTGAAGGAAGAAAAGTTGTCGGAAATATTTTTCTGTTTGTTGCATTTTTTTTTTTTTTTTTTCCCTCTGTATCTCTGGGTGCTGGGGAGGATCTTTTCTCCCAATGGAGTTTGCACAGTTGTCTGGCCGTGTGGATCAGCTTGCCACTGAGGTTCAGAGTATTGCTGCATATCTTGCTAGGTTGCCTGTTGTGGAACCTAGGATCCCCATGCCAGATTTGTTTTTAGGGGATCGAGCTAAGTTTCAGAATTTCAAAAATAATTGTAAATTGTTTCTTGCCTTAAAATCTAAGTCCTCAGGAAACGCAGCGCAGCAGGTTCAAATTATCATTTCTCTCCTGCGCGGCGATCCTCAGGATTGGGCTTTTTCCCTGATACCTGGGGATCCTGTTTTGAGTGATGTTGATGCATTTTTTCAGGCTTTGGGGTTATTGTACGATGAGCCTAATGTCACTGATCAAGCTGAAAAAGCCTTGTTGGCATTAAATCAGGGGCTTGATGACGCTGAGTTATACTGTCAGAGATTCCGTAGGTGGGCAGTCCTGACCAAGTGGAATGACGACGCTTTGGCGGCCCTTTTCCGGAAGGGTCTGTCGGATAATGTAAAGGATGTTATGGTGGGATTCCCTGTCCCCTCTGGTCTCAATGATTCTATGTCATTAGCGATTCAAATTGACAGACGTTTGCGTGAGCGGAGAAGTATGCGTGGAGTGGTGTTGCCTTGTGAGTCAGCTGCTGAGCCCATGCAGTGTGATGGAGTGGTGTCTGGGGCATAGCGTCATGAGTTTCGAAAGCGCAATGGGTTATGTTTCTACTGTGGTGATGCCTCTCATGCTATTTCAGTCTGCCCTAAGCGGGGAAGACATTTTGCACGCTCAGTTGTCTTGGGTAGTGTTCAGACTAAGTTTTTATTAACTGTCACTCTGATATGCTCTCTGTCCTCATTTTCTGCTCAGGCTTTCGTTGATTCGGGAGCAGCTATTAACCTGATGGATTATGATTTTGCTAAACGTTGTGGGTTTCCCTTGATACCCCTACAGAAGTCTATTCCTTTACTGGGGATCGATTCTACCCCTTTGGCTGAGAATAAACCCCAGTTTTCTACTCAGGTGATAATGAGGGTTGAACCTGATCACCAGGAGTGCTGCAAATTTTTGGTTCTATATAATCTGCATGACATTATAGTGCTGGGTTTCCTTGGTTACAGTCTCATAATCCTGTTTTGGATTGGAAATCTGTGTCTGTAACCAGTTGGGGCTGCCAATGTGTTAATACCAACACTCCTGTTTTTTCTGCCTCCCCCCAGGCTGAGGATGTTCCTGACTTTTTGTTTGATTTTTCTGATGTGTTTAGCGAAAGTAAATCTGCATCCTTACCTCCCCATAGGAGCTATGACTGCGCTATTGAATTAGTGCCAGGTAGTAAATTCCCTAAAGGTCGCCTTTTTAACTTGTCTGTACCTGAACATGACGCTATGCGGTCTTATATCAAGGAATCATTGGAGAAGGGTCATATCAGACCATCCTCTTCACCCTTAGGTGCCGGTTTTTTCTTTGTGGCCAAAAAAGATGGTTCATTAAGGCCGTGTATTGATTATCGTCTCTTGAACAATATTACTGTGAAATATCAATACCCGTTACCCTTGATTTCTGACCTGTTTTCCAGGGTGAAAAACGCTACTTGGTTTACCAAGCTTGACCTCAGGGGGGCGTATAACCTTATTCGCATTAAGCACGAGGATGAATGGAAGACGGCATTTAACACCCCTGAAGGGCATTTTGAGTACCTTGTGATGCCCTTTGGGCTCACTAATGCTCCTTCCGTCTTCCAGTCCTTCATGAATGACATTTTCAGGGATTTTGTGGACAAGTTTCTGATTGTTTATTTGGATGATATCTTGATTTTTTCTAATGACTGGGACTCTCATGTGAAACATGTTCGAACTGTATTCCAGATTTTGAGAGAGAATGCTCTGTATGTGAAGGGATCAAAGTGTCTTTTTGGCGTACAGAAGATCTCATTTCTGGGATTCATTTTGTCCCATCTGTTATTGAAATGGACCCGGTCAAGGTTCAGGCCATCTGTGATTGGGTCCAACCTACTTCATTAAAGGCTCTTCAGAGATTTTTGGGTTTTGCCAATTTTTATCGTAAATTTATTGGTAATTTCTCGGTTATTGTTAAACCATTAACTGATTTGACCAGAAAGGGTTCTGATGTGGTGAATTGGCCTCCTGAGGCAGTCTCTGCGTTTCAGGAACTTAAGCAGAGATTCACTTCTGCTCCTGTTCTACGGCAGCCTGATGTTTCTCTGCCATTTCAGGTGGAGGTTGATGCCTCTGAAATTGGGGCAGGTGCCGTTTTGTCCCAAAAAGATCCAGAGACCTCTAAAAGTAACCCTTGTGCCTTTTTCTCTCGAAAATTTTCTCCTACTGAACGTAATTATGACGTGGGTAATCGGGAGTTATTGGCCATGAAGTGGGCTTTTGAAGAGTGGAGACATTGGCTGGAGGGAGCCAAACATCAGGTGGTGGTCCTTACGGACCATAAGAATCTGGTCTATCTGGAATCTGCCAAGCGACTCAATCCTAGACAGGCCAGGTGGGCCTTGTTTTTCACACGTTTTAATTTTGTGGTTTCCTTTCTTCCTGGCACTAAGAATGTTAAGGCGGATGCCCTCTCGAGGAGTTTCCTTGCGGACTCTCCTGAGCTATCTGATCCCTCTGTTATTTTGAAGGAGGGTGTAGTTCTTTCCGCCATCTCGCCCAATTTGAGACTTGCTCTGGAGGGGTGTCAGGAGGATAGGCCCGAGCGCTGCCCTGTTGGAAAATTGTTTGTCCCGGACCAATGGAAAAAGAGTGTGATGTCTGAGATTCATTGTTCCGCATTGGCTGGGCATCCCGGAATTTTTGGTACCAGAGACTTGGTTAGTCGGTCCTTTTGGTGGCCTACCTTGTCTCGCGATGTCAGGGAATTTGTGCAGTCCTGCGGGACTTGCTCTCGCTCCAAGCCTTGCTCTCGCTCTAGTGGTTTGTTGATGCCATTGCCTGTGCCCAAGAGACCATGGACCCATATCTCTATGGATTTCATTTCCGATCTTCCTGTTTCTCAGAGAATGACCACCATCTGGGTAATTTGTGATAGGTTTTCCAAAATGATACATCTTGTGCCATTACCTAAGTTGCCTTCCTCCTCTGAATTGGTGCCGTTGTTCCTTCAGCACGTGGTTCGTTTACACGGCATTCCTGAGAACATTGTGTCTGACAGAGGAGTCCAGTTTGTTTCCAGATTTTGGAGGACTTTTTGTTCTAAACTGGGTGTTCAATTGTCTTTCTCCTCGGCATTTCATCCTCAGACCAATGGTCAAACTGAGAGAACAAACCAGACATTGGAGACTTATCTAAGATGCTTTGTGTCTGCTGATCAGGATGACTGGGTCTCTTTTTTGCCTTTGGCTGAGTTTGCTCTTAATAATAGGGCTAGCTCTGCCACTTTGATGTCTCCGTTTTTCTGTAATTCTGGGTTTCACCCTCGATTTTCTTCAGGACAGACGGAGGCTTCTGTCTGTCCAGGTGTTGACTCTGTTGTTGAGCGTATGCAACAGATTTGGGACCAGGTAGTGGAGAGGTTGTCCCTCTCTCAGGAGAAGGCCCAGCGGTTTGCTAACCGGCATAGGACTGATGGTCCTCGGTTTAAAGTGGGGGACTTGGTCTGGTTGTCCTCAAAGAATATTCCTATGAGAGTAGCATCTCCTAAATTTAAGCCTAGGTTCATTGGACCTTATAAGATCATGGAGATTATTAATCCTGTATCTTTTCGTTTGCTTCTTCCAGGGACATTTAAGATCCATAACGTGTTCCACAAGTCCTTGTTGAAGAGGTTTGTTGAGCCAGTGGTTCCTGCTGCTGTGCCTCCTGACCCTGTTTTGGTTGAGGGCAATCTGGAGTATGTGGTTGAGAAAATATTGGATTCTCGTTTTTCTAGACGAAGACTCCAGTATTTGGTTAAATGGAGAGGTTATGGTCAGGAAGACAATTCTTGGGTGTTTGCTTCGGACATCCATGCTAGGAGACTTATCCGTGCGTATCATAGAACTCATCCTGACCGACCTGGTTGCTCAAATGAGGGTTCGGTGACCCCTCCTCAAGGGGGGGTACTGTTGTGAATGGGTTTGAGATGAGTTCTGAGCAGAGGCTCCCTCTGGTGGTTACAAGCGGTACTAGTGAGGATTGTGAGGACTGGGAATCAGGTGTTACTGATTGGTCTTATATAAGGGAGTCATTTTCCCATCAGGGTTGCCGGTGATCAATTGTTCTGGTCTGAATCCTTCTTTCCAGTTTCCCTTGTAGCCTGCTGTGTCTTGTCTGCATCTCCTGCTATCAGATAAGACAATTTCTTATTTTGTGTTTTTGCTATATTTTTGCATTTTTTTCTGCACTTCTGTGGGGGCCTTCAGGGTCCCCTCCGGGGGCTTTTGCCCTCTCAGTTTAGTCCAACCACTGTGTTTTGTACTTTTGCTTTTTCCAGTTTTTTTTCAGTGGCTGCTGTTTTGTTTTTGTTACACCAGAGAACTAATTTAGGTGGTTGAGTTTGTGTGATCTCAGGTGATTTTGAAATTAGTAGAGTTGGTGTTTTTTCAGGGTTTTCTGAGATTGCAGTAAGTACCCTTCCTATCCTTTTCTATTTAGATAGTTTGGGCCCCAGTGTTTGCTCATGCTGTTTTCTTTCTGTGTCAGTATTTCCTCTTGTCTGGCCGCCATTACATGTTTGGGGGCTTTCTATTATCTTTGGGGTTCTGCTCCGGGGCAGATAGCTTTCCTGTTTCTATCTTTAGGTGTGGTTGGTTTCTCAGGCTGTGGCGAGGCGTCTAGGACCAACGTGGGAGCACTCCACGGCTGCCTCTAGTTGCGGTGGTTGGTCAGGGTGCTGCAATCTCATAGATTCCAACTGCTCTGGTGTATTTCCTTTTTTACCTGCACTCCACAGCTACCGTAACATAACAACCATCCTTTTTGGCCACAAAGAAAAAACCGGCACCTAAGGGTGAAGAGGATGGTCTGATATGACCCTTCTCCAATGATTCCTTGATATAAGACCGCATAGCGTCATGTTCAGCTACAGACAAGTTAAAAAGGCGACCTTTAGGGAATTTACTACCCGGCACTAATTCAATAGCGCAGTCATAGCTCCTATGGGGAGGTAAGGATGCAGATTTACTTTCGCTAAACACATCAGAAAAATCAATCAAAAAGTCAGGAACATCCTGAGCCTGGGGGGAGGCAGAAAAAACAGGAGTGTTGGTATTAACACATTGGCAGCCCCAACTGGTTACAGACACAGATTTCCAATCCAAAACAGGATTATGAGACTGTAACCAAGGGAAACCCAGCACGATAATTTCATGCAGATTATACAGAACCAAAAATTTGCAGCACTCCTGGTGATCAGGTTCAACCCTCATTATCACCTGAGTAGAAAACTGGGGTTTATTCTCAGCCAAAGGGGTAGAATCGATCCCCAGTAGGGGAATAGACTTCTGTAGGGGTATCAAGGGAAACCCACAACGTTTAGCAAAATCAAAATCCATCAGGTTAATAGCTGTTCCAGAATCAACGAAAGCCTGAGCAGAAAATGAGGACAGAGAGCATATCAGAGTGACAGTTAATAAAAACTTAGTCTGAACACTACCCAAGACAACTGAGCGTGCAAAATGTCTTCCCCGCTTAGGGCAGACTGAAATAGCATGAGAGGCATCACCACAGTAGAAACATAACCCATTGCGCTTTCGAAACTCATGACGCTGTGCCCCAGACACCACTCTATCACACTGCATGGGTTCAGAAGCTGGTTCACAAGGCAACACCATTCCACGCATACTTCTCCGCTCACGCAAACATCTGTCAATTTGAATCGCTAATGACATAGAATCATTGAGACCAGAGGGGACAGGGAATCCCACCATAACATCCTTTACATTATCTGACAGACCCTTCCGGAAAAGGGCTGCCAAAGCGTCGTCATTCCATTTGGTCAGGACTGCCCACCTACGGAATCTCTGACAGTATAACTCAGCGTCATAAAGCCCCTGATTTAATGCCAACAAGGCTTTTTCAGCTTGATCAGTGACATTAGGTTCATCGTACAATAACCCCAAAGCCTGAAAAAATGCATCAACATCACTCAAAACAGGATCCCCAGGTGTCAGGGAAAAAGCCCAATCCTGAGGATTGCCGCGCAGGAGAGAGATGATAATTTGAACCTGCTGCGCTGCGTTTCCTGAGGACTTAGATTTTAAGGCAAAAAACAATTTACAATTATTTTTGAAATTCTGAAACTTAGCTCGATCCCCTAAAAACAAATCTGGCATGGGAATCCTAGGTTCCACAACAGGCAACCTAGCAAGATAGGTAGCAATACTCCGAACTTCAGTGGCAAGCTGATCCACACGGCCAGACATCTGTGCAAACTCCATTGAGAGAAAAGATCCTCCCCAGCACCCAGAGATACAGAGGGAAAAAAAAAATGCAACAAACAGAAAAATATCTCTGACAACTCTGACAACCTTTTTTCTTTCACAATATTTTTTTTTCCTTCTGTGAGTACCATACAATTTTCAATTTTTGGGCCGGTGATACTGTTTTTGTTTCGGTAGCTGAGGAGCGCAGGCAAAAAAGGCAATACACCAGAGCAGTTGGAATCTATGAGATTGCAGTACCCTGACTAACCACCACAACTAGAGGCAGCCGTGGAGCGTTCCTACGTTGGTCCTAGACGCCTCGTCACAGCCTGAGAAACTAACTACACCTAAAGATAGAAATAGGAAAGCTATCTGCCCCGGAGCAGAACCCCAAAGATAATAGAAAGCCCCCAAACAAGTAATGGCGGTTAGACAAGATGAAATACTGACACAGAAAGAAAATAGTATGAGCAAACGCTGGGGCCCAAACTAACTAAATAGAAAAGGATAGGAAGGGTACTTACTGCAATCCCAGAAAACCCTGAAAAGCACCAACTCTACTAATTTCAAAAACACCTGAGATCACACGACCTCTACCACCTAAATTAGTTCTCTGGTGTAACAAAATCAAAACAGCAGCCACTGAAAAAACTGGAAAAAGCAAATGTACAAACATCAGTGGCTGAACAAAACTGAGAGGGCAAAAGCCCCCGGAGGGGACCCTGAAGGCCCCCACAGAAGTGCAGGACAAAATGCAAAAATATAGCACAAAAACAAAAAGAAGAAAATGTCTTATCTGTTAGCAGGAGATGCAGACACGACACAGCAGGCTACAAGGGAAACAGGAATGAAGGATTCAGACCAGAACAATTGATCACCGGCAACCCTGATGGGAAGGTGACTCCCTTATATAAGACCAGTCAGTAACACCTGATTCCCAGTCCTCACAATCTTCACTGGACAGACCAGCACCGCTTGTAACCACCAGAGGAAGCCTCTGCTCAGAACTCATCTCAAACCCATTCACAACAGCTCTGTATGTGAAGAGATCAAAGTGTCTTTTTGGTGTATAGAGGATCTCATTTCTGGGATTCATTTTGTCTCCATCTGTTATTGAAATGGACCCGGTCAAGGTTCAGGCCATCTGTGATTGGGTCCAGCCTACTTCATTGAAGGCTCTTCAGAGATTCTTGGGTTTTGCCAATTTTTATCGTAAATTTATTGGTGATTTCTCTGTTATTGTTAAACCATTGACTGATTTGACCAAAAAGGGTTCTGATGTGGTGAATTGGCCTCCTGAGGCAGTCTCTGCGTTTCAGGAGCTTAAGCGGAGATTCACTTCTGCTCCTGTTCTACGGCAGCCTGATGTTTCTCTGCCATTTCAGGTGGAGGTTGATGCCTCTGAAATTGGGGCAGGTGCCGTTTTGTCCAAAAGAGATCCTGAGACCTCTAAAAGTAACCCTTGTGCTTTTTTCTCTCGAAAATTTTCTCCAACTGAACGTAATTATGACGTGGGTAATCGGGAGTTATTGGCCATGAAGTGGGCTTTTGAAGAGTGGAGACATTGGCTGGAGGGAGCCAAACATCAGGTGGTGGTCCTCACGGACCATAAGAATCTGGTTTATCTGGAATCAGCCAAGCGACTTAATCCTAGACAGGCCACGTGGGCCTTGTTTTTCACACGTTTTAATTTTGTGGTTTCCTTTCTTCCTGGCACTAAGAATATTAAGGCGGATGCCCTCTCGAGGAGTTTCCTTATGGACTTTCCTGAGTTATCTGATCCTGCTGTTATTTTGAAAGAGGGTGTAGTTCTTTCCGCCATCTCGCCCAATTTGAGACTGGCTCTGTAGGGGTGTCAGGAGGATAAACCCGAGCACTGCCCTGTTGGGAAATTGTTTGTCCCAGACCAGTGGAAGAAGAGTGTGATGTCTGAGATTCATTGTTTTGCGTTGGCCGGTCATCCCGGAATTTTTGGTACCAGAGACTTGGTGAGTCGGTCCTTTTGGTGGCCTACTTTGTCTCGTGACGTCAGGGAGTTTGTGCAGTCCTGTGGGACTTGCTCTCGCTCCAAGCCTTGCTCTCGCTCTAGTGGTTTGTTGATGCCATTGCCTGTGCCCAAGAGACCATGGACCCATATAACAATGGATTTTATTTCCGACCTCCCTGTTTCTCAGAGAATGACCGTTACCTGGGTGATTAGTGATAGGTTTTCCAAGATGATACATCTTGTGCCATTACCTAAGTTGCCTTTCTCCTCCGAATTGGTGCCTTTGTTCCTTCAGCACGTGGTTCGGTTACACGGCATTCCTGAGAACATTGTGTCTGACAGAGGAGTCCAGTTTGTTTCCAGATTTTGGAGGACTTTTTGTTCTAAACTTGGTGTTCAATTGTCTTTCTCCTCTGCTTTTCATCCTCAGACCAATGGACAAACTGAGAGAACAAACCAGACATTGGAGACCTATCTGAGATGCTTTGTGTCTGCTGATCAAGATGACTGGGTCTCTTTTTTGCCTTTGGCTGAGTTTGCTCTTAATAATAGGGCAAGCTCTGCCACTTTGATGTCTCCATTTTTCTGCAATTTTGGGTTTCACCTTCGATTTTCTTCGGGACAGACGGAGGCTTCTGTCTGTCCGGGTGTTGACTCTGTTGTGGAGCGTATGCAGCAGATTTGGGACCAGGTAGTGGAGAGGTTGTCCGTCTCTCAGGAGAAGGCCCAGCGGTTTGCCAACCGGCATAGGACTGATGGTCCTCGGTTTAAAGTGGGGGACTTGGTCTGGTTGTCCTCAAGAAATATCCCTATGAGAGTTGCATCTCCTAAGTTTAAGCCTAGGTTTATTGGACCTTATAAGATCATGGAGATTCTTAATCTTGTTTCCTTTCGTTTACTTCTTCCAGGGACATTTAAGATCCATAACGTGTTCCACAAGTCCTTGTTGAAGTGGTTTGTCGAGCCGGTGGTTCCTGTGGCTGCGCCCCCTGACCCTGTTTGGGTTGAGGGCAATCTGGAGTATGTGGTTGAGAAAATATTGGATTCTCGTTTTTCTAGACGGAAACTCCAGTATTTGGTTAAGTGGAGAGGTTATGGTCAGGAGGACAATTCTTGGGTGTTTGCTTCGGACATCCATGCTAGGAGACTGATCCGTGCGTATCACAGAGCTCATCCTGACCGACCTGGTTGCACAAATGAGGGTTCGGTGACCCCTCCTCAAGGGGGGGGTACTGTTATGAATGTTTTAGAAATGAATTCTGAGCAGAAGCTCCCTCTGGTGGTTGCAAACAGTACTGAACCATTCAATGAGGATTGGCAATCAGGGATCACAGACTGGCTGGATATAAGGGAGGTTTCCCCCCATCATGGTTGCTGGTGATCAATTGTTCTTGTCTCAACGTTGTTTCCTGGTTCACTTGGAAGCTTGCTGAGTCTTGCCTCTTCTCCTGCTCTCAGATAAGATATTATCTGTTTTTTGTTTTTGTGCTTGCCATTTGTATATTTCTCTGCATTTCTGTGAGGTTGGCCAGGTTCCCCTCCCTAGGGGGCTTGGTCTCCTCTCGGTTCCTCTGGAGCCATTGTTGTTTGTTCATTTGCCTTTTCCAGTTTTTTTTTCTGTGGCTGCGGCTTAGTTTTGTTACACCAGAGAACTAATTTAGGTGGTAGAGGTCGTGTGAGCTCAGGTGTTTTTGCAATTAGTAGAGTTGGTATTTTTTAGGGTTTTTTTGAATTGCAGTAAGTATCCTTCCTATCGTTTTCTGTCTAAGTCAGATTGGGCCCCAGCGTTTGCTCATACTATTTTCTGTCTGTGTCTGTATTTCCTCTTGTCTAACCGCCATTACATGTTTGGGGGCTTCCTATGTTCTTTGGGGATCTGCTCCGGGGAAGATAGCTTTCCTCTTTCTATCTTTAGGTGTAGTTAGCCTCTTAGGCTGTGACGAGGCGTCTAGAACCAACGTAGGAACGCTCCACGGCTGCCTTTAGTTGTGGTGGTTAGTCAGGGTACTGCAATCCAGTAGATTCCAACCTCTTGGTGTATTGCCGTTTTTGCCTGCTCTCCTCAGCTACCAAAACATAACAGAGCTCCCTCTAGTGGTGGCTGCAGACAGGATCTTATCATGTACCTCTGTATACAGGGAGCTCCCCTAGTGGTGGCTGCAGACAGGATCTAATCACGTATCTCTGTATATGGGGAGCTCCCTCTAGTGGTGGCTGCAGACAGAATCTTATCATGTATCTCTGTATACAGGGAGCTCCCCCTAGTGGTGGCTGCAGACATGATGTTATCATGTATCTCTGTATATAGGGAGCTCCCTCTAGTGGTGGCTGCAGACAGAATCTTATCATGTATCTCTGTATACAGGGAGCTCCCTCTAGTGGTGACTGCAGACAGAATCTTATCATGTATCTCTGTATACAGGGAGCTCCTTCTAGTGGTGACTGCAGACAGAATCTTATCATGTATCTCTGTATACAGGGAGCTCCTCCTAGTGGTGACTGCAGACAGGATCTTATCATGTATCTCTGTATACAGGGAGCTCCCCCTAGTGGTGGCTGCAGACAGGGTCTTATCATGTATCTCTGTATACAGGGAGCTCCCCTAGTGGAGACTGCAGACAGAATCTTATCATGTATCTCTGTATACAGGGAGCTCCCCCTAGTGGTGACTGCAGGCAGGATCTTATTATGTATCTCTGTGTACAGGGAGCTCCCCTAGTGGTGGCTGCAGACAGGATGTTATCATGTATCTCTGTATACAGGGAGCTTCCCCTAGTGGTGGCTGCAGACAGGATCTTATCATGTATCTCTGTATACAGGGAGCTCCCCCTAGTGGTGGCTGCAGACAGGATCTTATCATGTATCTCTGTGTACAGGGAGCTCCCCCTAGTGGTGACTGCAGACAGGATCTTATCATGTATCTCTGTATACAGGGAGCTCCCCTAGTGGTGGCTGCAGACAGGATCTTATCATGTATCTCTATCAGGACTAGGTTTTGGCTGTTTCCTTCCACTCTTTCCCTGTTTCTCATCTTCCTTTTCCTGTACTTTTCTTGTTTCTTGTAGGAATACTGGAGCCTTATAAACGTTACAGGATTTCAGTTTACCCCGTACTGGATAATAAGGAGGAATCTCCATATACCAGATATTTCTATGCCAAGGAAGGAGGTTCGCACGTTGCACCATACAGGAGTCCACACGTGATCAGGGACTATTCTCAGGGGTCTTGCTCGGCCTGTTCTCTGGGTACAATTTACTTTTAAGCCCCTGAGAACGAAAACTATAGGAGATAACTAAAAGCATTGACTATTTATAGTGCACAATGGTTTTATTGGGAACTGAACGGCAGAGTTATAATATTTGGGATCTTTCTGTGTAATGTTCGGGCACCGCATGTGCTGGATGTCATAGTATTGTGTTGGCACCATGTGGCGGTATGAATTATGTGTACAAATGTCAGAGACGTGGGGAGCAGATACAATGTGGCCGTGGGCTCTGTGTAACGTGTTCTGTATCGCGCACAGCTCCGCTTCATGGGCCGACGACTAAACTGCTCCAACAGACGAAGACGGAGGCGACGATCCGATGGGATCCGCTCCGACCGCCGGACACCAACGGGTTCATCACAGCGTTTACTGTCGTTTATAAACCTCTGAAAGGGCAAGAATCCGGTGAGGACAAATATAGTGGGAGCTGCCCCGAGCCGTCCAGCGCTATAGCGGGAGCTGCCCCGAGCCGTCCAGCGCTATAGCGGGAGCTGCCCCGAGCCGTCCAGCGCTATAGCGGGAGCTGCCCCGAGCCGTCCAGCGCTATAGCGGGAGCTGCCCCATGCCGTCCAGCGCTATAGCGGGAGCTGCCCCGAGCCGTCCAGCGCTATAGCGGGAGCTGCCCCGAGCCGTCCAGCGCTATAGAGAGAGCTGCCCCGAGCTGTCCAGTGCTGTAGAGAGAGCTGCCGCGAGCCGTCCAGCGCTATAGCGGGAGCTGCCCCGAGCCGTCCAGCGCTATAGCGGGAGCTGCCCCGAGCTGTCCAGCGCTATAGCGGGAGCTGCCCCATGCCGTCCAGCGCTATAGCGGGAGCTGCCCCGAGCCGTCCAGCGCTATAGCGGGAGCTGCCCCGAGCCATCCAGCGCTATAGAGAGAGCTGCCCCGAGCTGTCCAGCGCTGTAGAGAGAGCTGCCGCGAGCCGTCCAGCGCTATAGAGAGAGCTGCCCCGAGCCGTCCAACGCTATAGAGAGAGCTGCCCGAGCTGTCCAGCGCTATAGCGGGAGCTGCTCCGAGCCGTCCAGCGCTATAGAGAGAGCTGCCCCCGAGCTGTCCAGCGCTATAGCGGGAGTTGCCCCATGCCGTCCAGCGCTATAGCGGGAGCTGCCCCAAGCTGTCCAGCGCTATATCGGGAGCTGCCCCGAGCTGTCCAGCGCTATAGTGGGAGCTGCCCCGAGCTGTCCAGCGCCATAGCGAGAGCTGCCCCGAGCTGTCCAGCGCTATAGCGGGAGCTGCCCCAAGCTGTCCAGCGCTATAGAGAGAGCTGCCCCGAGCCGTCCAACGCTTAAGAGAGAGCTGCCCCGAGCTGTCCAGCGCTATAGCGGGAGCTGCTCCGAGCCGTCCAGCGCTATAGAGAGAGCTGCCCCCGAGCTGTCCAGCGCTATAGCGGGAGTTGCCCCATGCCGTCCAGCGCTATAGCGGGAGCTGCCCCAAGCTGTCCAGCGCTATATCGGGAGCTGCCCCGAGCTGTCCAGCGCTATAGTGGGAGCTGCCCCGAGCTGTCCAGCGCCATAGCGAGAGCTGCCCCGAGCTGTCCAGCGCTATAGCGGGAGCTGCCCCAAGCTGTCCAGCGCTAGAGAGGGAGCTGCCCCGAGCCGTCCAGCGTTACAGCAAGAGCTGCCCGAGTCGTCCAGCGCTATAGCGGGAGCTGCCCTATGCCGTCCAGCGCTATAGCGGGAGGTTCCCCATATTGTCCAGCGCTATAGCGGGAGCTTCCCTGAGCCGCCCAGAGCTATAGCACTTGTGTCAACACCTAGAATATCACATTTAGAAGTAATTGATAGCAACAAATTATTTTCCTGCAGAGATGGGGGGCTCGCAGCTATGGGGGCTACATGACATTATTTATGAGTGCCCTATAAGTAGAGGCCATGACAGCACAGAGATAATTATATGATGGCTGCATCACTCTGATAATAAATTCTTTCCATTTCTAGCCGTTGCAGTGAATGGTGACGTCTATGAATATTCGCTGCGCTCATTGATGCCAGACACCCTCTACATCGCCTATGTTATAGCGAGTACCAGCGCCGGGAACTCAAGCGGGAACCACCTCCATTTCCGCACTCTGGCAGATGGTAAATCTTGTGTTTTATTTTGTTTTGTTTAATCACTTGATGCATCTTTATAGCGAGAGCTCAGTTTATCTGTAACAAAGCTTCAAACCCCCAGTGTTGTGAACGCTCAGGATCTGACTTCTGAGTTTGGGCTCCCTCAGGTGGCTACTGATAGTAATGAAGCTGCTTTGGCTAACAGAGGTCCATCAGCTGGGGGCGATGATTGGCAATCAGGTGTTGATGACTGGGGAGATATAAGTGAGCAACCTTCCCATAATCCTCGCTTGTAATTTGTTGCTTCCTGGTTCTTTTGGAAGTCAGCTTGCTTCCTGCTTTGTCCTGCAACTTTCAGATAAGTTATTTGCTGTTTATTTCTGTGGCAGTTGTTTCTGCCCCTTTGGATTTGTACAGCCAGATTCCCCTGCGGGGGCCTGCGCTGGACACTTTCTCATTTGCCACTGTTTATGTGTTTTCAGTTCCCTGTTATTTCAGTATCTGCTGATTTGCTGCCAGTTACACCAGAGTTCTGATTTAGTGGGGGAGAGATCGTGTGGTCTCAGTATTTTTGCATATCAGACTGGTTGGAGTTTTTCTTAAGAGTTTTTGCTGGATTGCAGACAGTATTCTTTCCTGTCCTGTTCTATCTAGACAGTTTGGGCCCCAACATTTGCTTGCTCTATTTTCTGCCTGTGTTTGTATTTCATCTTGTCTCACCGCCAATATATGTTTGGGGTTACCTATTCCTTTGGGGTTCTACTCCGGGGCAGGTAGCTTTCCCCTTTCTATCTTTAGGCTTAGTTATCTCTCCCGCTGTGTCGAGACGTCTAGGACACCGTAGGTACGTCCCAAGGCTACTTCTAGTTGTGCTGTCAGTTTAGGGGTCTGCAATCCTCTAGTTACCAACCTCTCTGGGTGTCTGGTTGTTAAGCCTATTTTTGCTACTGTCCTCCTCGGCTACCAAATCATAACACCCCAGCAAAGGCACAGAGATCCATAATAAAATCCTCCTGCTGGCGGCCACCACTAGAGGGAGCTCAGGCACTTACTGCAGACTGTTTCTACATAGCGCTGAGAGCTCCCTCTGGTGGTGAGTTCAGGTAGTAAGATTTTAAGATTTAGTGTAGATAAACTGAGCTCTCACCATTTTTCTGCTGCCACTTTTTTTTATCCCCCATCTTCCAAGTGTTATAACATTCTAAATTGGCGCCTCCTGCTTGGCACGGTCACATGACTGTTCCACGCAGAGATCTTTCCACTTTCTGCGAAGCTCT
>JARQOD010000001.1:991287286-991317498 GCA_033576555.1 Oophaga sylvatica | reverse complement strand
GTGATAGTGTGGTGGGCGCTGTGATCAGTGATTATGCTGGTGGGTGCCTGTGATCAGTGATTAGTGCTGGTGGGCGCTGTGATCAGTGATTAGTGCTGGTGGGTGCTCTGATCAGTGATTAGTGCTGGTGGGCGCTGTGATCGGTGATTAGTGCTGGTGGGCGCTGTGATCAGTGATTAGTGCTGGTGGGGCTGTGATCAGTGATTAGTGCTGGTGGGTGCTGTGATCAGTGATTAGTGCTGGTGGATGCTGTGACAGTGATTAGTGCTGGTGGGTGCTGTGACCAGTGATTAGTGCTGGTGGGCGCTGTGATCGGTGATTAGTTGTGGGCGCTGTGATCAGTGATTAGTGTGGTGGGTGCTGTGATCAGTGATTAGTGCTGGTGGGCGCTGTGACCAGTGATTAGTGCTGGTGGATGCTGTGACCAGTGTCTGTGCTGTGTGGGCTGTGGACGTGTAGATTAGTGCTGGTGGGCGCTGTGACCAGTGATTAGTGCTGGTGGCTGTGTGTGACCAGTGATTAGTGCTGGTGGACTGTAGTGCTGGTGGGCGCTGTGACCAGTGATTAGTGCTGGTGGGCGCTGTGATCAGTGATTAGTGCTGTGGATCAGTGATTAGTGCTGTGATCGTGTTGTGCGTGTTGATAGTGATAGTGCTGGTGGTGCTGGTGCGTGGATGTGATTGTGGTGGGCGCTGTGATCGGTGATTAGTGCTGGTGGGCGTGCTGTGATCAGTGATTAGTGCTGGTGGGCGCTGTGATCAGTGATTAGTGCTGGTGGGTGCTGTGACAGTGATTAGTGCTGTGGGGCTGTGATCAGTGATTAGTGCTGGTCGGATGCTCGTGATGTGCATGTGTGTGGTGGTGCTGTGATTGTGCTTCGATGTGATTAGTGCTGGTGGGCGCTGTGACCATGTGATTGTGGTGGCTGTGATCAGTGATTAGTTGCTGTGATCAGTGATTAGTGCTGTGGGTGCTGTGACAGTGATTAGTGCTGGGGGCGCTGTGATCGGTGATTAGTGCTGGTGGTGCTGTGATCAGTGATTATGTGGTGGGTGCTGTGACAGTGATTAGTGCTGGTGGGCGCTGTGACCAGTGATTAGTGCTGGGACCAGTGATAGTGTGTAGGTGCTGGATCAGTGATTAGGTGCTGTGACCAGTGATTAGTGCTGGTGGGCGCTGTGACCAGTGATTATGCTGGTGGGCGCTGTGATCAGTGATTAGTTTGCTGTGACAGTGATTAGTGCTGGTGGGTGCTGTGACCAGTGATTATGCTGTGGGCGCTGTGATCAGTGATTAGTGCTGGTGGGCGCTGTGATCAGTGATTAGTGCTGGTGGGCGCTGTGATTAGTGCTGGTGCAGTGGATAGTGTGTGGGCTGTGATTTCAGTGATTATGTGCTGGTGATACGCTGTGTGATCGTGATAGTAGCTGTGACCAGTGTGTGCGGTGGTGCTGTGCTCAGTGATTAGTGCTGTGGTCTGTGATTAGTGTTGGGGCTGTGATCAGTGATTAGTGCTGGTGGGTCTGTGATCAGTGATTAGTGCTGGTGGTGCGCTGTGCAGTGATTAGTGCTGGTGGTGCTGTGACCAGTGATTGTGCTGTGGTGGGTGCTGTGACCAGTGATTAGTGCTGTGGGCGCTGTGATCAGTGATTAGTGCTGGTGGTGCTGTCAGTGATTAGTGCTGGGGGTGCTGTACCAGTGATTAGTGCTGTGGGGCTGTGATCAGTGATTAGTGCTGGTGGGCGCTGTGACCAGTGATTAGTGCGGTGGGCTGTGACCAGTGATTAGTGCTGGTGGGCGCTTGTGATCGGTGATTAGTGCTGGTGGGCGCTGTGATCAGTGATTAGTCTGGTGGCGCTGTGATCGTGATTAGTGCTGGTGGGCGCTGTGATCAGTGATTAGTGCTGGTGGGCGCTGTGATCAGTGATTAGTGGGTGGTGGCTGTGATATGTGTGGATGTAGTGTGTGGGCGCTGTGATCTGATTAGTGCTGGTGGCGTGTGTCAGTGTGATTAGTGCTGTGTGGGCGCTGTGACCAGTGATTAGTGCTGGTGGGTGCTGTGATCAGTGATTAGTGCTGGTGGGCGCTGTGATCAGTGATTAGTGTGTGGGCTGCTGGACGTATTAGTTCTGGCGCTGGATCAGTGTTAGTGCTGGTGGTGCTGTGATCATGTTAGTGGGCTGGGGCGCTGTGACCAGTGATTAGTGCTGGTGGATGCTGTGACCGTGTGATTAGTGCTGGTGGGTGCTGTGATCAGTGATTAGTGCTGGTGGGGCTGTGACCAGTGATTAGTGCTGGTGGGTGCTGTGATCAGTGATTAGTGCTGGTGGGCGCTGTGATCAGTGATTATGCTGTGGGCTGTGTACATGATTAGTGCTGGTGGCGCTGTCTGTGATAGTTAGTGCTGGTGGGGCTGTGATCAGTGATTAGTGCTGGTGGGGCTGTGATCAGTGATTAGTGCTGGTGGGCGCTGTGATCGTGATTAGTGCTGGTGGCGCTGTGATCAGTGATTAGTGCTGGTGGGCTGTGATCAGTGATTAGTGCTGGTGGGCGCTGTGATCAGTGATTAGTGCTGGTGGGCGTGTAGATCATGTGATTAGTGCTGGTGGGGTCTGTGATCAGTGATTAGTGCTGGTGGTGCTGTGACCAGTGATTATGCTGGTGGGCGCGTGATCAGTGATTAGTGCTGGTGGGCGTGTGATCAGTGATTAGTGTGGTGGGGCTGTGACAGTGATTGTGCGGTGGGTGCTGTGATCATTGGGGGTGACGATAGTGTGGGTGTGACATGATATGGGTGGGTGACATGTTAGTAGTGCTGGTGGCTGTACAGTGTTGTGTGGGCTGTGACGTGTTTGCTGTGGCTGATAGATTCTGGGCACTGATATGTGGTGGCTATCTGATTGGTGGCTGTGACGTGTTGTCGGCTGTACATGTTGGGGCTGATCTGTATGTGGGGGGCTGACTGATTAGTGCTGGTGGGTGCTGTGATCAGTGATTAGTGCTGGTGGGCGCTGTGATCAGTGATTAGTGCTGGTGGCGCTGTGATCGGATTAGTTCTGGTGGCGCTGTGATCAGTGATTAGTGCTGGTGGGTGCTGTGATCAGTGATTAGTGCTGGTGGGCGCTGTGACCAGTGATTAGTGCTGGTGGATGCTGTGACCAGTGATTAGTGCTGGTGGGGCTGTGATCAGTGATTAGTGCTGGTGGGCGCTGTGATCAGTGATTAGTGCTGGTGGGCGCTGTGACCAGTGATTAGTTCTGGGCGCTGGCTGTTTGCGGCGCTGTTCTCAGGGAGAAGCTTTTTGGCTCTTACAGTTCTTCTTCGTTCTCTTCTTCTTCTGTTTTCTCCTGCACAGTTTTCTTTTTGTCAGTTCCTTTCCGCTTCTTAAAGAGCCCCCACAGCGATGGGCCGCTTTTCTCTTCCTCCTGCGGTGCGGAGCTTTATAGTGCGCAGCGTTCAGTTCAGAAAGACAGAAGGTAAGTTTGGTGCAAAACAGAGGAACGCCGTCACCTGTATGACCGGACTACACCGCGCTGCTGCGCGTCCACCTAGTCTTACGCTATTAGTATTTTCTCGTCTTTTTTGCAGCCCCAAGTTGTGACCCTGCAGGTTGGCTAAGGACCCTCTGACTTCCTGCCCAGGTGACCCAGGAACTACAAAGACTACTTGTCACTACCTGCAAGAAGTTTTCGGGAATATGTGTAAAGATCTGTAACTTTCTACAAAACTTTGGTCCCGATTCACCATTTGCCTTTTTTTTAGGTCACTTTTCTTTTTCGTCTTTTTGCAGCACGCGGTTCATAAATTTTTGCTCAAAAGTTGCAAAACTTGTACCAGAAAAAAAAATCATATATAGATAAAATCACTCCGGGGATGACTGGAGCACACTTGGATAAAAATGTGACTTTTTAAAAGTCGCAATTAATGAATCAGCCAAAAACATCTGGGAACTCACAATGACAAACATAGAGAAAAACAGGCGACCGTGGAAAACAGGCTTACAAAAAAGGTGCAAAAAACACCAAAAACTATGCAAAAATGGTGCAAATGCAAAAAGGAATCAACCCTCTTGTTTCCATTCAGATGCAGTAACCTTGTACATGGCTGAGAGGTGGATACAATGTATCCTGTTATGATTTGCTAGCCGAGGAGAACAGTAGCCAAAATAGTCTAGGCAACCAGACACCCAGAGAGGTTAGTAACTACCGGATTGCAGACCGCTAAACTAACAGCACAACTAGAAGCAGCCGTGGGACGTACCTACGATGACCTAGACGCCTCGACACAGCCGGAGAGTTAGCTAAGCCTAAAGATAGAAATGTGAAAGCTAACTGCCCCAGAGTAGAGCCCTCAAAGGAATAGGTAGCCCCCAAACATATAATGGCGGTGAGACAAGATGAAATACAAACACAGGCAGAAAATAGAGCAAGCAAATGCTGGGGCCCAAATTGTCTAGATAGCACAGGACAGGAAAGAATACTGTCTGCAATCCAGCAAAACCCTAAGAAAAACTCCAACACGTCTGATAAACAAAAATACTGAGACCACACGATCTCTCCCCCACTAGATCAGAACTCCGGTGTAACTGGTAGCAAATCAGCAGATACCGAAATAACAGGGAACTGAAAATACAAAAACTGTCTCTGGTGTGAACAGGTAGCCAATCAGCAGATACTGAAATAACAGGGAGCTGAAAATACATAAACAGTGGCAAATGAAAAACAGAGTCCAGCGCAGGCCCCCACTGGGGAACCTGGCTGTACAAACTCCAGAAGGGCAGAAAACTAACATAGACAAAAACAAATGCCACAGAAATAAACAGCAAAACTTATCTGAAAGTTGCAGGACAAGCAGGAAGCAAGCTGACTTCCAAAAGGGACCAGGGAGCAACAAATCACCAGCAAGGATCATGGTAAGGTTGCTGACTTATATCTCCCCAGTCAGAATCACCTGATTGCCAATCATCGCCCCCAGCTGATAGACCTCTGTTAGCTAAAGGAGCTTCATTACTATCAGCAGCCACCAGGGGGAGCCCAAATTCAGAAGTCAGATTCAGAGCGTTCACAACAGTATCCAGTGCAGACAATGCTCTGTGACTCCAGACTGATACAATGTATCCAGTGCAGCAATGCTCTGTGACTCCACACTGCTACAATGTATCCAGTGCAGACAATGCTCTGTGACTCCAGACTGATACATTGTATCCAGTGCAGACAATGCTCTGTGACTCCAGACTGATACGTTGTATCCAGTGCGGACAATGCTCTGTGACTCCAGACTGATACATTGTATCCAGTGCAGACAATGCTCTGTGACTCCAGACTGATACAATGTATCCAGTGCAGACAATGCTCTGTGACTCCAGACTGATACATTGTATCCAGTGCAGACAATGTTCTGTGACTCCAGACTGATACAATGTATCCAGTGAAGACAATGCTCTGTGACTCCAGACTGATACATTGTATCCAGTGCAGACAATGCTCTGTGACTCCAGACTGATACAATATATCCAGTGCAGATCATGCTCTGTGACTCCAGACTGATACAATGTATCCAGTGCAGACAATGCTCTGTGACCCCAGACTGATACATTGTATCCAGTGCAGACAATGCTCTGTGACTCCAGACTGATACAGTGTATCCAGTGCGGACAATGCTCTGTGACTCCAGACTGATACATTGTATCCAGTGCAGACAATGCTCTGTGACTACAGACTGATACATTGTATCCAGTGTAGACAATGCTCTGTGACTCCAGACTGATACATTGTATCCAGTGCAGACAATGCTCTTTGACCCCAGACTGATACAGTGTATCCAGTGCAGACAATGCTCTGTGACTCCAGACTGATACATTGTATCCAGTGTAGACAATGCTCTGTGACTCCAGACTGATACATTGTATCCAGTGCAGACAATGCTCTGTGACTCCAGACTGATACATTGTATCCAGTGTAGACAATGCTCTGTGACTCCAGACTGATACATTGTATCCAGTGCAGACAATGCTCTGTGACTCCAGACTGATATAATGTATCCAGTGAAGACAATGCTCTGTGACTCCAGACTGATACATTGTATCCAGTGCAGACAATGCTCTGTGACCCCAGACTGATACAGTGTATCCAGTGCAGACAATGCTCTGTGACTCCAGACTGACACATTGTATCCAGTGCAGACAATGCTCTGTGACCCCAGACTGATACAGTGTATCCAGTGCAGACAATGCTCTGTGACTCCAGACTGATTCATTGTATCCAGTGCAGACAATGCTCTGTGACCCCAGACTGATACAGTGTATCCAGTGCAGACAATGATCTGTGACTCCAGACTGACACATTGTATCCAGTGGAGACAATGCTCTTTGACCCCAGACTGATACAGTGTATCCAGTGCAGACAATGCTCTGTGACTCCAGACTGATACAATGTATCCAGTGCAGACAATGCTCTGTGACTCCAGACTGATACAATGTATCCAGTGCAGACAATGCTCTGTGAGCGAAACACATCAGAAGCTGCACAGATCTCTGGCGCAAAACGAACTTGGAGAAAAATTACAAATGTCCAAAATCCAAATAAAAAAGGCGTAAAAAAGAAAGATGAATTGGGGCAAAATCTAGTAGAGAGTTGTAGAACTTTGACATCTATCTGCCATACTACAGACTGCTTCTAGCTGCTGCACAGACTTGTTTTAGGTTCTTCCACCCCAGTATCAGAATATATCAGACAATGCCCTCTCCTGTCTAGTGGCTACTCAGAGTATTACATCTCTGCATATTTTAAGTAAATCATAATTCTCCGCTTCTATCATTCAGATTATATTTTTTGTTGGGGAATCGTAGGGTTAACAGTGTGGCCCAATACAACTCAAAGATAAATCAGCACCTGGACACAGTGTGGTAGTGTTGGGGTGCAAGATTTCGCAGGATTGGGGCTAGGGTAATAAAACAGTTGTATGGCCACTACCTGGACAGCCCTTTACTAATAGAGGCGCTGGAAGCCCCCACAATTTGCTTTTATGTGTAGGTGAATCACTGAACGGTTTGCCCTCCTCTGTTATCCACCCTGGAAGTCAATGCAACTTTTGTGATACCCTGTGATAATGGGGGTCCTAGCAGCCGGACCCCTCGGAGCAGCTTTAAAAGCAGCCACTTAGATGCATCGCCTTGTCTGTGGGCTGTGGTTTTTACGGTACCATAACCACTAAGTGACGTAGGAAAGGGTGGTCTGACATAAAGACCCCTATACAGTCAGATGCACGCACTGCTTCTATACCTGTCTGGAGAGTCATCTTCAACATCGTTATAGATATCATCATCGTCGGGCGGCGGCGGAAAATCTGGAGAAATAAGTAATAAGTGTATAGAGGGAAGAAACCTGCGGGAAATACCCGTCACTGTACGGCATTAATTATCAGATACATTGTGGGACATTGCAGCCCATAAGTAACAAAAAGATATGGAAAGTACGTACATGAATTTGCACCGACGCTGTGGCTGAAAGGAGAAAAAATAAAGAGATAGTAAAGTTATAAAAAAATCTAATTATAAAAAAAACTAACTAAAAATATAATAATACCGCCACACTGTGCATATGAAATGCTGCCACACGGTGAACACATAATAATGCCGTAGAGCTGCCGACAAAAAGTGCTACAGAATTCCATCATTTGGGGGCAGGAGGGGAGAGTATCAGTAACGGGGCTAACACAAGTCTGGTGGCATTTAAGAATGGATTTATGCACGTGAGAAAAGTAGATAATTGCGCCCCCTACTTGCTGATGGAGTCCTGCTCCCCGACGTCGTCATAAATATCCTGCTCGCTCTCTACTTTCGCAGGAAGGAGCATCGCCGGCTTCTTCCTCGGCAGCGAGTCATAATCTACTTTCACCATTGAGGTTTTTATGTATCCGTCTGAAATACAGAATATCTTATTGTATCAATGAAAGCGAAATTATTCTATAAATCAAAGATGAGACGACTGAGCGCAATGGCACAGCGAGAGCAAGGATGTCTCATGGTGTGTACACAGCGAGAGCAAGGATGTCTCATGGTGTATACAAAGTGCCAGGAAGGATGTCTCATGGTGTGTACACAGCGAGAGCAAGGATGTCTCATGGTGTGTACACAGCGCCAGGAAGGATGTCTCATGGTGTGTACACAGCGAGAGCAAGGATGTCTCATGGTGTATACAAAGTGCCAGGAAGGATGTCTCATGGTGTGTACACAGCGAGAGCAAGGATGTCTCATGGTGTATACAAAGTGCCAGGAAGGATGTCTCATGGTGTGTACACAGCGAGAGCAAGGATGTCTCATGGTGTGTACACAGCGAGAGCAAGGATGTCTCATGGTGTGTACACAGCGCCAGGAAGGATGTCTCATGGTGTGTACACAGCGAGAGCAAGGATGTCTCATGGTGTGTACACAGCGAGAGGAAGGATGTCTCATGGTGTGTACACAGCGAGAGCAAGGATGTCTCATGGTGTGTACACAGCGCCAGGAAGGATGTCTCATGGTGTGTACACAGCGAGAGGAAGGATGTCTCATGGTGTGTACACAGAGAGGAAGGATGTCTCATGGTGTGTACACAGAGAGCAAGGATGTCTCATGGTGTGTACACAGAGAGGAAGGATGTCTCATGGTGTGTACACAGCGAGAGGAAGGATGTCTCATGGTATGTACACAGCGCCAGGAAGGATGTCTCATGGTGTGTACACAGCGCCAGGAAGGATGTCTCATGGTGTGTACACAGCGACAGGAAGGATGTCTCATGGTGTGTACACAGCGCCAGGAAGGATGTCTCATGGTGTGTACACAGCGACAGGAAGGATGTCTCATGGTGTATACACAGCGAGAGCAAGGATGTCTCATGGTGTGTACACAGAGCCAGGAAGGATGTCTAATGGTGTGTACACAGCGACAGGAAGGATGTCTCATGGTGTGTACACAGCGAGAGGAAGGATGTCTCAAGGTGTGTACACAGCGAGAGGAAGGATGTCTCATGGTGTGTACACAGCGAGAGGAAGGATGTCTCATGGTGTGTACACAGCGAGAGGAATAGATGTCTCAAGGTGTGTACACAGCGAGAGGAAGGATGTCTCATGGTGTGTACACAGCGAGAGGAAGGATGTCTTATGGTGTGTACACAGCGAGAGCAAGGATGTCTCATGGTGTGTACACAGCGCGAGGAAGGATGTCTCATGGTGTGTACACAGCGCGAGGAAGGATGTTTCATGGTGTGTACACAGCGCCAGGAAGGATGTTTCATGGTGTGTACACAGCGCGAGGAAGGATGTCTCATGGTGTGTACACAGCGCGAGGAAGGATGTCTCATGGTGTGTACACAGCGCGAGGAAGGATGTCTCATGGTGTGTACACAGCGCCAGGAAGGATGTCTCATGGTGTGTACACAGCGCGAGGAAGGATGTCTCATGGTGTGTACACAGCGAGAGCAAGGATGTCTCATGGTGTATACAAAGTGCCAGGAAGGATGTCTCATGATGTGTACACAGCGAGAGCAAGGATGTCTCATGGTGTGTACACAGCGAGAGCAAGGATGTCTCATGGTGTGTACAAAGTGCCAGGAAGGATGTCTCATGGTGTGTACACAGCGAGAGCAAGGATGTCTCATGGTGTGTACACAGCGAGAGCAAGGATGTCTCATGGTGTGTACACAGCGCCAGGAAGGATGTCTCATGGTGTGTACACAGCGAGAGCAAGGATGTCTCATGGTGTGTACACAGCGAGAGCAAGGATGTCTCATGGTGTGTACACAGCGCCAGGAAGGATGTCTCATGGTGTGTACACAGCGAGAGCAAGGATGTCTCATGGTGTGTACACAGCGAGAGGAAGGATGTCTCATGGTGTGTTACACAGCGAGAGCAAGGATGTCTCATGGTGTGTACACAGCGCCAGGAAGGATGTCTCATGGTGTGTACACAGCGAGAGGAAGGATGTCTCATGGTGTGTACACAGAGAGGAAGGATGTCTCATGGTGTGTACACAGAGAGCAAGGATGTCTCATGGTGTGTACACAGAGAGGAAGGATGTCTCATGGTGTGTACACAGCGAGAGGAAGGATGTCTCATGGTGTGTACACAGCGAGAGCAAGGATGTCTCATGGTGTGTACACAGCGCCAGGAAGGATGTCTCATGGTGTGTACACAGCGCCAGGAAGGATGTCTCATGGTGTGTACACAGCGCCAGGAAGGATGTCTCATGGTGTGTACACAGCGCCAGGAAGGATGTCTCATGGTGTGTACACAGCGACAGGAAGGATGTCTCATGGTGTGTACACAGCGAGAGCAAGGATGTCTCATGGTGTGTACACAGCGAGAGCAAGGATGTCTCATGGTGTGTACACAGCGCCAGGAAGGATGTCTCATGGTGTGTACACAGAGAGCAAGGATGTCTCATGGTGTGTACACAGAGAGGAAGGATATCTCATGGTGTGTACACAGCGAGAGCAAGGATGTCTCATGGTGTGTATACAGCGCCAGGAAGGATGTCTCATGGTGTGTACACAGCGCCAGGAAGGATGTCTCATGGTGTGTACACAGCGCGAGGAAGGATGTCTCATGGTGTGTACACAGCGCCAGGAAGGATGTCTAATAGTGTGTACACAGCGACAGGAAGGATGTCTCATGGTGTGTACACAGCGAGAGCAAGGATGTCTCATGGTGTATACAAATGTGCCAGGAAAGGATGTCTCATGGTGTGTACACAGCGAGAGCAAGGATGTCTCATGGTGTGTACACAGCGAGAGCAAGGATGTCTCATGGTGTGTACACAGCGCCAGGAAGGATGTCTCATGGTGTGTACACAGCGCAGAGGAAGGATGTCTCATGGTGTGTACACAGCGCCAGGAAGGATGTCTCATGGTGTGTACACAGCGAGAGGAAGGATGTCTCATGGTGTGTACACAGCGCCAGGAAGGATGTCTCATGGTGTGTACACAGCGCCAGGAAGGATGTCTCATGGTGTGTACACAGCGAGAGCAAGGATGTCTCATGGTGTGTACACAGAGCCAGGAAGGATGTCTAATGGTGTGTACACAGCGACAGGAAGGATGTCTCATGGTGTGTACACAGCGAGAGGAAGGATGTCTCAAGGTGTGTACACAGCGAGAGGAAGGATGTCTCATGGTGTGTACACAGCGAGAGGAAGGATGTCTTATGGTGTGTACACAGCGAGAGCAAGGATGTCTCATGGTGTGTACACAGCGAGAGGAAGGATGTCTCATGGTGTGTACACAGCGCGAGGAAGGATTATGGTGGTCCAGGGAGGTTCTCATGGTGACACAGGGAAGGATGTCTCATGGTGTGTACACAGCGCGAGGAAGGATGTCTCATGGTGTGTACACAGCGCCAGGAAGGATGTCTAATGTGTGTACACAGCGACAGGAAGGATGTCTCATGGTGTGTACACAGCGGAGGAACGATGTCTCATGGTGTGTACACAGCCGAGGAAGGATGTCTCATGGTGTGTACACAGCGCCAGGAAGGATGTCTCATGTGTGTACACAGCGACAGGAAGGATGCTCATGGTGTGTACACAGCGGCAGGAAGGATGTCTCATGGTGTGTACACAGCGCAGGAAGGATGTCTCATGGTGTGTACACAGCGCCAGAAAGGATGTCTCATGGTGTGTACACAGCGCGAGGAAGGATGTCTCATGGTGTGTACACAGCGGAGGAAGGATGTCTCATGGTGTGTACACAGCGCCAGGAAGGATGTCTCATGGTGTGTAAAACAGCGAGAAAGGATGTCTCATGGTGTGTACACAGCGCAGGAAGGATGTCTCATGGTGTGTCACAGCGCGAAGATGTCAGTGTGTACACACGGGAAGGATTCTCATGGTGTGTACACAGCGCCAGAAGGATGTCTCATGGTGTGTACACAGAGCAGGAAGGATGTCTCATGGTGTGTACACAGCGCAGAGGAAGGATGTCTCATGGTGTGTACACAGGGAGGAAGGATGTCTCATGGTGTGTACACAGCGAGAGGAAGGATGTCTCATGGTGTGTACACAGCGCAGGAAGGATGTCTCATGGTGTGTACACAGCGCAGGAAAGGATGTCTCATGGTGTGTACACAGCTGAGAGGAAGGATGTCTCATGGTGTGTACACAGCGCCAGGAAGGATGTCTCATGGTGTGTACACAGCGGAGAGAAGGATGTCTCATGGTGTGTACACAGCGAGGAAGGATTCTCATGGTGTGTACACAGCGCCAGGAAGGATGTCTCATGGTGTGTACACAGCGAGGAAGGATGTCTCATGGTGTGTACACAGCGGAGGAAGGATGTCTCATGGTGTGTACACAGCGCAGGAAGGATGTCTCATGGTGTGTACACAGCGAGAGGAAGGATGTCTCAATGGTGTGTACACAGCGGAGGAAGGATGTCTCATGGTGTGTACACAGCGCCAGGAAGGATGTCTCATGGTGTGTACACAGCGAGAGGAAGGATGTCTCATGGTGTGTACACAGCGCCAGGAAGGATGTCTCATGGTGTGTACACAGGAGGAAGGATGTCTCATGGTGTGTACACAGCGCGAGGAAGGATGTCTCATGGTGTGTACACCGCGCCAGGAAGGATGTCTCATGGTGTGTACACAGCGCGAGGAAGGATGTCTCATGGTGTGTACACAGCGCGAGGAAGGATGTCTCATGGTGTGTACACAGCGCCAGGAAGGATGTCTAATAGTGTGTACACAGCGACAGGAAGGATGTCTCATGGTGTGTACACAGCGCCAGGAACGATGTCTCATGGTGTGTACACAGCGGAGGAAGGATGTCTCATGGTGTGTACACAGCGCCAGGAAGGATGTCTCATGGTGTGTACACAGCGCCAGGAACGATGTCTCATGGTGTGTACACAGGCCAGGAAGGATGCTTCATGGTGTGTACACAGGCGGGGAAGGATGTCTCATGGTGTGTACACAGCGCCAGAAAGGATGTCTCATGGTGTGTACACAGCGCGAGAAAGGATGTCTCATGGTGTGTACACAGCGCCAGAAAGGATGTCTCATGGTGTGTACACAGAGCGAGAAAGGATGTCTCATGGTGTGTACACAGCGCAGGAACGATGCTCATGGTGTGTACACAGCGCGAGAAAGGATGTCTCATGGTGTGTACACAGCGCGAGGAAGGATCATCGTGGTGTGTACACAGCGCCAGGAAGGATGTCTCATGGTGTGTACACAGCGCCAGGAAGGATGTCTCATGGTGTGTACACAGCGACAGGAAGGATGTCTCATGGTGTGTACACAGCGAGAGGAAGGATGTCTCAAGGTGTGTACACAGCGAGAGGAAGGATGTCTCATGGTGTGTAACAGCGAGAGGAAGGATGTCTTATGGTGTGTACACGGGAGAGGAAGGATGTCTCATGGTGTGTACACGGCGCCAGGAAGGATGTCTCATGGTGTGTACACAGCGAGAGGAAGGATGTCTCATGGTGTGTACACAGCGGAGGAAGGATGTCTCATGGTGTATACACAGCGACAGGAAGGATGTCTCATGGTGTGTACACAGCGCCGAGAAGGATGTCTCATGGTGTGTACACAGCGCCAGGAAGGATGTCTCATGGTGTGTACACAGCTCCAGGAAGGATGTCTCATGGTGTGTACACAGCGAGAGGAAGGATGTCTCATGGTGTGTACACAGCGAGAGGAAGGATGTCTCATGGTGTGTACACAGCGAGAGGAAGGATGTCTCATGGTGTGTACACAGCGCGAGGAAGGATGTCTCATGGTGTGTACACAGCTCCAGGAAGGATGTCTCATGGTGTGTACACAGCGAGAGGAAGGATGTCTCATGGTGTGTACACAGCGCGAGGAAGGATGTCTCATGGTGTGTACACAAGAAGAATGGAAATGATATGAGGAACAAGGGGAGTAAAAGAAATAAATGAGGGAGAGATGAAAGATGAAGCAACGAAAGAAGCGACAATGGAAGAGAATAAGGGAAACGATGGAGGAAGAAATAAAGGGAAAAGTAAGAAAAGGGAAGATTGAAAGAAATGGGAGGATGAAGGAGGAAAAAACAAAGAAGGGAGAAGAAGTAAGATGAAAGGAAATGTGGGGAATAAAGGAAGAAAAAATGGAAGAAGGGAAAGATGAGAAAGCAAGAAAAAAAATTAGGAGGAGTGAAGGAAAAAGGGAGAGAATGTAAGATGGAAGGAAATAATTGGCAGATGAAGGAAGAAAAAAGTAAGAAAGTAGAGAGGTAAAGATGAAAAGAAATGAGGGGGACATAACGGAAGAATAACAGTAAGAAAGGAGAGGAAAGGAGGGAAAATAAAAGGGAGAAAGAGAAGGAGAAAAGAGAGAAAGACAACTTGGAGGAAAAAAGAAAGGTAAGAAGGAAGAAAAAAAAGAAAAAAGTAGTAAATGTATAAAGGGAAGGAGGGAACATGGAAGGAAGAGGAAGGAAAAACAGAAGAGGAGGGAAACGTCTAGTGGGTTACGAGGAAGGCAGTATGAAAATGATTGAGGAGAAGATAAAGGAAGAAAGTTGGAAGGAAAAAAGATGAAAGGAAAGAATAAAAGGGTAAGGAAAGAGAGGATAAGGAAGAAAAAGGACAGAAGAGGAGGCAAGGAATGGAAGGAGAGAGGAAGAGACAAAAGGAAGAAACTAAGAAATTGAAAGAGGTAAGGAATGGAAATATGGTGAGGAGGGAAGAGAAGATGAAAGGAAATGAGCAAGAGTGAAAGAAAATTATAAAGGTGGGGCGAAGACAGAACTGGGTAAAAGTAAGGGAGAGAGAGAGGAAGAAAGGGAGAAGAACGGAAAAGAAGGTCATCAGGCGCATGGAAAGCCAGAAAATGAGGAAAGATGATTAGACAAGATGGATGAAAGGAATGAGGAAAAGATGAGGAGAGAAGGAAGGAGCAGGATATGGGAGAGGAGGGAATGGAGGAAGGATGAAAGGAAAGTGAGGGAGGGATTAAGGCAGAAAGTGCTGAGGTAAGGAGGAATGATTATGAGGGAAGGACAGATGAGAGTTAATGGATAGGAGGGAAAAAAAATGATAGAAGAGAAGAAGGTGAGAAAAGCAGCGAGGGTGAGAGGAAGAGATAAAAAAAAGTAGGGGAGAGGGAAGAAGGAAAAGAGTGAGAGAGAAACATGGCAAGAAATAAGGAAGTGACCTGGGGAAGGAGGGTGAGGATACTCACAATTTCCTTTCATCCTTCCGAGCCACTTTCCTTCTGGATTATCAGTAACTCGTAAGATTTCTATCTGATCTCCATTTTTGAAGCTGAGTTCATTTTTGCCGCCTTTATAGTCCATGTTGGCCTTGGCCTGATGAATGACGTCTACCCTGTCGGATAACTGTGGGAAAACCAGGTAGAATCCATGAGGTGTTAGGGCGAAAAGTGACCCCATAGGTTCTATCATATTAACGGCCCTGGTGCTGGAACCGGATTCGAGAGGCAATTTAAAGATCTTAGGCTAAATTTAAAACAGCGCCCCCTATCATTATGTTCCAATAAAAATATAGGTATCTCCTTAAGGGAGCCGGGCCCAGAATTAATGCTCTATCTGCCCCCCTTATAGTTGAACCCCAACTCAGGTCACACATACTATAGTCCTATTTCAGGTTCTCAACGGGAGAAGATTGATCTGTAAGTTGCACATAGCATGTAGGGACATTGCAGGGCAGCAGGGGGCGCTGCAAGGTAAGAGCTGAGCAAAGGGGGTATGTACAAAAAAAGATGACGTGCAAAACAAATTCTTATTTAATCCTTCTCCCCCAATATCCAATGTTACAGGCAGTTTTTAATTTAATTGAAGGGACTGATAGAACTGGTTAACAACATGTATAGCAGCCGTGAGATGACACGTAGCCATATTGGCCACACATATAGTACAGAAAGCTATTAAAGGACCTTTGTAGCTCCAGCTTGGCACTGATGAATGCAGAACAACATATTACCTGCAAAATATTAACATATTGATATTCATCTATCAAATCTGAAAGTATAAAATGACCATTACATCCATGAGCAAACTTCCATGATTCTCATCACGGAGCTCAGGGAGCTCCACCTAATGGCTGCAGACAGAATCTTATCATGTATCTCTGTATACAGTGAGCTCCCCCTAGTGGTGGCTGCAGACAGTATCTTATCATGTATCTCTGTACACAGGGAGCTCCCCCTAGTGGTGACTGCAGACAGGATCTTATCATGTATCTCTGTATACAGTGAGCTCCCCCTAGTGGTGACTGTAGACAGGATCTTATCATGTATCTCTGTATACAGTGAGCTCCCCCTAGTGGTGGCTGCAGACAGTATCTTATCATGTATCTCTGTACACAGGGAGCTTCACCTAGTGGTGACTGCAGACAGTATCTTATCATGTATCTCTGTATACAGTGAGCTCCCCCTAGTGGTGACTGCAGACAGAATCTTATCATGTATCTCTGTATACAGTGAGCTCCCCCTAGTGGTGGCTGCAGACAGAATCTTATCATGTATCTCTGTATACAATGAGCTCCCCCTAGTGGTGACTGCAGACAGTATCTTATCATGTATCTCAGTATATAGGGAGCTCCCCCTAGTGGTGGCTGCAGACAGGATCTTATCATGTATCTCTGTATACAGTGAGCTCCCCCTAGTGGTGGCTGCAGACAGTATCTTATCATGTATCTCTGTGTATAGGGAGCTCCCCTAGTGGTGGCTGCAGACAGGATCTTATCATGTATCTCTGTATACAGGGAGCTCCCCCTAGTGGTGACTGCAGACAGGATCTTATCATGTATCTCTGTATACAGGGAGCTCCCCCTAGTGGTGACTGCAGACAGGATCTCATCATGTATCTCTGTATATAGGAAGTTCCCCCTAGTGGTGGCTGCAGACAGGATCTTATCATGTATCTCTCTATACAGATAGCTCCCCCTAGTGGTGACTGCAGACAGGATCTCATCATGTATCTCTGTATACAGGAAGTTCCCCCTAGTGTTGACTGCAGACAGGATCTTATCATGTATCTCTGTATACAGGGAGCTCCCCCTAGTGGTGACTGTAGACAGAATCTTATCATGTATCTCTGTATACAGGGAGCTCCCCCTAGTGGTGAATGCAGACAGGATCTTATCATGTATCTCTGTATACAGGGAGCTCCCCCTAGTGGTGACTGTAGACAGAATCTTATCATGTATCTCTGTATACAGGGAGCTCCCACTAGTGGTGACTGCAGACAGGATCTCATCATGTATCTCTGTATACAGGGAGCTCCCCCTAGTGGTGGCTGCAGACTGGATCTTATCATGTATCTCTCTATACAGATAGCTCCCCCTAGTGGTGACTGCAGACAGGATCTCATCATGTATCTCTGTATACAGGGAGCTCCCCTAGTGGTGGCTGCAGACAGAATCATATCATGTATCTCTGTATACAGGGAGCTCCCCCTAGTGGTGGCTGCAGACAGAATCTTATCATGTATCTCTGTATACAGGGAGCTCCCCCTAGTGGTGATTGCACACAATCTTATCATGTATCTCTGTATACAGGGAGCTCCCCCTAGTGGTGGCTGCAGACAATCTTATCATGTATCTCTGTACACAGGGAGCTCCCCCTAGTGGTGGCTGCAGAGAGTATCTTATCATGTATCTCTGTATACAGGAAGCTCCCCCTAGTGGTGACTGCAGACAGGATCACATCATGTATCTCTGTATACAGGAAGTTCCCCCTAGTGGTGACTGCAGACAGGATCTTATCATGTATCTCTGTATACAGGGAGCTCCCCCTAGTGGTGGATGCAGACAAAATATTATCATGTATCTCTGTATACAGGAAGCTCCCCCTAGTGGTGACTGTAGACAGAATCTTATCATGTATCTCTGTATACAGGGAGCTCCCCCTAGTGGTGGCTGCAGACAGGATCTTATCATGTATCTCTCTATACAGGGAGCTCCCCCTAGTGGTGGCTACAGACAGGATCTTATCATGTATCTCTCTATACAGATAGCTCCCCCTAGTGGTGACTGCAGACAGGATCTCATCATGTATCTCTGTATACAGGAAGTTCCCCCTAGTGGTGACTGCAGACAGGATCTTATCATGTATCTCTGTATACAGGGAGCTCCCCCTAGTGGTGGATGCAGACAAAATATTATCATGTATCTCTGTATACAGGAAGCTCCCCTAGTGGTGACTGTAGACAGAATCTTATCATGTATCTCTGTATACAGGGAGCTCCCCCTAGTGGTGACTGCAGACAGAATCTTATCATGTATCTCTGTATACAGGGAGCTCCCCCTAGTGGTGACTGCAGACAGAATCTTATCATGTATCTCTGTATACAGGGAGCTCCCCCTAGTGGTGAATGCAGACAGAATCTTATCATGTATCTCTGTATACAGGAAGCTCCCCCTAGTGGTGGCTGCAGACAGGATCTTATCATGTTTCTCTTTATACAGGGAGCTCACCCCTAGTGGTGACTGCAGACAGAATCTTATCATGTATCTCTGTATACAGGGAGCTCCCCCTAGTGGTGGCTGCAGACAGGATCTTATCATGTTTCTCTTTATACAGGGAGCTCACCCCTAGTGGTGACTGCAGACATGATCTTATCATGTATCTCTGTATACAGGGAGCTCCCCCTAGTGGTGGCTACAGACAGGATCTTTTCATGTATCTTTGGATACAGGGAGCTCCCCCTAGTGGTGGCTGCAGACAGAATCTTATCATGTATCTCTATACAGGGAGCTCCCCCTAGTGGTGACTGCAGACAGGATCTTATCATGTATCTCTGTATACAGGGAGCTCCCTTTAGTGGTGACTGCAGACAGAATCTTATCATGTATCTCTGCAGACAGGTAGCTCCCCCTAGTGGTGGCTGCAGACAGAATCTTATCATGTATCTCTGTATACAGGGAGCTCCCCCTAGTGGTGGATGGAGGCAGGATCTTATCATGTATCTCTGTATACAGGGAGCTCCCCCTAGTGGTGGCTGCAGACAGGATCTTATCATGTATCTCTGTATACAGGGAGCTCCCCCTAGTGGTGACTGCAGACAGGATCTTATCATGTATCTCTGTATACAGGGAGCTCCCCCTAGTGGTGGCTGCAGACAGGATCTTATCATGTATCTCTGTATACAAGGAGCTCCCCCTAGTGGTCGCTGCAGACAGGATCTTATCATGTATCTCTGTATACAGGGAGCTCCCCCTAGTGGTGACTGCAGACAGAATCTTATCATGTATCTCTGTATACAGGGAGCTCCCTCTAGTGGTGACTGCAGACAGAATCTTATCATGTATCTCTGTATACAGGGAGCTCCCCCTAGTGGTGGCTGCAGACAGAATCTTATGTATCTCTGTATACAGGGAGCTCCCCCTAGTGGTGGCTGCAGACAGGATCTTATCATGTATCTCTGTGTACAGGGAGCTCCTCCTAGTGGTGACTGCAGAGAGAATCTTATCATATATCTCTGTATACAGGGAGCTCCCCTAGTGGTGGTAGCAAAGATATTCTGTGTGTCACAATCCATTTTCGGGATTTGTAGCAGCTCTGGTTCTACTCAGTTTAAATTTTTTTCCTTTTGGACCATCGGGGGTTAACGTCAGTTTTTCCACGCAGGCAATCTGGTGTTACTTCAGTGCTGCTGGGTCAGCTGATGTGGGTGGTGACCACTCCCACCATCCTTTAAAAGGTCACCTGATGCATCAGCTGACTGTTGGTGATACAGGTCCTATCTGCAAACCAGCCTAGCAAGAGCAGCTCTCTGGTGTCAGCCACGTCTGGTGTTTGGAGTCCAGTTGCTGTGTTTTCTGCTGTGTGGAGCTCATCAACGGTGTTCATAAGCTAAGTGTGGTGTTTTTTGCTACCTTGTTCCTTTGGTGTTTGTCACTTCCCTCTGTGTTTATTATCTGCAGAGGTGAGGTTGGTGCTCCTTGCCGGCCAGTGAGTGCACTAGCCAGGGCAGTTATAGGTGACAACTAGGGACATGGTATCCTGACAGCGGTGGAGGGAAGGACCCGCATAGGGCGTTAGGGGAGTGCAGGGACAGGCTCAGGTTTGAGCTCAGGTGTGATCATCCCTCATTCCCTTTTGTTAGGGCCCTCCTCTCGCCTTCCCATCCCGTTGTGAGTGAGTTGTGCCGTCCGCTGACCGACCACTCGTTGGGTCGTGTCACATTGTGACATTAGAGTGACATATCAGACTAATGAAAAACAGCAAGAATAATAAAGACATTATGTATTATGTTGTTATATTAAACTTTGCCATATAGGACCTATAATGTGGATCTATCGCAAACAGACAAAGCAGGAGGTGGTGAAACCACAAAACACGACCACAGATCCAATGTGTAAGAAAATTGCAAAATATTTATTAATGATAGTGGAGACAAGTAATAGCAATGACACACATGGTAGGCAAAACATGGAGAAACATGCAACCATGAAAACAGCACAACTACACCGGAAAAACCAACTGAGCATAAGGTCAAAATGTCATAAAATAGATGGTCATAAAGAGTATATGCATGGACACAGTGGTGGTGGTATCCTAAGGATAATATATAATATCAGTAAATAATAAATAGACGAATACCAGATATCTCCTCCTGTGTCTCACATTAAGACCTAACAATCAATGCATTATTCAATACGAAACTGAATATAGTAAATGATATATTAAACTGAAACAGCCTGATCCGGTGTCCCTATCGTGGCCACAGACAGGTCCCGGTATCAGACTGCGAAGAAGAATGCAATGAAGCCATACAATAACATAACAATGTATATACCAAGTGGAATACTAACGATGGCATGCTCAGAGGTATCCGGTGCTGAGTGCGTCTGCCCCGACGCACGTTTCGGATTGACTCCTTCGTCAGGGGGCTACTATTTATGACCATCTATTTTATGACATTTTGACCTTATGCTCAGTTGGTTTTTCCGGTGTAGTTGTGCTGTTTTCATGGTTGCATGTTTCTCCATGTTTTGCCTACCATGTGTGTCATTGCTATTACTTGTGTCCACTATCATTAATAAATATTTTGCAATTTTCTTACACATTGGATCTGTGGTCGTGTTTTGTGGTTTCACCACCTCCCACATTGTGACATTGTGTATACACAGAACTTCCCTTGCGGCATTCCTGATGGAGCGCCTGTTCTGGTGCCCAATGCTCCCCACTCACACCCACCAAGTTGCTGATAGGTTTATCTGGGCTTCTTGTTCCTGTGAAGCTATATTGTAAAAGTCTTAAAAATAAGTTTAAAAAAAAAATGACATATCACCCTCCTTCCTAGTATGTTATATATAATCCCCAGTTGGTACTTCCAGCCACTGTCCCTGAATCCCATCATCGTTACTACGCATGCGCGGGAATAGCGGTGACGTGTATGCCACTTGCGCAGGCGCAGTTCGTGGCCGCAAGGCCACGAACTGTGCCTGCGCAAGTAACATTCACAGCACAGCTATTCCTGTGTATGCACAGTAACAGCCACAACTGCGCGCGCTACCCGCTCTACCAGCGCATGCGTGGTAACGACGCTGCTGTTACTGCGCCTGCGTGGGGAATAGTGGTGACGCCCAATTTCACCGCACTCCCGACGCGATGGCATCAGGCCTATTTCTAGTAAAATTATATCAATAAAAAATTCCTATTTCCTGTCACTGCATCGGTAAAAACATAAATGTAAAGCATAATGGTGAATGGCGTCTTTCATACCTACTTAGCGCTCGCACAGCTGTGTGGATGGAAAAAAATATGTTATGGTTATTTGAAGAAGCGGATGAAAAAAAAAAATCAATGCACAAAAATGGAAAATTGCCCGTTGAGAAAGGGGTTCAATCTATTTCAATAAGAAAGCGAACTCTTATTCCAGGGGCGCATTTCTTTTGTGAGCTGACTATAGATAGACGATGCTCCGAGGGACGTCAGGACGCACCTTGAATCGTTTCTTTATCTCTTGCTCCTTCTTGTCTTTTTCCTTTTGTTCTTTCTTCGCTTGCTCCAATTCTTTCTTCCGCTTTTTCTCATTCTTCTCTTCTTGCTCCTTGCTGTACGGCGCGCTGGAAGGAAACGCTCACATCGATTAAGGGCAATCACAGATGTGAGATCCAATACTACCATCGCTGAGATCTCACTTGTCTATCAGCCACCACTAGGGGGAGCTCACAGAATACAGTACTATAATGGAGGTCTATGTATATTCAGCATGCAGTGATCACCCTCTAGTGGTGACTGACGGTAATTACAAGTTATCCTTTATGTCAATGCTTTCGCAATAGATTTATTACGTGGTATAGATAAAAATACAAAGCTCTACCTTATAAACATAAATGACGTTATTGTTTATCTTGCCTGTATAATACTGTACTATACTATAGTACTATACTATAAAGCTGTATATACCGTATACACTCACCTGTGCTCATCAATTAGGTCATAGCATTCTTCAAAATCATCACTTTCTTCACTCTTAAAAAAAGTATGTTCACAACAATTTATGTCAGTAAGATGTGAAATTGTGGTTTCAGGTCATTTCTATACATTAGCAAACTCTACCTATTATGGGGACTTATTTCGGATTCTTGCCTATTACAGTCGGCCTTTTCTCTCTTTCTGTAGGACCCAAACACTCCACACATGGCCCAAACAACTCCTTTATTTTTTGCATCTGTGTAATGCCACATTTTCCCTGTGGTGGCGCTATTGATACATTGATTATATTAGATCACTAGGACGCCATCTTTCAGACGCCGTGTGATCAGTTCCTAATCAAGGAGCAGCGCTGTGTCTGACGAGGTTCGTGTGACAGCGTTGTATCACATAAGCGCTGCAGCCTATCGGTGATCTCTGACGGGACTCTGTCTGAAGGCTGCAGTCCATCAGTCCCTGTGATTTGGCTGCAGCGTTCAATCTAGCATGAGCCCTGGCATGGTGTCAGTCTGGGAGGAGAATTTATATTTTTTAATGAGTTTAAATGGGGCATTGTTTTTGTCCAGTAGTGAACATCCCCTTGAACTATTATTTGGCCACTCAGTCTCTAGGAATGCTGGATGACAACCAATACGGCTGACACTTCAGCTTCCGAGTGGGTTGTCACTCAGCTGACTTCTTAATAGTAGCAGATCTGCATTATTATTACTGATGTCATGATCCAGTCCGGGGTTTGTTTTCTGCTATCTTCTCTCTGGACTGGGCATGCGGGGGGTTAATCCCCTCTGCCTCGTTTTGGAGCTGGCTGGACTATTTCAGTCCTCTGCAGCCTGCTGGCCAGTGTCAGCTATAGTTCATGCTCCCCGCCTGGAGCAGCTGACCCGTATACCCTAGTGATCCTTCTGCCTCTGACTTCCCGTATTTGTGTGTGACCCGTTTCCTATTCCTGACTTAGTGTGTGTCTGGTGGTTTCCCTACCGTGTATGACTCGGCCTGATCTCTGAACCCCGCCTCTTGTTTTCCGTCACTGATACCACGCTCCCCGACTGGCTTTGACTGGCTTTGTACCCCAACTACGTCTTAATTCTCCGTTTTGGATACCACGTTCCCGATAGGCTCTGACTACATGCATTGCTGTGACCTTTGGTACTTCTGCTCCTGACAGTATCTGACTCGGCCTGTCTGACCACTCTTTCATTACCTGTGACACCGGTGCTGCTGCTCAGTGTTGCTACGCTGTGTGTGTGCAACCTCTCTTCCCTCACCAGTATCCCCTGGTGGAGGTTGCGCTATACAGCACTTCAGCAGCATTACAACTGAGAGGGTTAAATTAAAGGGGACCTGTCACTTGCCATAAATGTGTTTTTTTTTACCCGCTGTTCTCCTGAATCCGGTGGTGTTTTTCTTTTCTTCCTGCCCCTCTCCGTTCCTGAGATAAGACCCCCTTTTCCCTCTTAGTAAATCTACTCTTGTTAGCCAACTGGGCGTGATCCTGACATTTTGCCCATGGGCGCAGTTATTTTTTAAAGATCGCACCCACTTGCCAAACAAGAGTAGATGTACATAAATGAAGAAGGGGCCATAACTCAGGAACGGAGAGGCGCAGAAAGAAAAGAAACACATCTCCGGATTCAGGAGGACAGCGGCATTTACACCGGGTAAAAAAAAATGACATATTTATGACAGGTGAAAAGATTAGGAGCCTCACTGCAGATCCTGTACCAGCGCTCCCCCACCTACCATGTGCCATTTACACTAATGGTATCTACTTACTGTATGTCCGCCTCCCCCAAATCATAGAGTAGTCACCCGCTGGTTAATGAACGGCTACCCTAGAACCCCAGGGATGCTAAAATGAACTCCCTGCTGTCTCAAACCACAAGTGATGTTGCATTAATCACTTCCCTGCCCTAGACCACCACAGATGCTTCAATTACCCCCCACACACTTCTCTTGAGTCTGATTAATTTCTTACTGTATGTGACCAAAAGAGATTTTCACTTTAACCCCTACTTTGTTCTAGACCACCAGGGAAATTGACAGTGACCCCTTTCCTTCACTAGACCACCAGGGATGCTTACATTAACACCTCCACTTTCCTAGACCCCCAGTGCACTTAAATGACCTCCTTGCTGCCCCGGACCCCCAACAATGTTGATATTAACCACTTCCCTCCCCTATACCACTATGGATGCTCAAATTGACCTCTCCAGATCCCTAGACCACCATGCATGCTTAAAGGAGCCCCTTGATGTCCTAGACCACCAATAATGCTGACATTAACCCCATCACCTTCCAAGACCAGAGGCCTTTCCTAAATGAACCTGTTATTACTGCTCTTCACCACCAGGGATTTTGACATGAACTCCTCCATTGCCCTAGGCCACCAGGGACAGTGAGCCTCTTCTCTTCCATTTGTCATGAGGAATGCTGACGTTACCCTCCTGACTGCCCTAGACCACCAGTAATGTTGATATTAACTCTTTAGTACCCTAGACTACCAGGGATATTGGTAAGAAAACTCACACTCACTAGAATACAGCCTCTTATTTTTTGTGTCTGGGAATAAAAAGACGATCCTACTGGGGCATGGAGGCCGGCAGCCCACCTCTGTACCCCCATAGTAGCGCTCCTGTCTCATGTCATGGCAGCCGTGTCTCTGCCTTTTACACCATTGATGACACTGCTGGTTCTCCTGCATTAACTCTTCATTTGCTGGTTAGAGCTATGGCTTCCTGAAATGGTCCGCATCGGTCCAGGTTGTATCTGGTATTACCACTCTGTTCCATTGAAGTGGATGGATTTGAGCTTGTGGACAGGTGCGGTGCTGGAGGTCTTTCTAATAATGTACATCCCCTTTAATTTCAATATATCACAATGGACATTTCATCTCTGAAGCCATACTTACTATATCATCAATGATGGCTCCTGCAAAATACAAGACGGGAAACAACATAAGTGGTCGGGAAAAAAATTACTGTTACATGTTAAAGGGAAACAATCACCTACAAAAAATGCAACTTTCCTGCAGATATAGGGTTAATCTGCAAGGAATAATCGGGAATAGCGGGAGTGAAATAGGAGCACTATTGGCCCAGGAAAACTGCTAATCTCTGGCTGGTTTGCTACAATGTATCAGATCAGGATGTTTCGCTCACAGAGCATTGTCTGCACTGGATACAATGTATCAGTCTGGAGTCACAGAGCATTGTCTGCACTGGATACATTGTATCAGTCTGGAGTCACAGAGCATTGTCTGCACTGGATACATTGTATCAGTCTGGGGTCACAGAGCATTGTCTGCACTGATACAATGTATCAGTCGGGATCACAAAGCATTGTCTGCACTGATACATTGTTCAGTCTGGAGTCACAGAGCATTGTCTGCACTGGATACATTGTATCAGTCTGGGTCACAGAGCATTGTCTGCACTGGATACATTGTATCAGTCTGGAGTCACAGAGCATTGTCTGCACTGGATACAATGTATCAGTCTGGAGTCACAGAGCATTGTCTGCACTGGATACATTGTATCAGTCTGGAGTCATAGAGCATTGTCCGCACTGGATACAATGTATCAGTCTGGAGTCACAGAGCATTGTCTGCACTGGATACATTGTATCAGTCTGGAGTCACAGAGCATTGTCTGCACTGGATACATTGTATCAGTCTGGAGTCACAGAGCATTGTCTGCACTGGATACATTGTATCAGTCTGGAGTCACAGAGCATTGTCTGCACTGGATACATTGTATCAGTCTGGAGTCACAGAGCATTGTCTGCACTGGATACATTGTATCAGTCTGGAGTCACAGAGCATTGACTGCACTGGATACATTGTATCAGTCTGGAGTCACAGAGCATTGTCTGCACTGGATACATTGTATCAGTCTGGAGTCACAGAGCATTGTCTGCACTGGATACAATGTATCAGTCTGGGTCACAGAGCATTGTCTGCACTGGATACATTGTATCAGTCTGGAGTCACAGAGTATTGTCCCACTGGATACATTGTATCAGTCTGGAGTCACAGAGCATTGTCCGCACTGGATACATTGTATCAGTCTGGAGTCACAGAGTATTGTCCACACTGGATACATTGTATCAGTCTGGGGTCACAGAGCATTGTCTGCACTGGATACAATGTATCAGTCTGTAGTCACAGAGCATTGTCTGCACTGGATACATTGTATCAGTCTGGAGTCACAGAGCATTGTCCCACTGGATACATTGTATCAGTCTGGAGTCACAGAGCATTGTCCGCACTGGATACATTGTATCAGTCTGGAGTCACAGAGTATTGTCCACACTGGATACATTGTATCAGTCTGGGTCACAGAGCATTGTCTGCACTGGATACAATGTATCAGTCTGTAGTCACAGAGCATTGTCTGCACTGGATACATTGTATCAGTCTGGAGTCACAGAGTATTGTCCACACTGGATACATTGTATCAGTCTGGAGTCACAGAGTATTGTCCACACTGGATACATTGTATCAGTCTGGAGTCACAGAGCATTGTCCGCACTGGATACATTGTATCAGTCTGGAGTCACAGAGTATTGTCCCACTGGATACATTGTATCAGTCTGGGGTCACAGAGCATTGTCTGCACTGGATACAATGTATCAGTCTGTAGTCACAGAGCATTGTCTGCACTGGATACATTGTATCAGTCTGGAGTCAGAGAGCATTGTCTGCACTGGATACATTGTATCAATCTGGAGTCACAGAGCATTGTCTGCACTGGATACATTGTATCAGTCTGGAGTCACAGAGCATTGTCTGCACTGGATACAATGTATCAGTCTGGAGTCACAGAGCATTGTCTGCACTGGATACAATGTATCAGTCTGGAGTCACAGAGCATTGTCTGCACTGGATACATTGTATCAGTCTGGAGTCACAGAGCATTGTCTGCACTGGATACATTGTATCAGTCTGGAGTCACAGAGCATTGACTGCACTGGATACAATGTATCAGTCTGGAGTCACAGAGCATTGTCTGCACTGGACACAATGTATCAGTCTGGAGTCACAGAGCATTGTCTGCACTGGATACAATGTATCAGTCTGGAGTCACAGAGCATTGTCTGCACTGGATACATTGTATCAGTCTGGAGTCACAGAGCATTGTCTGCACTGGATACAATGTATCAGTCTGGAGTCACAGAGCATTGTCTGCACTGGATACAATGTACCAGTCTGGAGTCACAGAGCATTGTCTGCACTGGATACATTGTATCAGTCTGGAGTCACAGAGCATTGTCTGCACTGGATACATTGTATCAGTCTGGAGTCACAGAGCATTGACTGCACTGGATACAATGTATCAGTCTGGAGTCACAGAGCATTGTCTGCACTGGATACATTGTATCATCCGAAGGCATCAACACTCACCGTCCTCACTCTTGTAATCTTCATTTGTGCTTCTGTGGAATAGTAAAAGAATAATTAATATTTGTCTGGTTTCTATTAATCACCAATAGTAGTCAACATTAAAAAAAAAAAAATTTCCAATATTTTACGTTATCTTGTAATGATCACAAGATCGAGGTCTGCTGAGTCTCGTCTGAATGGAGCGGACATAAGACACACTCCCGTCCTTGTCTATAGGACGTTCCATCACCGCGCTGCCGAGCCCTGTCCTCAAGGTATTTGTGGGGTCTCCCAGTGATCAGTAAACTATCCCCAATCCTGGAGATATAGGCGACCCCCCAGCCTTGGATATTCCATCTGACTGATCTCATTATTCCTTTATTATATTTTATTTTTACTTTATTGATATTGGAATGACCCTATATATGACCCTATGTGTGACCTTAAAGTTGTCCCTAGCTGTGACCCTAACTGTGACCCTATGTATGACCCTTATGTGTGACCCTATGTGTGACCCTATATGTGACTATGTGTGACCATTTGTGTGACCCTCAGTGTGACCCTATATGTAACTTTGTGTGACCCTATGCGTGACCCTATGTGTGACCATTTTGTGACCCTGTATGTGACCCTATGTGTGACCCTTCGTGTGATCGTATGTGACCCTATGTGTGACCCTAAGTGTGAACCTATGTGTGACCCTGTGTGTGACCTTATGTGTGACCCTGTGTGTGACCCTATGTATGACCCTATGTGTGGCCCTGAGTGTGACCCTATGTATGACCCTGAGTGTGACCCTATGTGTGACCCTGTGTGTGATCTTAATTGTGTCTATTTTGCCATCAGTTTTATCTTCCTCTGACCTGGAGGACCCTCTTGGCGCCACATGTCCTCATAAGAGAATACTAGTGCGATACCGCTGACATTTCCCAATGTCTTCCAGCCTGGACCTCGTCGTTTCAGAGCGATGTCATATTGTGTGCTAGACACATGTACGAAGCAAATTCTCCAAAATGAATAATCCACTGTTCTCACATTACAAACTGCATACACAGATCTTATACCTGATGAGGCTGGTATACTTACTGTGGAAATCCATGTCAGCATGGCTGTATAATTCTTTACAAAAGTTTAACTCCTTCTCCGCTGAACTAGCCTAATTGACAGCTCCCCAGCGTCCCTCCTCCCTGCTGCTGCTGGGATCTCACACTGCTCTGTACAAGCAGCAGCTGTCAGTCAGGATGGAGGGGTGGAGACTGAATAGCTGTCGCTACGAGACTGTGCTGCTTGAATGCCGCTGAATGGCATTTAAGTGGTTTAAACATTTTTAATCTGTGCCGGCTTAAAATCACTATTGTTAGAGGGGGACCTGCTGTGTGACACCCAAACACTGTATACTGAATTTTCGAATAAGAAGCATTATGAGTTCTCACCATTTGATGGCCCCCAGTGTTCAATGTTTCAACTGTTCGTATTTTTCATAATTTCTTTGCTGAGTTTTTTACGATTTCTTTGTCCCTCCCTAACACTCCAGTAATGCTGAATCTTCTGATGTGTAAATCCATTTCTTTTTAGGTCCAAAATCTGAGACCAGGAGTTGAACGGACACTAATCAACCACCATGGCGCCTTAGAGTAGGAACACCCCCTTTTAAGACATTCAGCGGGCACAGATCCCGGGTGGTCCACCACGATGCTATCAGCGCCTTACACCAGCTCGCTGCACACCTTCCTCTTTTCTGCTGCCCTTGCTTCACTCTGAGGTCCCGGCTGAATCTTATCATCTGATCGTGATCCTAATATAAAACCCGGCAACTGCGAGAGTTGTGAAAACTTACAGGGGGTGTCCGCGATGAAAAAAAAAAAACTTTAATGGAGCTGTGCTGTAATATCAGAAAGCAGAAAAAAGCCTTTTACTCTGCACTCATTACTGGTACTAATTGCACCTGTGTGGTCTCGTTTTCCTGTATGAAAGACACCTGTCCACACACTCAATCTCACTCCAACCTTCTCACCATGGCCAAACCAAAGAGCTGTCTAAGGACACCGGGACAAAATTGTAGACCTGCACAAGGCTGGGATGGGTACAGGACAATAGGCAAGCAGCTTGGTGAGAAGGCAACAACTGTTGGAACAATTATTAGAAAATGGGAAGAAACACAAGATGACTGTCAGTCTTCCTCGGTCTCGGGCCCCAATGTAAGATCTCACCGCGTGGGGTAAGGATGATTCTGAGAAAGATCAGAAAAACAGCCCAGAACACACGGGAGGGCCGGTCACTGAACTGAAGAGAGCTGGGGCAACAGTCTCAAACATTACTGTTAGGACACAATAAGCCGTATGGATTAAAATCCTGCAGGTCACGCAAGGTCCCCCTGCTCACCCAACACTGTCCAGGGGCCTTGAATTCACCCAAGACATTAGATATCCGA
>JARQOD010000001.1:991227292-991287186 GCA_033576555.1 Oophaga sylvatica | reverse complement strand
CACGCTGTGATTTTACAGTACGCCGCACATGAATTGCCTGGCTTTTGAAATGCGGTCGGTGTGTAAAAATCGGACATCGGGCATGGTGCGAGTGCTGTGTGATTTTTTTTCTCGCACCCATTGATTTCTATTGCGGGATGCGATCCAATTTCTGATTATAATCGCAGCATACTGCGACTTTTTCCCAATCCGATCTTGATCCGATCCGAACTGCAAAAAAACGCAGATGAACATGCAACGATAGAATAACATTGGTCCGAATTCAGTCTGATTTTTTATCGGATTGCATTCGTCCGATTTCATCACAAGCGGGAATGAGCCCTTAAAGTCCTAGCTGTCAAAATATAAAATGAATTAACCTGATTGGTAAACGGCGTAGTGAGAAAAAAAAAATAAAAATGCCTGAATTTATTTTTTTTTCTACCCCAAAATAGTATCATTAAAAATGGCAGCTCACCACATAGAATAACGAGCCCTCACACTGAAAAATGATAATTTTACGGATCCTGGAAAATGGAAAATACCAGCAAAAATTTTTTTTATTTCTTTAATGAATTTCTGATTTTTTTACACCACTTACCGGTAACTATAAAAAAAAATGATGCAAGTTTGGTATTGCCATAATTGTAGTGGTAAGGAGAATCATATTGCCAAGTTATTTCCCACAAACACAAAATGTTTTTTTTTCGCAATTTCACCTTACTTTGATTTTTTTCTTATTTTCAAGTACATCACATGCCAAAATGGACAGTGTTGTTAAAAAGTACAGTTCGTCCTACAAAAAAAATAAGCCCTCATATGGCTATATTGATGGAAACATTAAAAAAAATATATGAGGAGGACAAAAGTGCAAAAAATATAAAATCATCATGTCGAATCCTGCCTTATCTAGGCTTCCAGCAGAATAATAGAATTGTCCGTAACTCCCCTGCCCTTTAATAATTATGAAATGACTCTGATAACCCCACCCCAGTCTATACAGTAAAGCTGACATGAGTTTTTTGTATTATGCTGAGAAATTCTCTGTTTCAGGATCTTTTTAACAAACTTTTTTTTTTACTTTTCTGTGTGAGCAATCTGTCACTTTCCGATGATACATTACTTTGCAGATTCCTCACTATTAATTGACTGTAATTATAATCGAGCATTATATTTCACTTTCCTCTTCCCTTAAACTTGAGTTCCTCATTAACCATTGTTGTTATAAGAACGGAGTGATTGTTTGTCATTTGGCAGCCGGTTGACTCTCGGCACAGAGTATGAACGTTCATTCTGCCACTCTGTAACTGAAGCATAGGAATGTATGCAAGACGCATTAGTCGCTGACTACGTTAATATTTGCTCTGTGCCTGTGAGTATTCGTTATGTTTTATGGATCACTATGTTCTGCACTTTATGTGATTGCATTGCGTTTCTTCATTATATCTGTGTCTGGTCCGGCCGCCCCTCCTGACATTTAGGGTTTTGCTTGGTGAGGTCCTTACATTGAAGCGGCCACTTTTTATATTGATGTTGTATGACGCTACTTATCTGGAAGCTAAATGACAATATGATTTTTTTATGACATGTTTATGGAAGGTAATAAATCACAGAAATTGATACGAGAAACTATTATGGAATCTTCACACGACTTTTTGCAGGTTCTCAAGCAGAAAGGAAGCATCGGCATTTTCGCTGCTTTATTTGTCCTGCAGCACTTTTTTTTTTTCCGTCATTTCCTGATTCATTTAGCAGACATTTTCTTAATCATTTTTTCTTATTATATTTTTTTTTCTAGCGTTTGTTTTTTTTTTGACTCCCCGCTCACTTCTGTTGTAAAGTACGGATCATCTTTCAAGTGTAAAAAGACGTTCAAAACACTGAGCGGCGATAGACATTAGCAGGAAGGTGAGCGAGTCTGACCAGATCCAAATTTTTCAGGGAAGCTTTTCGATGTGAATTGAGTGTTGCTTATTGTGCTGTGGGGTCTCTGCAGACCCTAGAGAATAATAAACGTGGGGTGAGAAAACGAACCACCTCGCTGCTCACCTGTCCCGGTTCACAGTATATTGAACGGTGCTCCGCACGGCCTCGCACCTCTTCTGGTGCTGAGTGAGCCTCATGTACTAGTACTGCAACAAGCACAAAGGGGTTAAACAGTAACCGCCGCTTTAAATTTTGTATTCATAAATCAATAGTACATGCAAAAAATGAGAAACTTTGTAAAATATCTTATCAGATAAATCTACTTCTTTCTTCTCATAGCCTGATCATTCATTCACAATTCAGATGTAAAATATGTAAAATTTGTATTCAGTGAAGACACATTTTCCCATCACTGAGATAAGAGATGACCGTTTGTTCTCATAAAGTTCTATGGAGGAGGGAGGAGCTACAGGTGACACAGACATAGAGGAGAGGAGCTAGAGGCGACACAGACATAGAGGGGAGGAGCTATAGGTGACACAGACATAGAGGGGAGGAGCTAATGGTGACACAGCCATAGAGAGGAGGAGCTAGAGGTGACACAGACATAGGGGAGGAGCTAGAGGTGACACAAACATAGAGGGGTGTTGTGAATGTGTTAGAAATGAGTTCTGAGCAGAAGCTCCCTCTGGTGGTTGCAGACAGTGCTGAACCATTTAGTGAAGATTGGCAATCAGGAGTTACAGACTGGTCCTATATAAGGGAGGTTCCCTCCCATCAGGGTTGCCGGTGATCAATTGTTCTTGTCTCAACTGTGGTTCCTGGTTCACTTGGAAGCTTGCTGAATCTTGCCTCTTCTCCTGCTCTCAGATAAGACATTTTCTGTTTTTATTTTTGTGCTTGCTTTTTGCATTGTTCCCTGCACTTCTGTGGAGGTCAGCCAGGTCCCCTCCGGGGCTTGTGCTCCTCTCGGTTCCTCTGGAGCCACTGTTGTTTGTTCATTTGCCTTTTCCAGTTTTTTTTCAGTGGCTGCGGCTTAGTTTTGTTACACCAGAGAACTAATTTAGGTGGTAGAGGTCATGTGATCTCAGGTGTTTTTGCAATTAGTAGAGTTGGTACTTTTTAGGGTTTTTTGGGATTGCAGTAAGTGTCCTTCCTATCCTTTTCTGTCTAGGAAGATTGGGCCCCAACGTTTGCTCATACTATTTTCTGTCTGTGTCTGTATTTCCTCTTGTCTAACCGCCATTACATGTTTGGGGGCTTCCTATGTTCTTTGGGGATCTGCTCCGGGGCAGATAGCTTTTCCTCTTTCTATCTTTAGGTGTAGTTAACCTCTCAGGCTGTGACGAGGCGTCTAGGACCAACGTAGGTACGCTCCATGGCTGCCTTTAGTTGTGGTGGTTAGTCAGGGTACTGCAATCCAGTAGATTCCAACCTCTCTGGTGTATTGCCGTTTTTGCTTGCTCTCCTCAGCTACCAAATCATAACAGAGGGGAGGAGCTAGATTCAGCACAAACATAGAGAGGAGGAGCTACAGGTGACACAGACCTAGAGGGGAGGCGCTAAAGGGAGGAGCTAGAGGCAGCACAGGTATAGAGGGGAGGTGCTAGAGGGAGGAGCTAAAGGTAACACAGATAGAGAAGAAGAGCTAGATGTGATACAGACATAGAGAGGAGGAGCTAGAGGGGAGGGGAGGAGCTAGAAGCAACACAGGCATAGAGGGGAGGCGCTAGAGGGGAGGAGCTAAAGGTAATAGAGACATAGAGAAGAGGAGCTAGAGGTGACACAGACATAGAGGGGAGGCAACAATGGTTCCGCAAAACTTTGAGTGAAATTGTCACCTCCTGTCTCAGTATTGGGAAAGTGTGAAGAAACCAGATTGTATCTTAATTTCCCAGACAACCATGTTTTTGTAAACCCACAAGAATTTACTTTTTTATCTGTATATTGGCTTGTGTATTTAAGTGTTTATGTCTGGTGGGTCAAGAAGACAATCTTGCAAGCTGATATACTATTTAACATACTGTGTAAAGGTACTGTCACACTAAACGAGATCGCTAACGAGATCGCTAATGAGTCACTGATTTTATGACGCAGTAGCGATCTCGTTGGCGACGCAGCTGTGTGTGACATGTAGCAGCGATGTGGCCCCTGCTGAGATGTCGTTGATCGCTTCAAGATATTGGATTCTCGTTTGCCCAAGCGGAGACTCCAGTACTTGGTGAAGTGGAAAGGCTATGGTCAGAAGGACAATTCTTGGGTGTTTGCTTCTGATATTCATGCTGAAAGACTGGTCCGAGCCTATCACCGAGCTCATCCTGATTGTCCTGGTGGCACAAATGAGGGTTCGGTGACCCCTCCTCAAGGGGGGTACTGTTGTGAACGTATTGGAGACGACTTCGGAGCTGAGGCTCCCTCTGGTGGTTGCTGAGGGTATTGAACCTATGTGGAACACCAAGAGTCCTACACCTGCAGCTGACGAGTGGTTGTCAGGTGATACTGACTGGCCTGATATAAGTGAGCTGACCTCCCATGATCCTCGCTGGTGATCAATTGTTCTTCCTGGTCTAGGTTGGAATTCAGCTTGCTTTTCTGCTGTCTCCTGCTTACATTCAGATAAGTCTCTTTCAGTTTTTTTTTTACTGTGGTTTGAATTCCTTGCTTTTTGCTGCATTGCTTTTTGTCTTCAGCCGGGTCCCCTTTGGGGGGCTTTGGCTGGTCTCCATTCGTTTTTTGTATTTGTTCATTTGCTCAGTTCTTGTAATATTTTACTGCTGGGTAGCTACGTGTCCACACCAGAGATCTGATATAGGTGGTCGAGACCTTGTGGTCTCAGTGTTTTTGGGTTCAGAAGTGTTGAGGTTTCTCCTAGGGTTTTTCTAGGTTGCAGACAGTATTCTCTCCTGTGCTGTCCTATCTAGACAGTTTTGGCCCCAGCGTTTGCTCAATCTATTTTCTGTTTGTGTTCATGTTTTCATCTTGTCTAACCGCCATTATATGTTTGGGGGCTTCCTACTCTTTTGGGGTCTACTCCGGGCAGTTAGCTTTCCTCTTTCCATCTTCAGGGATAGCTATCTCTCAGGCTGTGACGAGGCGTCTAGGGCACCGTAGGTACGCTCCACGGCTGCTTCTAGTTGTGCAGTTAGTTTAGGGGTCTGCAACCTATTAGTTTCCAACCTCTCTGGTGTTAGGCTGTGAGTCGCACTAAGTACCAGGGCAATGGGGTACTCGGCACCGAGCCCATGAAAGTCTATGGGGTTTGTCACTGGCAGCAGGACTCGGTCCGTGGCCCTGGGTGCTCATACAATGGGGGATATTTACAGGGGATTATTAGGATAGGTAGTTCGTGACGCCACCTGTGGTATCTGATCAATTGGACCAGCGCTGCTATAAGGATCTTCACAGGGGATGTTATGGGGCAGCTGGGTGGTAAGTCTCCCACAGGTGAGACTGGTCCCTGGAAGTCTATGGTGATGATGCAGGGTGTAGTTAAGAATTCAGTCACACACAATGCAGCTTCTTTTCATACCTTTACTGGTAGATGGTTCAGACAGGTCCCGGGGAGCTGGTCGGGGTGGAGAATGCACATTCGGGATAACCGCTGAGCAGGTTAGAGGCCTCCTTTACTTCAAATGTATGTGAGTCCAAACTTGCATGAAGCGAAGTTAACTCTGCAATCTCCAGCTTTCTCAATAGCTGTAACGCCCGGCCAACATTGTGGTGGAGCCTTCTATGTCTCTGATTACCAGATGTTGAGAGAACTAAGTCCTTCTATGCTTGGCCTAGCTAAAAGTCCTTGTTCCCCCTGACTCCGTTTACGTATTGGCGCTTAGGGCTGCTCTCTGCGACCTGTAGTCCAGATAGCCTCCGGTTATCTTGTTACTAAGCATGAAGCATTAGCAACGCTTCGGACCCCGGTGTCCGGTGAATTAGTGCAGGTAATCTCGTACCTGAAGCACTTCTCTCTGTCTTCTCCACTGTGCCCTTCGTCCTGCTCTTGCTCTTATCATAAGCACTTGTAGCTTTGATGGAAATGTCAGCTTTCTCCAGAGCTCGCTGAGCAGCTCTCAGTATCCTCCTTGTTTCAGCTTCTGTTGAGGTACTGATTAAGGTTAACTCTGACTAGGCTAGGATGATCACTTCACCCGTACTAGCCTCCACTTCCTTGTCAGGTGAGCTACGCTAGCTCTGCGAGGATTCAGTCCTCTCTCCTCTCCCTCCAAGTCCAGACTGGACTGAAATTGAACTGCACTGTCCTAAGACAGGAAACAGACTGATCTGAGCTCTTCTCAGAGAACAGAGACAAGATGACTAATCTACACAACAGACAAAACTCAACTCTGCTACGTGTCACTCCCTTTTATACCCCTAGTGGGTGTGTCTGAAAGTGTGAGTGAAGTGAATGGATAGCAAGCTTTTGCGGTTACCTTCCTGTGCATTTTCCTGGATATTTGTGTGCCTGACATAGCTGGGCCACACATCTGCCTATGCGATTTTTTGCTCCTGCCTCCTCAGCTACCAAAACATAACAGCATGTTAAAAACAACAATAAATACACAGTCTAACAACATTACAAGGCAACCATATACATACAGTTATACATTCTGATCTGGGACGTGTTTGGGGTACAAGACAGTCTTTATAACCCCCCCCCCCTTACATACGTTTGACGAAATCAAAGGTAAGAATTAATGACTCTACTTTACTACATGACACTAAATTTTGCAACTTTTTGAGCCGACCCAACGCTTTTCTTTAAAACTAGATGTAATTTAGCAAAACTCCTGTCAGTAACCACAGCCAAAACATGTACAAAAATGTATCAATTCAGAATTTTGCTGCATCTTACTGCAGTGGTCTTTGGGTTCAAGACTGGAGTGAGGATCATCAATCTTGATAAATTCCACTTATTAGCTTTTATCTGACCGGAGGGACCCCAAGGCTGAATGACTCTGACCAGACCGGCCACTTCAAGTCATGACCGACTTCTGAGTCCTCCTCACAAGGCATGAGCGGACCCGTGGAAGTTCAGGTTGTGGTACCTGACCGAATTTTTTGACCAAAGTTCGATTCAGGTATCAGAACTTTACCCGAAATTGAAGATGAACCAGATCCCCTTTGAAATGTGTGGGGACCCAAACTTCAGAGCTGGAAAATTCTCTCTCTCTCTCCTCCTTGTACTTTCCCCGGAACTCTGAACATTAAACCAGAATCCTGGGAGAAGTCCATGATTGGAGTTCAGCACTGGACAGTATGAACCCCGATCTTTACAGTTTGGGTCTGCTTTCCTCTACTCCTAACACAACTGTAAGGGTCGGCCAGGACCGTTGTAATGGCTGAGGACACCTGGGCTTCTGTGTCCTGGCCTTTCCTCACAGGAGCATATTCATCATTAGTCAGCACACCTGTACCTTCAGGTACAGCTCCTTCTGGTTCTCCCTTATGCTGTGGGAGACCCTCACCAAGCTGAGCAGCATAAACTGAGACACAGTCCGTTTCAACTTCAATAAGAACTTCTTTATTAGGTTCGTTACACAGCACATCCAAAGTCTTCACATTCTTTACAGCAAGCTTTACATAACACGGTTACACAGCACGGACCCGGGTCGTACCGTCCCTGACGGTTCCTCAGCTTTCTCTCTGTTTAGCTCTACTGTGGATACGCATCCCTCAGTCTGTTTTGCTCCAGACACAAGATCATTAGTTCCTGAAGTCATAAGCCCCTGGGAGAGAATCCTGCCCTTCTGTACAGTCCCCTGCTCTAGGACTGCTTCTTCACACCGGCCGGTACTCACTGCATCTGTGGGTTCCCCAGGCCGTTTCGCCCCGGTCCTCAGGGTATCTGCCCATGCGATGAGTTGCCAGATACTGGAACCACTATTTGCTCCCTCATCTGTTTCAGTTCGCTGCAGTGGTGTCCTGCTGTGGTGGATGGCTGGGCCTTTACTTCTTTTAGGTTGCGTGGCTTCTGTGCTTTCCGGGCCTATAGCCCTTCTGGACTGTTCCGGCGTTCAGCCCTAACTCTACTCAGGAAATGTTCTTGTCTTACCTCACAGTAGCCCCTCCTACGTATAACTATTAACTGTTTCCTATGTGAAACTCCTATATTACAACTATGCACACTAAAATGCCCCCATCTAGTGGCCGAATTTAAGTACTACACTTTCCCTATAGAAACGATATACATAGCAGCAATAATAACAGAGCATTATACATAAATATATATACATAGATATACACCAATATGAACACTTAAAGGGGTACACTTCACACTCTCTTACACAACATTGCAGATACTCCGAGTCTCTCAATCAGAAACCGATTTCCAGTGCAGCACCTCCACCTGCAAGAAGTATACGCCGGGGGTGCGTGAGGCTGCAGCACGTTGTCCTCTGCTTGGAGCGCATCTCACCGCTCTGTAACCACAGAGGTTTCTGCAGGTAGAGCCGCTATCACTTGGAAGTTGTGTCGCAGTTAGGCATCATAGTTCTGCTCTGACTCAAGTCTTTTACCTATAGGATTCGATGTAGTCATCCTGAAGATCATGGCGTCTGATTACCGCTGCACCACTTCCTGTGTGCACCGAAATGGTAGCAATAAATGATATGTTAGGCGATTGATCAACCCACACGTTTCTCACCCACAGGTAGTCATGCTGCACCCTGCACACATTCAGGTGATACTTTTCTGATCCAAGTCAGATATTGCGTGCTATAACACTGAATGGCCACTTTGTTAGAGATGCCCGTCTATAGATCCGATCTGCAGCAGACTATCACCATACCATGAGTACATTCCAATACTCCACCTGAGGAAGAGGTCATCCAGTCACGGTGATTGTCCTGCTATAATCATGGTGCAGCATAAATCCAGATCCTCTGCTTCTCTGCTGGATCCATCTCTGTCTCCACTCCTCAGTGATACAGTTTTTGCTCTTTTGCTTACTGTAGTCTCCTTTCTGTTGGTGCTGGAATTGGTCGTCTGATGTTTTCGTCCATCGGTACGAAGGAAGGACGAGCTGTGGGTTCTGACACTTCAGTTTGATACCAGAAGTGTAGTCAGCTTCAGCTTTCTTGACAGTTTTCGGTTTATTCAAATCCTCTTCTTACCCCTTTCATCAGAACTATTCTTCATCTACTCACTGCACTACTCTGAAGGTGGATGAATCGCTTGATCTGGCCCGCTCCAGAGCCCTTGTGGTCCTACAATGCTACAGAGATAAAGCTGCTTCTTTATGGGCCAGCAGCTCAGCCATGGTGCCAGCTGAAACTGTCAACCATCAGGAGCACACTATCCCCCTGTTAAGCTGGAAGCCAGGAGGCAGTGAAGCGGTGTACTCCTGATGAATGACAGTTCGGAGCTGCAGCATCTGCCACTGGTCTGAACTGCGCACTCACCAATGTTTCAAGCAGAGGCAGGTTTGCCACGGTGCCATCTAAAATTTTCAACCATCAGGAGCGCACTAGCCCCCTGGTAAGCAGGAAGCCAGGAGGCAGTGAAGCGGTGTGCTCCTGATGATTGACTGTTTAGAGCTGCAACATCTGCCACTGGTCCGAACTGCGCACTCTCCAATGTTTCAAGCAGAGGCAGGTTTGCCGTGGTGCCAGCTAATATTTTCAACCATCAGGAGCGCACTAACCCCCTGGTAAGCAGGAAGCCAGGAGGCAGTGAAGTGATGTGCTCCTGATGATTGACTGTTTAGAGCTGCAGCATCTGCCACTGGTCCGAACTGCGCACTCTCCAATGTTTCAAGCAGAGGCAGCTTTGCCGTGGTGCCAGCTAATATTTTCAACCATCAGGAGCGCACTAGCCCCCTGGTAAGCAGGAAGCCAGGAGGCAGTGAAGCGGTGTGCTCCTGATGATTGACTGCTTAGAGCTGCAGCATCTGCCACTGGTCCAAACTGTGCACTCTCCAATGTTTCAAGCAGAGGCAGCTTTGCCGTGGTGCCAACTGAAACTTTCAACCATCAGGAGCACACTAGCCCCCTGGTAAGCAGGAAGCCAGGAGGCAGTAAAGTGGTGTTCTCCTGAATATTGACATTTGGAGCTGCAGCATACTCAATCAACTTGTGCACTTTCCAGTTTTTCAAGCAGAGGCAGTTTTGTCATGGTGGCAGCAAAAACTTCAGAGCTCTATCTCTGGGAAGTGTACTTCCTTACCTCTGAGTAAACTAATCTCATTCTTGGTATCTTTTTCCCAGAGCAAATCTCCTGTGGTTATTACCTGTTCATCGAAGGAGGTCACTACTTCAATGGAGGTTGAATTTTCATCTCTCTCTCTCCCTTCTTCTGTTATAATTAGTTTATGCCTTCCCCAGCTATAATTAACCCCTTTCCGATATCGGGTGTAATAGTACGCTGATGTTGGACTCCCTCCCTTTGATGTGGGCTCTGGCGGTGAGCCCACATCTTTCACGGGACATGTCAGCTGTTCTGAACAGCTGACAAGTGCCCACAATAGCTGCAGGTGGAATCGCGATTCACCCGCAGCTATTAACTAGTTAAATGCTGCTGTCAAACTCTGATAGCGGCATTTAACTCTCGCTTCCAGCCATTGGGCCGGAAACCCGCCCACCGGTGACCCGTGTCATGTGATTGCGGGTCATCGGTTCGTTAGCATGACAGCCGGAGGTCTCCTGGAGACCTCTATGGTTGTTCGTGTCGGATTGCTATGAGCGCCACCCAGTGGTTGGCGCTCATAGCAAGTGAGCAATTCTTCTATATAGATGCGATCTGATCATGTATGTAGCAGAGGTGATCGGGTCAGCTTCTAGTCTCCCATGGAGACTATTGAAGCATGCCAAAAGTTAAAAAAAAGTTTTTAAAAATATAAAAAATAAAAAATTATAAAATTTTAAATCGCCCCCCTTTCGCCCCATTCAAAATAAAGCAATACAAATAAAATCAAACATACACATATTTGGTATCGCCGCTTTCAGAATCGCCCGATCTATAAAAAAAGGATTATCCTGATCGCTAAACAGCGGAGCGAGAAAAAAAGTAAAAACACCAGAATTACGTTTTTTTGGTCGCCGCGACATTGCAATAAAATGCAATAACAAGCGATCAAAAGATCATTTCTGCACCAAAATGGTATCATTAAAAATGTCAGCTCGGCGCGCAAAAAGTAAGCCCTGACCCAACCCGAGATCATAGAAAATGGAGACTCTACGGTTCTCCGAAAATGGCACCATTTTTTTTATTTTTTTAACAAAGTTTAGAATTTTTTTTCACCACTTAGATAAAAGAGAACCTAGACATGTTTGGTGTCTACAAACTCGTAATGACCTGGAGAATCATAATGGCAGGTCAGTTTTAGCATTTAGTGAACCTAGCAAAAAAGCCAAACAAAAAACAAGTGTGGGATTGCACTTTTTTGCAATTTTACTGCACTTGGAATTTTTTTCCTGTTTTCTAGTACAGGACATGGTAAAACCAATGATGTCATTGAAAAGTACAACTCGTCCCGCAAAAAACAAGCCCTCACAGGGCCCTATTGATGGAAAAATAAAAAAAGTTATGGCTCTGGTGAAATAGTTGAAAATTAAGGATCATTCGAAGCAAAATGAAACTACGGTATGTCTTGCTGAGCGCACGGTCTCTCTAAGAAGTTCAAGCAAAACTTTTTTTTTGGAGACAAACATTTCCAGAACCAACGTAAAAAAGACCAGTAGGTCAAGAAATTTTTTGGCAATGCTCTTTGAGAAATACTGTATATGCAAAGAAGTTCCTCTCTGAAAGGAGAAGAAAAGTCTGGGGAAATTTAAGAAAGTAAAATTGGATTTTTTTTTATTTTTAACCTTCGCTTTATGGGAGGAGTTTTATCCGCTAAGGACGTCCCTGGAAATTGGAGTCAAGAAAATGAAAATAATTAAGAGTGAAAATAACCAAAAAGAGCACAAGATGACAGAAGGGGGAAAAAGGAAGCACAAAGCAGGAACTCTTCCTCTATTATGCAAGTAATGGCTGTGCTAACAAGGAAGCCAGGGGCATAAGTAATAACTTTGCCTACACTTCCCCAACAAATCTGACTCGCACCACAATTGTGGATACCAGGGCTATGGGGTACTCGGAGCCGAGCCCCTTGATTTCTATGGGAGATGTCACTGGCAGCGGGACTCGGTCCGTGGCCCTGGCGGTCATGCAATGGGGGATATTTACAGGGGATTATAAGGATAGGTAGTTTGTGACGCCACCTGTGGTATCTGGTCAATTGGACCAGCGCTGCTATAAGGATCTTCACAGGGGATGTTATGGGGCAGCTGGGTGGTAAGTCTCCCACAGGTGAGACTGGTCCCTGGAAGTCTATGGTGATGATACAGGGTGTAGTTAAGAATTCAGTCGCACACAATGCAGCTTCTTTTCATACCTTTACTGGTAGATGGTTCAAGCAGGTCCCGGGGAGCTGGTTGGGGTGGAGAATGCACATTTGGGTAACCGCTGAGCAGGTTAGAGGCCTCCTTTACTTCATATATCTCTGAGTCCAAACTTGCATGAAGCAAAGTTAACTCTGTAATCTCCAGCTTTCTCAATAGCTGACAAGCCCGGCTGACATTGTGGTGGAGCCTTCTATGTCTCTGATTCTCAGATGTTGAGAGAACTAAGTCCTTACTTTTGCAGCGTCCTACTCAAAGTCCCTGTTCTCCCTGACTCCAGTTACGTATCAGCGCTTTGGGCTGCTCTCTGCGACCTGTAGTCCAGATAGCCTCCGGGTATCTTGTTACTATGCTTGAAACACTAGCAACGCTTCGGACCCCGGTGTCCGGTGAATTAGTGCAGGTAATCCGGTACCTGGTGCACTAGCATCTATCTTCTCCACTGTGCCCTTCGCCCTGCTTCCCGCTCTTAACAAAAAGCACTTGTAGCTTTCGATGATAATGTCAGCTTTCTTCTAGAGCTCACTGAATAGCTCTCAGTATCCTCCAAGTCCAGACTGACTGCAACTGAACTGCACTGTCCTCAGACAGGAAACAGACTGAGGGATGACTCACTCCTGAGCCACCCGGAGCTTGACTGAACTCTGGCTGAACTGATCTGTCCGAAGACAGGAAACTATCTATCTCTGCTACGTGTCACTCCCTTTTATACCCCTGATGGGTGTGTCTAAAAGTGTGAGTGAAGTGAATGCATATCAAGCGTTACGGTTACCTTCCTGTGCATTCTCCTGGATTATTTGTGTGCCTGGCATAGCTGGGCCACACAAATCCTTGACCGTCCATGCAAATAGCAAGTCTCCTAATATAACATACACGGATCCATCATTGAGCTGTACTGCATTACACCCATTGATATGAATAGATGTTTGTGTAGCGACGCCCGCTAGGGCCGTGGGGTACTCGGTCCGGTTCAGACAGTACTTTGAGAGGAAGGTCACGGCAGCAATGACCCGGTCCGTGGCCCTGGGCGTGCAATAAAATGAGAGGGAAAAGTTTATAGAGGATTAAGTCGTGACGCCACCTGTGGTGTTCGGCAACTGATGGCCGACGCTGCTAGAGGAGACCGCTGGGGCCGATGGTGATGCAGCTGGAATGATTCTGCTCCCCACAGGTGGAGCGGGGCCCCAGGGCTACTGGTACAGTTTTTTATAAGGGATTGTGAACGTTGAGGTGCAGGACTGAGGGTGCGAGAAATGACTGGAAGACACAAGGGCTGTAGTTTCCTTTACCTTTACTTGATGGTTCAAGATGCAGACCGGGGCACTGATAACAGATGGTTATGGAGATCCGGGCAGCCTCGAAGCAATTTAGGATCCACTCAGCCAGGTGGGTTTGGAGGCCTTCCTATTGCGCTGTCCTCTGAGGTCCTTGCTGCCTAAAGCTATCCCCGGGACTCGTTTCTCTCTCGTCCTTAAGTCCTTGCCCGAATGGCAGACAGTGTAATGTATGTAGTACAGTTCATATAGCGTCTTGTGCTTGGGTGCGATGAAAATACATGAGACACAGGTTTGATATAGAAGGTCTTGTATTACTTCATACAAGTGGCAAAAATAGTCACACAGTTTGCAGATACAGAAGCAGGAGACACAGCAGGCCAGAGTAACTTAAGCTCAGCAATCACTCTCCACAACAGGTTCAGGATCTTCTTCTCTGTTACCGTAAGTCCATGCAAACGTGGATCTTTCAAAGAGCAGGGTTCCAGAGTCCACAAGTGTTCAGAGTTCCTCAGTAGGAATAGCTGGAGTACATAGTCCAAGGCTTCCAGGAGTCAGGTCACAGGTTCACTGCAGGCTAGATTCTGAAGCACTGATTGCTCAGCTGTGGCTGCTTAAGAAGCAAGAGGGAGAGAATCAGGGCGGGAACATGAAAGCTGAAAACTCCATATAGACTGAGGGCAAGATAGCTGCAGCAAGACAGAAAGCAAAATGGCTGACGGAAAACTGAGTTTCAAGAACATGTACAAAGAACCTTACATTACTCCCCTCTTAGGGACAACCTCCGGATGGCCTCAGACCAGGCCTGTCTGGGTACCTCTGATGAAACTGGCGGAGCAAACGAGGAGCATTAACGTTATTGACTGGTTCCCATGAGTTGTCCTCCACTGGGTAGCCCTGCCATTTAATCAAATATTGTAACTGATTTCTGTATAACCTGGAATCTAGAATTCTTTCCACCACAAATTCTTCCTGACCATCGACTAGCACTGGGTCAGGGCAAGGAGAAGAACGTCCAGGAAACGTATTGGGTGTTGCAGCCTTTAGTAGGGATACATGAAAGACAGGGTGGATTCTCATAGTTCTAGGCAATTGAAGACGACAAGCAACGGCACTTATAATTTTACTGATTTTATAGGGTCCAATGTACTTATGTCCCAACTTAGACGATGGAATCCTTAACTTAAGATTTCTGGTTGACAGCCAGACCAGGTCTCCTACCTTGAAAGCTGGTGCAGGTTTACGAAATTTATCTGCTGCTTTCTTGTACCTTTCCTGAGCCAATTCCAGATTCTCCTTTAGAAGATCCATATTCTTCTGTAAAGACGTGATTCTTTCGGCCACTGCTGGTAAAGGCGTTTCTATGGGAAATCGTGGAAGAATGTTAGGATGATAACCTAGATTGGAGTAAAAAGGAGACTGCTTAGTGGAGGCGCTCTGAGAGTTGTTATAAGAGAACTCAGCCAATGGAAGTAGATCCACCCAATCATCCTGTAGGTGGCAGATAAAGCAGCGGAGATACTGCTCCAGAGTTTGATTGGTTCGTTCGGTCTGTCCATTAGTCTGGGGATGAAAAGCAGAAGAAAGGTTTACTTTAATGTCCAATGCTGCACAGAAATTTTGCCAAAACCTTGAAGTGAATTGCACCCCTCGATCCGAAATAACCTCATCCGGTACTCCATGTAAGCGAAACACATCTTTAATCATCAAATCTGATGTCTGTTTTGCAGTGGGTAAGCCGACACAAGGAATAAAATGAGCTGCCTTTGTTAAACGATCAACCACCACTAGAATGGTGTTTTTCCCTTGAGAGGTTGGTAACTCCACAATGAAGTCCATAGAAATGGATCCCCACGGGCGGGACGGGGTGGGAAGAGGTTGTAACAGACCAGTTGGTGAGGAGTCGAGGTGTTTTGCATCTTGCACAGACTTCACATGAAGTGACATAGTTTAAAACATCCTTCCTGCAAGTGGGCCACCAAAAGAAACGAGAAAGAAATTCCTGTGTCTTTAGAATTCCTCTATGCCCACCTATCTTGGAATCGTGAATGAGTTGCAATACTCTCAATCTGACTGTTTCAGGAATATACAGACGTTGTCCCAGAATCCACACACCATTCTTAAAGACAAGACTTACGTCCCTTGGGGGTTGTGCCAACAAGGAATCCGCATGGTATGCTTCCTTGATGTCCTTAAGTAGGTCTTGATTATGAATCACTCCCAGGAATCTAGAGTCAGGAAGAATAGTCTTAGGAGGAGCAAGTGGACGGGTCTCTGCTGAATGAATCCTAGAGAGTGCATCAGCCTTTCCATTGCGCGATCCTGGTCTATAAGAAATGACAAAATTAAATTGGTTTAAGAAAAGATTCCAGCGAGCCTGGCGAGGAGTCAGGCACTTAGCCGACCTGATAAATTCAAGGTTACGATGGTCTGTCAGGACGACTATTTGCTGTGCAGCTCCCTGAAGAAGGTGTCTCCATTCTTTGAAGGCGGCAATAATGGCCAACAACTCTCTATTGCCCACATCGTAGTTCCTCTCAGCCGAAGACAACTGCTGGGAAAAGAAGGCACAGGGATGCAAGACATTCTTCTCACCTGTTCTCTGAGAGAGTATAGCTCCAACGGCACAATCTGAAGCATCCACCTCTATTATGAAGGCAAGTTCGGGGTTGGGATGTACCAAGATAGGTGCGGTGGTAAATTTATCTTTTAGACGAGAAAATGCTTCCTGGGCTTGGGGAGTCCAGGAGAACCTAGACTCTTTCCGGGTAAGTTGGGTGATAGGTGACACTACCTCAGAGAAATTCCTAATGAAACGTCTATAGAAATTGGCAAACCCGATGAAGCGCTGCACCTCCTTCACATTTCTAGGACTTGGCCAATCCTTGATGGCTTGGGTCTTACTTCCATCCATACTAATTCCTTGTGTAGACAGTACATACCCCAGAAATTGAATTTCGGTCCTATGGAATTCACACTTTTCAAGTTTGATGTAAAGATGGTTTTGTCTTAGACGTTCCAAGACCATTCTCACATGTCCATGATGTTCCTCTGTGGAGTTAGAAAAAATTAGAATATCATCCAAATAAATCACCACGAATGTATCTAGGAGATCCCTGAAGATGTCATTCACCAAGTGTTGGAAAGTGGCTGGGGCGGTACTCAGACCAAAAGGCATAACTAGATATTCAAAGTGTCCATAGCGTGACCTGAATGCAGTCTTCCATTCATCCCCAGGTCTAATACGGACCAAGTTATAGGCCCCACGGAGATCCAATTTAGAGAAAATTTTGGCATGCCGCACTCTCCCCAGTAACTCAGGGATTAAAGGCAATGGATAACGGTTTCTAATAGTAACCTTATTGAGTTCCCTATAGTCTACGCAGGGTCTCAGAGATCCATCTTTCTTCTTCACAAAGAAGATGGGTGCACCTGCAGGAGATGAAGAGGGGCGTATGAAGCCCTTGGCTAGATTTTTGTCTATGTAATCCTTTAAAGCCTTTAGCTCAGGCCCCGCCAGGGGGTAGATCTTACCAAAAGGTATCTCTGCTCCAGGCAATAATTCAATTGGACAATCATATGGACGGTGAGGGGGAAGCTGGTCAGCGTTCTTCTTGTCACATAAATCCACATAGTCCTGGTATACAGCTGGTAGTTCAGGGACTGACATGGTTCCTTTAGGAACAGAGCAAGCTGAAACTTCTGGACTCATCTGTTTCTCTGGAAAGTGTAATTCCTTGGTCTCCCAGTTAATGGTAGGGTTCTGAGCCTGCAGCCATGGTAGCCCTAGAATAATGGGAAAGTGGGGAGAAGAGATAAGCATAAAGGACAGTTTCTCTTGATGATCTTTACCCATAAGGACCCTTAAAGGCTCCGTTTCCTGATCCACTGGTCCAGAGGTCAGCAGGGAGCCATCCACAGTTTCCATCTGTACTGGAGTAGCCTTCTTCACTGAACGTATCCCCTGTTTCAGAGCAAAGGAGACATCCATAAAATTCCCACTTGCCCCTGAGTCGATCATAGCAGAGCTAGACACCCAGACTGAGTTAACCCAGAGTTTGATGGAAAGGAAGCAATGAGAATTGTTTTTCCTACAACTCAGCTGGGACACCGCTGAGGAAACTTGAAAAATTGCAGCGTTTACACAGTCATCGTCCTCAGAAGTAACGGAGTTTAAGTCCGAGAAATCAAGATCTGTTGCTGCAGATCTCTCTGGAGCCTGAGGCTCGGACCTGACAGATCTCCTCTCGCAACACTCACAGTGAATGAGTGCTGCAGTAGTCTTACGAGAACGGCTGGGGCAGTTTATAATGAAGTGCCCTGACTTACCACAATAGAAACATAGATTTTCCTTAAAACGATGTTCCTTGCGTGCATCACTAACCCGTCTTTGTAAAGAGTCTACCTGCATGGGTTCAGGTTCAGGTTCCCGTGTGATCCTACTCAAAGGTTCCTTAGCTGGAGAGGAAGGTAGGAAAAGGTTAGTGCGATTGCTTTCGAACCATCTCTCTTGTCTGCGTTCAGTCAGACGAGTATCAATACGGATACAATAGTTAATAAAGTCACCTAACGCAGTGGGAGGGTCGGCACGAGCAAGTTCATCCTTAATTAGTGGAGACAACCCCTTTCGAAAAATAGATTTTTTTGGCGGAACTGTCCCAGGTGGTATCAAGGGCCCATCTCCTGAAATCCAAGGCATATTCGGCTACCGAGTGCTTACCTTGGCGCAAAGTTAACATGGCTGCTTCAGCTGTTGCACCTCGATTGGGGTCATCAAACACCTGCCCCATGGCTGAAATGAAAGCATCAAGATGATCCAAACATTCATCCTCAGTCTCAATCAGAGGGTTTGCCCACATCAAAGCCTTGTTGGTAAGTAACATAATTATAGTAAGCACTTTAGATCGTTCAGTGGGAAATTGTGAAGCATGTGCAGAAAAAAACAGATTGCATTGGTTAATAAATCCCCTGAATTTTTCACGTTCACCGCCAAAACGAAAAGGGGGCAACTTGGGAATCCCAGAACTTGGGGCTACGGCAGGAGCCTGGACTCGCTCCTCTAGAACCTCAATCCTGGCTCGCAAATCCTGGGCAGTCTGTCCAAACACTTGCAAATTGTGATTAGTGAGGTCCTGTAGGTTTGTAAAACGGGTTTTTATAGTCTGTAAATCTGCAAGGATATTATCAGTCACTCCGCAAAGTTCCTTTATGCGGGCCTCCATTTTCCAGATCTTTTAAGACAGGAGTACTGGAAGGAGAGGAGAAAAGAAAAAAAAAACAATAGTGTTTACCTGTGGTAACACTGCAAAGAGAAAAAAAAATTAAGGGAACTGCTCACCTGGAATGGTTGTGAGAAGTCACAACCACTATCATCACAGAAAGTTCAACCGGACATCTGATATCCACAGTTACAGCAGACACAAAAGAGGGAAGAGAAAAAAAAACAATAGTGTTTACCTGTGGTAACACTGCAGAAAAAAAAAACTTAAGGGAATTGCTCACCTGGAATGGTTGTGAGAAGTCACAACCACTGTCATCACAGAAAGTACAACTGGACGTCTGATATCCACAGTTACAGCAGACACAGCCTTCCCAGACCCAGCAGACACTAACGTTTTGGCTTCAGAATCTTGTAATGTATGTAGTACAGTTCATATAGCGTCTTGTGCTTGGGTGCGATGAAAATACATGAGACACAGGTTTGATATAGAAGGTCTTGTATTACTTCATACAAGTGGCAAAAATAGTCACACAGTTTGCAGATACAGAAGCAGGAGACACAGCAGGCCAGAGTAACTTAAGCTCAGCAATCACTCTCCACAACAGGTTCAGGATCTTCTTCTCTGTTACCGTAAGTCCATGCAAACGTGGATCTTTCAAAGAGCAGGGTTCCAGAGTCCACAAGTGTTCAGAGTTCCTCAGTAGGAATAGCTGGAGTACATAGTCCAAGGCTTCCAGGAGTCAGGTCACAGGTTCACTGCAGGCTAGATTCTGAAGCACTGATTGCTCAGCTGTGGCTGCTTAAGAAGCAAGAGGGAGAGAATCAGGGCGGGAACATGAAAGCTGAAAACTCCATATTGACTGAGGGCAAGATAGCTGCAGCAAGACAGAAAGCAAAATGGCTGACGGAAAACTGAGTTTCAAGAACATGTACAAAGAACCTTACAGACAGCTCGAGCCTATCAACGGTATCGCTCCTCATGGCAGCTCCGGGCTCTCATATGCTCCTGTGCTGCCGGGTGTTATTTAGGGCCAGGAGACCTGCAGTCCCCTGCCCCATTTAGCTGCCTGGAATTCAGTACCCGCGCAACCACGGACTCCGGTGTCCGGTTTCTAGCGCTCAACTCCGGGATGAGATTAGTTACAGCTCCACTCTCCCAGGTTCTCCTACACTTCTCTCCTCTTCTCTCATTCTCTCAGACTCCCTCTAACCCCGCCTCCAGGCCAGAACTTATAGGGAAGCTCCCCTGAAACCAGGTGTTAGAGCTCCCTGTTATGTTTTGGTAGCTGAGGAGGCAGGAGCAAAAAACCGCATAGGCAGCCTAACACCAGAGAGATTGGAAACTAATAGGTTGCAGACCCCTAAACTAACCGCATAACTAGAAGCAGCCGTGGGACGTTCCTACGGTGCCCTAGACGCCTCGTCACAGCCGGAGAGATAGCTATCCCTGAAGATGGAAAGAGGAAAGCTAACTGCCCCGGAGTAGAACCCAAAAGAACAGGAAGCCCTGAGACATATAATGGCGGTTAGACAAGATGAAAATACGAACACAGACAGAAAATAGATTGAGCAAACGCTGGGGCCCAAAACAGTCTAGATAGGACAGCACAGGAGAGAATTCTGTCTGCAACCCAGAAAAACCCTAGGAAAAACTCCAACACTCCAAAAATACTGAGACCACACGGTCTCGACCACCTATATCAGATCTCTGGTGTGGACACGTAGCAACCCAGCAGTAAAATATCACAAGAACTGAGCAAATGAACAAATACAAAAAATGAACGGAGACCAGCCAAAGCCCCCCAAAGGGGACCCGTCTGAAGACAAAAAGCAATGCAGCAAAAAAGCAAGGGAATTCAAACCACAGTAAAAAAAACTGAAAGTGAATTATCTGAATGCAAGCAGGAGACAGCAGAAAAGCAAGCTGAATTCCAACCTAGACCAGGAAGAACAATTGATCATCAGCGTGGATCATGGGAGGTCAGCTCACTTATATCAGGCCAGTCCGGCCCACCTGATAACCAGTCCTCAGTTTCAGGTGTTGGATTTTTGCTGTTCAACATAGGTTAAATACCCTCAGCAACCACCAGAGGGAGCTTCAGCTCCGAAGTCGTCTCCAACATGTTCACAACAGCTTCCCCTTCTGGTCCGGAGTCAGGAAAAGTGCTGGATGCTGGCGTTATCTGGTAAAGGGACCTCTCCTTGCTTCCAGGCATGACATCTCCCCTGTGAGGGAGGCAATGCCACTGTGGCAACCGGACTCCTGGGGTGCCACAGTGTCACACTTCATTTCCCCTGCGAAGGCAGTGTGGGAAAATTGAACACTTACCCACAGATTAGAGCTGGTAGCAGATGGTATTATAGAGGGAAATATGTTTAGTTCTTTTCCTACATTATTTTGGTAAGCTTTTACTGACATGGTGCCAAATTTGGACCGTTGAAAACCTTGATGCAAAATTATGTTGATTTTGCATCACTTAGGTGAGAAAATAAATTCACAGGACCCTGATCCAGTGGCCATTCATTGCAGTCTTGTTGACCATCCAGAGTTGCATGGCATTGTCAGTAACCAAGACTGTTTTACAATTAGTCTTCATGTAAGTCTGGGCCACTGCAAATGATTCTGCCCAGGAGCACTGTTTAGGGGGACCAAATAGTAGGTTTATGCACAACTGCAGCCTCTAGAGCAGACCCGGGCAAGGGGCGGCCCGCGGGCCGCATCCGGCCCGCCGGCTGTCAGTGACCGGCCCGCGAGGCGCTCCGGCAGTCTCAGGGCCCCGGCATCAGCTGGCACAATACTTACCTCTCCCGTGCCTCCGCTGCTGCAGCTCCGGGCTCCACCGGCGCTTCCTCTCACAGCCGGCCGCTGAATGACGTCATCATTCAGCGGCCGGCTGTGTCAGAGAGCGGGGACGCTGGACAGGTAAGACATGTCTCTGTGTGTGTCTGTGTCTATGTAGTGCGGTGCTTTGTGTGTGTGTGTGTGTGTGTGTGTGTGTGTGTGTGTGTGTATGTATGTGAGAGAGTGCTTATGTGCTGTCTGTGTGTGATGATGGGCAGGCATTGCTGATAATGGGGAGGCATTGATGATGATGGGGAGAAGATGATGATAATGGGCAGGTATTGATGATAATGGGCAGGCATTGATGATGGGGAGAAGATGATGATGATGATGATGGGCAGGCATTGATGATGATGGGGAGAAGATGATGATAATGGGCAGGTATTGATGATAATGGGCAGGCATTGATGATGGGGAGAAGATGATGATGGGGAGGAGATGATGATGGGCAGGCATTGCTGATAATGGGGAGGCATTGATGATGATGGGGAGAAGATGATGATAATGGGCAGGTATTGATGATAATGGGCAGGCATTGATGATGGGGAGAAGATGATGATGATGATGATGGGCAGGCATTGATGATGATGGGGAGAAGATGATGATAATGGGCAGGTATTGATGATAATGGGCAGGCATTGATGATGGGGAGAAGATGATGATGGGGAGGAGATGATGATGGGCAGGCATTGCTGATAATGGGGAGGCATTGATGATGATGGGGAGAAGATGATGATAATGGGCAGGCATTGATGATGGGGAGAAGATGATGATGATGATGGGCAGGCATTGATGATGATGGGGAGAAGATGATGATAATGGGCAGGTATTGATGATAATGGGCAGGCATTGATGATGGGGAGAAGATGATGATGATGATGGGCAGGCATTGATGATGATGGGGAGAAGATGATGATAATGGGCAGGTATTGATGATAATGGGCAGGCATTGATGATGGGGAGAAGATGATGATGGGGAGGAGATGATGATGGGCAGGCATTGCTGATAATGGGGAGGCATTGATGATGATGGGGAGAAGATGATGATAATGGGCAGGCATTGATGATGGGGAGAAGATGATGATGGGCAGGCATTGCTGATAATGGGGAGGCATTGATGATGATGGGGAGAAGATGATGATAATGGGCAGGTATGTATATATACAGTATACAGTATATATATATATATATATATAGTATATATACAGTATTGGGTAGAACGGAGTTAATTATATTAGTCCGGCCCTCTAAAACCATCCCAATTTCTCATGCGGCCCCCTGGCAAAATTAATTGCCCACCCCTGCTCTAGAGGATCCTACACTTTGAGGTTCACTGGACTCCAGAGGCATCAGCTGCAAATACCTGTTTGCTGCTTTGTATTGGTATTTTAGCAGCTGCCCTCTGGCTGAAACCTTCCTCATTATATCTTTACTAGCTATGAACTCGTTCTACGCCCGGGTGGAAAGCATTTTTATTGGTATATGGTCTCCCATCCTGGTATGTGCTGACCCCTCCTGTCCTGGTATGCATGGCATCCTTTATCCCTATCCTGGTATGCATGGTAACCCTCATTCCTATCCTGGTATGTATGGTACCCCTCATCCCTATCCTGCTATGCATGGCCCCTTTATCCCTATAATGGTATGCATGGCCCCCTCATCCCTATTCTGGTATGTATGGTCCCCCCAATCCTGGTATGCATTGCACCCCATTCCTCATCCTGGTATGCATCGTCAACTCACCCCCCAATCCTGGAATGTATGGCCCCCTCATCCCTATTCTGGTATATATGGTCTCTTCACCCCCCACCCAATCCTGGTATGCATTGCACCCCATTCCTCATCCTGGTATGCATGGTCCCCTCACCCCCCAATCCTGGAATGCATGATACCCTCTCATCCCTATTCTGGTATGTATGGTCCCCTCACCCCCCAATCCTGGCATGCATGCTACCTCCTCATCCATATCCTGGTATTCATCATGGTTCCCTCACCCCCCAATCCTGGTATGCATGGTACCCCCTCATACCTATCATGGTATGCATGGTCCCCTCACCCCCCAATCCTTGTATGCATGGCTCTCACCCCCTACCTGATGCATGGTCCTCATTCCCAATCCTGGGATGAATGTCCCCTCATCCCATCATATGATGTATGTACTCCCTCACCCGCCAATTCTGGTATGCATAGTCCCCTCATCCTCAATCCTGGTATACATGGCACCCCTTACCTCCCAATTCTTTTATGCAAGGTCCCCTCATCCCCAATCCTGGTATGCATGGTACCCCTCACCCCCCTATCCTGGCATGCATGGCCCCCTCACCCTCCAATTCTGGTATGCATGATCCTCTCACCCCCCATCCTGGTATGCATGGTCTCCTCACCCCCCAATCCTGGTATGCATGGTCCCTTCATTCCCCAATCCTGGTATGAATGTTCCCCCCTCATCCCTATCATATGATGTATTGTACTCCCTCACCCGCCAATTCTGGTATGCATGGTCCCCTCATCCCCAATCCTGTTATACATGGCACCCCTTACCTCCCAATTCTGGTATGCAAGATCCCCTCATCCCCAATACTGGTATGCATGGTACCCCTCATCCCCCTATTCTGGTATGCATGGTACCTCTCATCCCCCAATCCTGGTATGCATGGCCCCCTCACCCTCTGATTCTGGTATGCAAGGTCCTCTCACCCCCATCCTGGTATGCATGGTCCCCTCACCCCCTATCCTGGTTATGCATGGTCCCCTCACCCTCAATCCTGATATGCATGGTCCCCTCACCCCCCTATCCTGGTATGCATGGTCCTCTCACCCCCCTATCCTGGTATGCATGGTCATCTCACCTCCCTTTCCTAGTATGCATGGTCCTCTCACCCCCTATCCTGATATGCATGGTCCCCTCATCCCCAATCCTGGTATGCATGGTACCCCTCACACCCCTATCCTGGTATGCATGGTACCCCTCATCCCCCAATCCAGGTATGCATGGCCCCCACACCCTCCAATTCTGGTATGCATGGTCCTCTCACCCCCCCATCCTGGTATGCATGGTCCCCTCACCTCCTATCCTGGTTATGCATGGTCCCCTCACCCCCCTATGCTGGTATGCATAGTCCTCTCACCCCTCTATCCTGGTATGCATGGTCCCCTCACCCTCCTATCCTGGTATGCATGGTCCTCTCACCCCTTATCCTGGTATGCATGGTCCTCTCACCCCCCTTTCCTGGTATGCATGGTCCTCTCACCCCCTATCCTGATATGCATGGTCCCCTCAGCCCCATCCTGGTATGCATGGCACCCCATTCCTATCCTGGTATGCATGGTCGACAACCCCCCAATCCTGGTATGTATAGTCCCCTCACCCCCAATCCTGGTATGCATGGTCCTCTCACCCCCTATCCTGGTATGTATGGTCTCCTCACCCCACCAATCCTGGTATGCATGGTACCTCACCCTTCCCTATCATGGTATGCATGGTCATCCAGCCCTCAATTCTGGTATGCATGGTCCCCTCACACCCAACCTGGTATGCATGGTCCCTCACCCCCAATACTTGTATGCATGGTCCTCTCACCCCCCATCCTGGTATGCATGGTCTCCTCACCCCCCAATCCTGGTATGCATGGTCCCTTCATTCCCCAATCCTGGTATGACATGTTCCCCTCATCCCTATCATAGATGTATGTACTCCCTCACCCCGCCAATTCTGGTATGCATGGTCCCCTCATCCCAATCCTGTTATACATGGCACCCCTTACCTCCCATATTCTGGTATGCAAGATCCCTCATCCCCAATCCTGGTATGCATGGTACCCCTCATCCCCCTATTCTGGTATGCATGGTACCTCTCATCCCCAATCCTGGTATGCATGGCCCCCCCCTCATGATCTGGTATGCATAGGTCCCCTCCTCACCCCCTATCCTGGTTATGCATGGTCCCCTCACCCTCAATCCTGTAATGCATGGTCCCCTCACCCCCTATCCTGGTATGCATGGTACCTCTACCCCCCTATCCTGGTATGCATGGTCATCTCACCTCCCTTTCCTAGTATGCATGGTCCTCTCACCCCCATCCTGTATGCATGGTCCCCTCATCCCCAATCCTGGTATGCATGGTACCCCTCACCCCAATCCTGGTATGCATGTACCCCTCATCCCCAATCCAGGTATGCATGGTCCCCACACCCTCCAATTCTGGTATGCATGGTCCTCTCACCCCCATCCTGGTATGCATGGTCCCCTCACCTCCTATCCTGGTATGCATGGTCCCCTCACCCCCTATCTGGTATGCATGTCCTCTCACCCCTCTATCCTGGTATGCATGGTCCCCTCACCCTCCTATCCTGGTATGCATGGTCCTCTCACCCCTTATCCTGGTATGCATGGTCCTCTCACCCCCCTTTCCTGTATGCATGGTCCTCTCACCCCCTATCCTGATATGCTGGTCCCCTCACCCCAATCCTGGTATGCATGGACCCCATTCCCATCCTGGTATGCATGGTCGACTAACCCCCCAATCCTGGTATGTATAGTCCCCTCACCCCCCAATCTGGTATGCATGGTCCTCTCACCCCCTATCCTGGTATGTATGGTCTCCTCACCCCACAATCCTGGTATGCATGGTACCCCTTCCCTATCATGGTATGCATGGTCCTCCACCCTCAATCTGGTATGCATGGTCCCCCACACCCCAACCTGGAATGCATGGTCCCCTCACCCATCCCAATCCTGGTATGCATGGTCCCTCACCCCCAATCCTGGTATGCATGGTCCCCTCACCCCAATCCTGGTATGCATGTCCCCTCAACCCAATCTGGATGCATGGTCCCTCACCCCCCAATCTGGTATGCATGGTCCCTCACCCTCATCCTGATATGCATGGCCCCTCCCCCCATATCCTGGTATGCATGGTCCCCTCACCCCCCAATCCTGTATGCATGGTCTCTCACCCCCTTATCTGTATGCATGTCCCTCACCCCCATCCTGTATGATGGTCCCCTCACTCTACAATCCTGGTATGCATGGTCCCTCACCCCCATCCTGGTATGCATGGTAACCCTCACCCCCAATCTGGTATGCATGGTCCCCCTCACCCTCAATCCTGGTATGCATGTCCCCTCATCCCCCCAATCCTGGTATGCATGGTCCCCTCACCCCCATCCTGGTATGCATGTCCCCTCACCCCCTAATCCTGGTATGCATGGTCCCTCACCCCCAATCCTGTATGCATTGTCCCTCACCCCCATCCTGGTATGCATGGTCCTCTCACCCCCTTATCCTGGTATGCATGGTCCCCTCACCCCCTATCCTGGTATGCATGGTCCCCTCACCCCCAATCCTGGTATGCATGGTCCCCCACCTCATCCCTGGTATGCATGCCCCTCCCCCCAATCCTGGTATGATGGTCCCCTCACCCCAATACTGGTATGCATGGTCCCCTCACCCCCTAATCCTGGATTGCATGGTCCCCATCACCCTCAAATCCTGGTATGCATAGTCCTCTCACCCCCAATCCTGGAATGCATGGTCCCCTCACCCCCAATCTCTGGTATGCATGGCACCCATTCCTCTCCTGGTATGTCAAACGTCACACCACCCCAATCCTGGTATGATGGTCCCTCACCCCCCAATCCTGGTATGCATGGTCCTCTCACCCTTATCCTGATATGCATGGTCCCCTCGCCCCCCAATCCTGGTATGTATGGTACTCCCTCATCTCTACCCTGGTATGTATGGTCTCCTCACCCCACAATCCTGGTATGCATGGTACCCCCTTCCCTATCATGGTATGCATGGTCCCTCAGCCCTCAATTCTGGTATGCATGGTCCCCTCACCCCCAATCTTGTATACATGGTCCCCTCACCCCCAATACTGGTATGCATGGTCCCCTCACCCCTATCCTGGATTGCATGGTCCCCTCACCCTCCAATCCTGGTATGCATTGTTCCCTCACCCCCCAATCCTGGTATGCATGGTCCTCTCACCCCAATCCTGGAATGCATGGTCCCTCACCCCCAATCCTGGTATGCATGGTCCTCTCACCCCCAATCCTGGTATGCATGGTCCCTTCATCCCCAATCCTGGTATGATGTTCCCCTCACCCATCATATGATGTTGTACCCTCACCCCCAATTCTGGTATGCATGGTCCCTCACCCCAATCCTGTATCATGGCCCCTCACCTCCCAATCTGGTATGCATGGTCCCTCACCCCAATCCTGGTATGCATGGTCCCTCACCCCCTATCTGATATGCATGGTCCCTCACCCCCCAATCCTGGATGCATGGTCCCCTCACCCTCTATCTGGTATGCATGGTCCCTCACCCCCATCCTGGTATGCATGGTCCCCTCACCCCTATCCTGGTATGCATGGTCCCTCACCCCATCCTGTATGCATGGTCCCTCACCCCTATCCTGGTATGCATGGTCCTCTCACCCCCCTAATCCTGGTATGCATGGTCCTCTCACCTCCTGGTATGCATGGTCCCTCACCCCCAATCCTGGTATGATGTCCCCCCCATCCTATATGATGTTGTACTTCCACCCCCCCAATTGGTATGCATGGTCCCCTCACCCCAATCCTGTTATCTGGCCCCCTACCCCCAATCCTGGTATGCATGGTCCTCTCACCCCATCCTGGTAGCATGGTCCTCACCCCCCTATCCTGGTATGCATGGTCCCTCATCCCCCAATCCTGGAAATGCATGGTCCCTCACCTCCAATCTGGTATGCATGTCCCTCACCCCCATCCTGTATGATGGTCCCCTACCCCAATCTGGTATGCATGGTCCCCTCATCCCAATCCTGTATGCATGGTCCCCTCACCCCCATCCTGGTATGCATGGTCCCCTCACCCCATCCTGGTATGCATGGTCCCTCTACACCCTATCCCTCACCCATCTGTATGCATGGTCCTCTCACCCCCTATCCTGATATGCATGGTCCCCTCACCCCACATCCTGTATGCATGGTCCCTCACCCCCATCCTGGTATGCATGGTCCCCTCACCCCCAATCCTGGTATGCATGGTCCCTCACCCCCAATCCTGGTATGCATGGTCCCCTCACCCCCAATCCTGGTATGCATGGTCCCCTCACCTCCATCCTGGTATGCATGGTCCCTCACCCCCTATCCTGGTATGCATGTCCCTCACCCCAATCCTGGTATGCATGGTCCCTCACCCCCATCCTGGTATGCATGTCCCCTCACCCCAATCCGGTATGCATGGCCCCCTCACCCTTCCTGGTATGCATGGTCCTCTCACCCCCTATCCTGATATGCATGGTCCCCTCACCCCAATCCTGGTATGCATGGTCCCCTCACACCCCTATCCTGGTATGCATGGTACCCTCATCCCCAATCCTGGTATGCATGGTCCCCTCACCCCCAATCCTGGTATGCATGGTCCCTCTCACCCCCCATCCTGGTATGCATGGTCCCTCACCCCTATCCTGGTATGCATGGTCCCTCACCCCCCTATCTGGTATGCATGCTCCCTCACCCCTCCTATCTGGTATGCATGGTCCCCTCACCCCCAATCCTGGTATGCATGGTCCCTCACCCCCAATCCTGGTATGCATGGTCCTCTCACCCCCTTCCTGGTATGCATGGTCCTCTCACCCCCATATCCTGGTATGCATGGTCCCCTCACCCCAATCCTGGTATGCATGGTCCCCCACTTCCTCATCTGGTATGCATGGTCACCCCATCCCAATCCTGGTATGCATGTCCACCCACATCCCAATCCTGGTATGCATGGTCCCCTCACCCCCAATCCTGGTATGCATGGTCCCTCCACCCCAATCCTGGTATGCATGGTCTCCCTCACCCCTAATCCTGGTATGCATGGTCCCTCACCCCACATCTGGTATGCATGGTCCCTCCCCCAATCCTGGTATGCATGGTCCCTCACCCCCAATCCTGGTATGCATGGTCCCTCACCCCCATCTGGTATGCATGGTCCCTCACCCCAATCTGGTATGCATGGTCCCTCTCACCCCCAATACTGGTATGCATGGTCCCCTCACCCCCAATCCTGGTATGCATGGTCCCTCACCCCCAATCCTGGTATGCATGGTCCCCTCACCCCCAATCCTGGTATGCATGGTCCCCTCACCCCCAATCCTGGTATGCATGGCACCCTATTCCTCATCATGGTATGCATGGTCCCCTCACCCTCCTATCCTGGTATGCATGGTCCTCTCACCCTCCTATCCTGGTATGCATGGTCTCTCACCCCCCTTTCCTGGTATGCATGGTCCTCTCACCCCCCTATCCTGATATGCATGGTCCCCTCGCCCCCAATCCTGGTATGCATGGCACCCTATTCCTCATCCTGGTATGCATGGTCCCCTCACCCTCCTATCCTGGTATGCATGGTCCTCTCACCCTCCTATCCTGGTATGCATGGTCCTCTCACCCCCCTTTCCTGGTATGCATGGTCCTCTCACCCCCCAAATCCTTGTATGCATGGTCCTCTCACCCGCCAATCCTGGTATGCATGGTCCTCTCACCCCCCCAATCCTGGTATGCATGGTCCTCTCACTCCCTCAATCCTGGTATTCATGGTCCTCTCACTCCCCCAATCCTGGTATGCATGGTAGTCCTCATCCCCCAATCCTGGTATGCATGGTCCCTTCACCCCCAATCCTGGTATGCATGGTACCCCTCACCCCTTATCCTGGTATTGCTTCGGGGTCTCACCATGAGGTCAGGAGAGGGCGGGATTGTGCCGACGAAATCGGTACCTGGGCAGTCATTGCTTTCCAGCGCCATTTTCTTGGGGAAACACTGCAGTGTGTTTTCCACAAAATGGCGCCAGAAAGCACGGACTGGGCATGCGCCGATGATGGCGAAATCGGCGCCTGCGTAGTCCTCACTTTCCGGCGCCATTTTCTTGAAGACACACTGCAATGTGTCTTCCACAATATGGCGCCGGAAGGCGCGGACAGGGCAAGCGCCGATTCCGGTGCCACAACCCGTACTCTCCTGACATCCCAGCAAGACCCCGCGGCAACACAGAATCGGTAAGGTGTTGTGCCGGAGATCGCGGTATGTGTTAAGTGCTTACCCATACAGTGATCTCCTGTGCCACCCTCCTCATCCCCGGGTGCATTACTCTGTCCAGACTGCGCAGGCGCGTCGCGCTTGCGCAGTCTATAAAGGCTTCAGCCAGAGTGACGCTCCCAGCGTTATATTATAGATCTGCATGAACCCCTCTGTGCGAAATATCTAACGTTTTCATACCTTTTCCAAGACATTGCACTATTGACTCTATTCGGCAGCATAGAGATCCAGAGGTCTATTTTCAGTAGGTCAAGAACCATAGAATGTTGTCATATGAGTTTTAAAAGTTGATTCTTGATATTTTTGAATGGCTGCTGTTTGCCTCTTATATCAGCTCCTACAGCTTATTGTCTGCTATGTTTGCTAGACGGTTATGCAGAGTAATTGAACAATTGATGTTTGATAATATGTTGATTGACCATTGTGCGGGACCCTGTGACTAGTTGAATTGCAAACCAGAGGAGGAAAAACTATGCAAATTGATTAAATACTCAAACAATGAGAGTTAAGGTACTGCCACACTAAACGTTCCCGCTAACGATCACGATAACGACGCATACTAATGCGATCGTTTTTGTGATCGTTTTAATGTCGCTAGTAGCTGCCAAACTGGACGATCTCGTTAACGACGCATAAGCGGTTAGCGATCTCCTTAACGACTTTGGCGGTCATTGCGATGTAAAAAACAGAGCACATCGTTCACAAAAGGTGCCAGACACAGCGATATAGGCTCACCAGCGGGACGCCAACGATCAAAATACGGTCCAGAACTCTAGTGAACGATCAGCGAGATCACAGCAGGGGCCACGTCGTTGCTACATGCCACACACAACAACGTCACTAACGAGATAGTGACGTTTTTTAGCGATCTCGTTAGCGTTCTTGTTTAGTGTGGCATACCCTTTAAACTCATCCCACCTCCTCCATGACCTGTGGATGCTGACCTGAAACACAGATGTAGGTATAAAAAAAGGATTTTTATCATTCTGCAAAGAGAATCGGAAACTCTTTACAAAATCACAGCGAGGGATACTCTAAAGGATAGCTGCCTGATCATGGCTTAATCAAGAGGGACACAGATTTCACATTCTACAGGGTGCCAGCTTAAGGGAACACAGCTCCGGTTGAAAGAATACAGATCTGCTTCATTGACCATCACTGAACCCATGGATACGTTTGAGGAAGCCAGGATTTGGACCCACCAGTCACCTGAGCCCCATGGATACATTTCGGAAAGCCAGGATTGGGATTCACCGGTCACCTGGCTTCATGGAGACGTTCAGAGAAGCCAGATTGTAACAATCCAGTCACCGGGCCATGTGCCTCAATGGATTGTCATCTTCCTACACCTGTCGTTACCTCTTCTCTGTGTGTGCCACAGGTGGGGTAGCCGGCCCTGTAATCTCCGGAGTCACAGCTGCTCTAATCCCGGCAAGTCAGCAGAAGGGTGAGACTTTGTAATTTTGCACCATCCTGGAAAATTTTGCTGGGACTGTTCTATATGTTATTGTCTGTTTTGTGGTTCAATAAAGTATTGCCATACTGTTTTACCCTCACCCTGTGTTGTCTGAGTAGTACTATTCCCACGGGAAAAGAGAGCGGGCGGTCGGTAGGATGAGACCTTGTCAATGCAGTCTCGGGCCAGTGGATGAGAGCACCCATTGACCCCACGTGTCTCCATAGCGGTGTATGACCAAATGTCTGAATAGGAAGTCCATAAGAGAGGCAATGGTGGCCGTTCTAGCGGTACCGAGAACTAGATATAGAGGAAAGGAGGATCTGGAGGATTTAGATTTTCTATAGTTTATGGTTTATTGTTTTGAGTTTTATTATGTGAATGTGATTGCCAAAATCTAAAACAAACCATACATTTTGAATATCTATCAGAAGACCAATCCATGGTCAAAATTAAGGTAAGTTTGGGATAAAAAACAAATTGATAGTATAGATGTTGGTATGGTTGGATTTAAACTTAAGTCCCCTAATGCACTTGGGTGTAACTAAAACCCTAAATGCCAGATCAGGTAGGTCACATAAACTACCTTCAAGCAAGGGTGACGGCCGAGGTTCCTTTCCATGTTGAAAACTGATGTAACAATAACCTGACATCTTTACTTTATCGATTAAAAAAACTTTGTTGATAAGTCGTATATAAACAAAAAATGCAACATAAAAAGAAAAAGCACATTAAAGAGTGAAAAAAATGAACTCATTTTTCACATCTTCACAGTCTCATCAGGCTTAATACACGCGGATGTCTCAGTACTGGATTACTGCACCATTACTATGACACCTGTGTGCATAACCATAGTTTTTTTTGTTTCAGAAATCAATAGATCATGTGAAAATAAGAAACTTTGTAATATATGTTATTTGAGTAAACTGCTTCTTTCACCTTCTACATTGATCCTTGACTCTCAATCACGGGGTAAAATCTGTATTCAGTGAAGACAGATTTTCCCATTACTGAAATAGGAGAGGCCGGTGGTGCTTTTAAAATTCTAAGGAGGGAGGAGGAGCTGGAGGCGACACAGACAGAGGAGAGGAGCTAGAGGTCACCGAACTTTATAAGCACCAACTGTCATCTCCTATCTCGGCTACGGTTACTCTTTAATTCTTGTAGAGAGCCTTCCTTTGGTTTAGTGCTGTGTAATGTATTTTATCTTTTTATGTTAGAATTTTTGCCTTGCTTTTATGACCGATAAATACGTTTATTTTTATTAACAAGACAAAGACGTCTGATCATCTTTATCTCGATGGGCAGCACCAAAAGGAACATCGGCCGTTCCCATTACTTTGAGATAGGAGCTCACTACAAAAAGTAATCGTAGGACTACTAGTCCACAGGGGGACCAAGGACGGAGTATTCCTCCTCTCATCAGACCCTCTAGGGAAGGTGTACTATATTGGGAGCCATGGTGGACTTTGTGACTACTGGGGAAGATATAGAGATAGCCCGGTGTAATTGCGCCAAATGTGGAGTCCTGGTTTCATGACGGAGGAGGTAAAAGGGAAAATGGTGAAAAAAGTTTTTGCTAAACTTTTAAAGTTAGTTCTTAGACCTTGATCTTCATCCGTCTCGTACTTACGTGGATCTAGGAGGCTGCAATATGAGAAGCAGTTTGGCAATATAAAACTATAGGAAGAAAGTGCAATGTTGCTGCTTCGTGAGGGAGACAACATGATAACACACGACTGATGTCATATGCACAAAAGGTGTAAACCTGAAGCCAGCTGCATGTAAGGGCGCCAGCTCCGAGTACTCGTCAGGAAGTGGCTTCAATCACCATGGCTGCTGTCAGGTTTACACTGTGACTCCACTTAACACTTCATTTCCTCTTTCTCGAAATTCATCAGGCAGAAACAGGGAACAAGAGAGATTACTTGGAGTTTTCTGAACATAAACTTGATAGTTTCTCTTAACATGAGCCCATACTGGCCATAATACGATGCCCCAAAAAGACTTCAACCACAGTGGCCATCAATAGGGTTTCGCATTAGAAATGCTCCATCTGTGCAACAGTCTATAGAACAGTAGTTTAAAACTTCGATGATGTGTAAAAAGTCCTGAATTTTGCAGAAAAAAAGAATTTTCATTTTTCTTGAGTTGCACCTTGAAGTGCGTGAGACAATGGTGGGAATATCTTCTTAGAAAGTGGGCATTTTACCTTTTCTCACTACACAACTGGAACGTAATATTGCAAATATATTAAACTCAGGGTGATTTCTCTTTGGAGCGTAACAATGATAATATTCAGTATTACACCGAATTGACAAAAGACAAGAACGCTTGACAATAGCACAATAAGTAGAAGAAACCTGTAGGGGATGAGCTTTTACTTGGCTGTACAGGAAGATGCTTCGTTTAGAAACCCTACCAATCAGCTCTGTTGCAAGCCTCAAGTCAGGAAACCTTTGAAATAGCTGTGAGTGTGAGAGAGCAGTGTAGCAACATCTCACTTCACTTTGTCTTTCCTTTTATGCTTGCAGGAAAAAACCCCAAATGTGAAGTATCTCGCAGACATGTTTAATGCGGCACCTGCTCCCGTGGAGGGAGCCGACAAGTCCCCGGGTCATTCGTCATTAAGTTCTTTCCAAGCAAGAAGAGCAGAATTTGCCAAAGGTAACAACTCTGCCCCAGCAACCTTCCCCAAGAAACCCGCCTCTCCAAAACCTCTACAGATTCCCAAATCTGCATCTGATGAAGCAAAGCCCCCTATCCTAAGACCAGCGGGTTTTAACAGAAGTGTAGGGTCCATTCATGGAGCCAGTTATGACTCGGACACGAAACCTGCGTTTCCAAAACCATCAGGATTTAAGACTTTTGAGCAACCAAAGGATGAACCGAAGGTGCCATTTCCAAAGCCCCTTGGAAACAAACCATTTCAAACCACAAACTCTCCTCAAGAAAATAGGATTGGGGTCAAGCCACCAGTTCCTGCTGAGCCAAAAGATGATCTCCAAAAACCAGTGTTCCCCAGGCCGTCCACTGTTAAAGCATCAGAGATTGAGTCTAAACCCTACGTACAGAAGAAGCTACCATTTGGGGCAAAGCCTCCCTTGAACCCTGTGGTATCACCCAGTGAATTGAACTCCAACAAACATGGTTTAGTCCCAAAGACGTTCTCAAATTCCTTAGAAAGAAAAAAGCAAACAACGGCAGAAGATCCAGAACAAGGTCCTACTCCTCAAATTTTTCTGGAGTCACATTAAGATCAACCGGGATTAAACCAGTGCAGAGCCCATTTATAAATCAAAGCAATGACGAGCCGAATGATAAGACAAAGCCAGCTACACTAATAAAAGATTATCAGGCTAAAGCGAACCATGAAGGAGGTCCATCTCTACCATTTACATCAAAATATCCAAGAATTCCATCATCATCATCATCGGAGAACGCAAAAGAGCAAAAAAATTCATCGGAACCGAAACGTAAACCCTTGCCGACACAGGCCCAACTGGGTCCTGCTCCTCAAAAGCCAGCGAGACCTCCTAACGTAGACATAGAACGGTTCAGAAGAGGAAAAACAACAGGTAAGACTGAGTATAAAGTATTTTAACTGATATAAATTTCAGCTAAGGATATAAAAGCTTCATAAAAAGTTTTTTTTTGTTTTTCAGTTTCTCTTTTCTTTTTCTTTTTACTTCTATGTTTTGGTTTTCTTTTGTTGTACTTTTTTTGTTTCTATGTAGAATTTTTTACATTTCTATGTAAACTGCTTGATTCTGATATATATATATATATATAAATACACATACAGTATATATATTAAGTATGTGGAGCTGAAAATTAAGGCATCCAGAACATGCTTCAGGTGTTTCGCAGAAAAATTACAAAAATAGAATATAAAGATCTTAAAAGAGTAAAGATGTGAAATAAAAATATTCAGCATATTTGTTCCATAGAATAAATTCTATTTTCTTGATTAAGATGGGTAGAAATTTACAGACTTGGGCATTCACCTTACATGATTCCAGTCCATCTATTATGTGAAATCCAAAAATGGGCAAAAAACAGTTTTTGCTGGCTTCTTGTATTTATATTGATAAAAAAAAATCAAAAACATTGTAATTCAAGTAAATAAAAAAAAATACACGCTAACTTGTAATTGACTTGATGTCACTGTATACGAAAACCCAGTAACGCTAAGAATCTGATTGAGGATATGTTTTAAGCTCTTGGATTTTACTCTGTTGTCAAGTTTTTGAAAATTCTTTGCTATTGTGTGCTGTGTGCACCAGCGTGCCGCCTTTGGTGCGGGTTGTTCCTTAGTCCACCCAATGAACCAAAACAGCAAAATAGCCTAAGACAGATCCAATGTGGGGAAATCCTTTTTTTTTCCAGGGAGCCTATACACAAAACTAGGGACATGGCAGCCATTATATTTCCCAAACGTTTGGCTGTAGTGCGAGGATTGGCTTACTCTGTGTCCACCATTAGGAATGATCAATAGATCTCAACCATTAATTATGCAGAACCATTGCAGTCCCACTTTTAATTCTCAACACATGGCATCAATAATGACTAATACATGATCTGGCCAATTACTGCCACCATTAATTGACATTCCCTAAAAGAGAACTTGACCGTGTAGATCCAATTGCGTTTGGACATCACCGTCACGTCTAGACCTACCGGAGGATCCTCTGGTTTTCTTATGGTCTCGTTTGACCTTGAGTTGTACACAAAACCTTAAATTCTGTCTGACACTTCCTGTGGTAGGCTATAATGGCAGCCCTAAGTGTTCTCAGACAAGTTTCCCATGAACAAGTCAACTATAGCTGGAGACGACAACTGAAAAACTTACTGATTTTTACAGGGATCCCCCACACAACCGCCATGTCTTCATTGAACCTCTTATGTATTTTGTAACAAGCCCCTTGTAGATTTTTTAATCGCCATCAATTTTATAAGTAGGCTTGCGATATGCTAATTAGGAGATGACTAGTCATGGAGGCGTTGATTTCCCCGCACTAATCATGTTATCATGCGCCTTAGGGGTAAGTGGCATGATTTGCAGGGGAGGCATCTCCTCCCTCTCGTTCTGAATGTCCCGCATGCGAGCAATGTTCAGCCTCACTGCCAAACGTGCTTCATTGCTGCGCCGCGCATGCTCAGCGAGGCAGCAGTGAAGCTGCTAACAGCTGGCTGAGTCATGGTTGCGTGCATGAGCATAAGCATGCGCCGATGAAGCAAGGGAGCGTGCACTGTGCATTGCTGAGGAGGATGAGTAACACTTGCATGCGCGAGATTTGTAAAGATCGAGCGGTAACGACTGAGGCCTGCATCACGTCTGCCTTGTTGGGCATACGCAGTGTGGCAATGAAATTGGGAAGTGTAGACCTGGCTTCACTGCACATTGCCAGGGAGGATGAACATTGCTTGCATACCTGATATTTTTTAAGAACGAGCAGTAACCGCTGGCATCCTGGCTGCCTCGTTAGGCATGAGCAGTGAAACCGGGGACTGTACACCTGGCTTCACTGCGCATTGCCAAGTAGGCTAAATGTCGTGCGCATGCGCGAGATTTGAAAAGATAAAGCAGTGGCGCCGCTTTAGCAAATCATGTGATTCGTGCCCACAGGGCGTTATAACATGATTAATGAGAAAATTTGCCCAGGAAGAACAATGCTCCCACCCATGACCAGTGATGCGCTCATTAGCATGTCGCAAGTCCAGTTATAAAACTGATTTTATGGACATTCGAATATCTATAAGCCGCAAAAGAGGGGTTAGGAAGAACATAAAGGGTTCAATAGACACATGGTGGCGGTTTAGGGAGCGCAAAGAAGCTGACAGGTTCCCATTAAAAAGTTTAGGTAAAAAAATCAATCTGCAAATTACATTTTTTTCCAGTTTTATGCATACTTGTATTTTCTTTTTTGCTTTGTTCGCTCGTAGTTGGAACTTCCTCATCTTCACATTCTGCATTTAATTTTACACATCCCGATGGTCTAAATATGAGAGCACTGACTAAACCGGTTTTATCTCCGCACACATTTCTTCCTGAGTAAAAGTGTTTGTCATGGGGGCAATAAACGGAGGAAAACTCATTGCAACTATAGCCGTCTTTTCCATGAAAAAAAAAAAAAACATTTGCCTGCCTGGCGTGCTGCTGAAAAGGCAAATTTCACTTCTCAGTTTAGGAAATTGCTTGAATATTTACCAGCACTGAGATAACGGGGTTGAGAAATGTGTGAAATATAGAGAAGTGAGCGCTGAGCCGACATGGGGCAGAAGGATGTACGCCATAACCCGGCTTATACTGGTGCATGTGCAACATAGTATACAGAAACTAATAGTCAGCACCTCCGAATGGAGACCAGAGCAACTCTGCTGCATCCACCGCGGGTGCTCACTGCTCATCAAGTCAACAGCACTCACCCTTAAAAATACAGCGGATCTCTATTTTTTTAATCTTGGCCCTAGTAGGCAGAAAATGCCATGAGAAAGCATTGGAAGCAGTGGTGTAGATACAGAGGGCAGCGGGGCAACGTCTATGGGGCAAAACATGTCGACAAGTTAGAGTTAGAGCTAGAGATCGAATTAGGGTTAGACTTACGGTTAGGACTAGGTTAAAGGTTATAGCTAGGGTTAGGGATAGGTTTAGGTATAGGGCTAGGGTTAGGAATTGATTTAGGTGTATGACTTTAGTTAGGTATAGGTTTAGGTATAAGACTAGGGTTGCTGATAGGTTTAGGTATAGGGCTAGGGTTAGGGATAGGTTTAGGTGTAGGACTTTAGTTAGCTATAGGTTTAGGTATAAGACTAGGGTTGCTGATAGGTTTAGGTATAGGGCTAGGGTTAGGAATCGATTTAGGTGTAGGACTTTAGTTAGGTATAGGTTTAGGTATAAGACTAGGGTTGCTGATAGGTTTAGGTATAGGGCTAGGGTTAGGGATAGGTTTAGGTGTAGGACTTTAGTTAGCTATAGGTTTAGGTATAAGACTAGGGTTGCTGATAGGTTTAGGTATAGGGCTAGGGTTAGGAATCGATTTAGGTGTAGGACTTTAGTTAGGTATAGGTTTAGGTATAAGACTAGGGTTGCTGATAAGGTTTAGGTATAGGGCTAGGTTTAGGTGTAGGACTTTAGTTAGGTATATGTTTAGGTATAAGACTAGGGTTGCTGATAGGTTTAGGTATAGGGCTAGGGTTAGGAATTGATTTAGGTGTAGGACTTTAGTTAGGTATAGGTTAAGGTATAAGTCTAGGGTTGCTGATAGGTTTAGGTATAGGTCTAGGGTTTGGGATAGGTTTAGTTATAGGGCTAGTGTTGGGGATAGGTTTAGTAATAGGGCTAGGATTAAGGATAGTTTTATGTATAGTGCTAGGGTTAGGGATAGGTTTGGGTACATAGCTAAGGATAGTGATAGATTTAGGAATAGGGTTAGAGATAGGTTTGGGTATAGGGCTATAGTTAGGAATATGTTTAAGAATAGGGTTACGGATAGGTATAGGGCTATAGTTGGGGATATGTTTAAAAATAGAGCTAGGGTTAGGGTTAGGTTTAGGTACAGAGCTATAGTTAGGGATATGTTTAAGAATAGGGCTTGTGTTAGTGATAGGTTTAGATATAGGGCTAGGATTAGGGATAGGTTAAGGTATAGGGGTAGCATTAAGGATAGGTAAGGTATAGGGCTATAGTTAGCGATAACTTTAGATATAGGACTAAGGTTAGGGATAGGTTTAGGTATAGGGTTAAGGATAGGTGATTGAAAAAATGTACATAAAAAAGTAATAACAAATAAAAAGCAAAATATAAGGAAGTAAAACCTTATTTTTGGCTTTTTTTGTCTCATTTCAACAAAGAAAACAAAAAAAATTTGGAGGTCAAAGTGAAAATTATGATTATATCAGTATTTTCCTCATATTACAATAAATACACAATACTGGGCTAATGGAAAGTGACTCAGGGAGCACCAACTGCTCACAGGTTAGGGGGTGCAAACATTTTTCATTCCTCCCGGCACTGGAGACCCCCGCTACGCCACTGGTCAGAGTGACAATAACTGCCATATGCACTACATACAGGGGAGTATAGTGAGGCTCCTGGGAAAAATAAAGGAGGATAGCTGGCTGAGTGGGGCTGCTCGTTTTCAGTGTTTTTCTGCACCCCGGCGCTCCCGGCCACCCACTCTTCACAGAATGCAGCACATTTACTGGAATGGGGCTGTGCTGCAGTTCCCTGAACGGTGGGTGACTGAAAGCACCGGTGCGCAGGGGAATATTGCCAGTACAGTAAGCTGACGGTCCCTATATTTTCCTGATCGTTGGGGGGCTTACAGTGTTCGGACCACCACTAGTTTTAATGTTATGTCATGCAGTGAAGGTGGCTAAATGCTCGTCACTGCAATGTTGCGAAGGAAGACATTTGTCATTAAGCTCTGATGATACAGTGAGCGGGGAGCTGTGATCATCCAGTGACAGGTTCCCCTCTCCGCGACACTTCCTTGTTTTCTGCAGATAATTCCTCTGTCTGTTTAGGCTACGAACTTCCCATTTTTGTGCAGCGGATAAAAAGTAAAAGATTAACAGAGAATACGGCCTGTCACATTCACGGGTCGTGGCCGTCACATACCGTACCTTCCACCGCTCAGTGGCTAATATTGACTGTAGATACAATTTTATCAGATATTTTACCTCTTTACTGGGCAATATTTTACAGTCCGCGCATTTAATGTAAGTTCATCAGAGGCCATGACGATATTCATTTGGAAAATCTCAATGGACACGCTTGGTTCCATGTGCATTGTTCCAAGCAGGCTGTAAACTATAGGGGGCGCCAACACACAGTATCCCCCCATCTGTATTTTTGTAACAGCCCTCCGTGCAGCTTACACCTCTGCCAGGTGCTCCCCTCCAGCACTCTCCTCTCCTGGTCCTTGATGGCACATTCACCCCCACTGTACTCTGCTCCGATGTCACCTGCTCACTCTCACTTCTTCCTTGCTACTGTTAAGTCTTGTCTTCTAAAAAGGATCAGCACAGGCAGACAACTTCTCCGACTAATGGCCAATATATACAGTACAGACCAAAAGTTTGGACACACCTTCTCTTTCAAAGATTTTTCTGTATTTTCATGACTATGAAAATTGTAGACTCACACTGAAGGCATCAAAACTATTTATTAACACATGTGGAATTATACATTACACTTTACAAAAAAGTGTGAAACAACTGAAAATATGTCTTATATTCTAGGTTCTTCAAAGTAGCCACCTTTTGCTTTGATGACTGCTTTGCACACTCTTTTCATTCTCTTGATGAGCTTCAAGAGGTAGTCACCGGGAATGGTTTTCACTTCACAGGTGTGCCCTGTTAGGTTTAATAAGTGGGATTTCTGGCCTTACAAATGGGGTTGGGACCATCAGTTGTGTTGTGCAGAAGTGTGGTGGATACACAGCTGATAGCTGCTTTTTTCTTGCCATAATACAAATTCTAACAGTCTATTCAGTAGCACTAAGTAAAGAAAAACGAGTGGCCATCATTACTTTAAGAAATGAAGGTCAGTCAGTCCGAAAAATTGGGGAAACTTTGAAAATGTCCCCAAGTGCAGTTGCAAAAACCATCAAGCGCTACAAAGAAACTGGCTCACATGAGGACCGCCCCAGGAAAGAAAGACCAAGAGTCACCTCTGCTTCTGAGGATAAGTTTATCTGAGTCACCAGCCTCAGAAATCGCAGGTTTACAGCAGCTCAGATTAGAGACCAGGTCAATGCCACACAGAGTTCTAGCAGCAGACACATCTCTACAACAACTGTTAAGAGGAGACTTTGTGCAGCAGGCCTTCATGGTAAAATAGCTGCTAGGAAACCACTGCTAAGGACTGGCAACAAGCAGAAGAGACTTGTTTGGGCTAAAGAACACAAGGAATGGACATTAGACCAGTGGAAATCTGTGCTTTGGTCTGATGAGTCCAAATTTGAGATTTTTGGTTCCAACCACCGTGTCTTTGTGCGACGCAGAAAAGGTGAACAGATTGACTCTACATGCCTGGTTCCCACCGTGAAGCATGGAGGGAGAGGTGTGATGGTGTGGGGGTGCTTTGCTGGTGACACTGTTGGGGATTTATTCAAAATTGAAGGCATACTGAACCAGCATGGCTACCACAGCATCTTGCAGCGGCATGCTATTCCATCCGGTTTGCGTTTAGTTGGACCATCATTTATTTTTCAACAGGACAATGACCCAAAACACACCTCCAGGCTGTGTAAGGGCTATTTGACCAAGAAGGAGAGAGATGGGTGCTACGCCAGATGACCTGGCCTCCACAGTCACCAGACCTGAACTCAATCGAGATGGTTTGGGGTGAGCTGGACCGCAGAGTGAAGGCAAAAGGGCCAACAAGTGCTAAGCATCTCTGGGAACTCCTTCAAGACTGTTGGAAGACCATTTCCGGTGACTACCTCTTGAAGCTCATCAAGAGAATGCCAAGAGTGTGCAAAGCAGTCATCAAAGCAAAAGGTGGCTACTTTGAAACGCCTAGAATATAAGACATATTTTCAGTTGTACTGTATGTCACGATTCCTCTGCTCAGAGTATCTGGGACTCTGTAATGGACAGCTCTGTCATCTTATCGTGTGCTGGGGTGTGCTGAGCTATCGGTGCTTTGATTGACAGCTCAGTTGATCTATCTGACTGGGAGGTGCTGAGATTTCCACAGATGCTCCCTGTTCTTGGTAATTGTCCTGCTGTCTGGCCCAGATCACTGCCAATCAAAAGCTTGTTCTAAGCTTGTGCTCTCTGGTGTGCTCGCCTGATCTCTGTGCTGTAAGTTCTGATCTGCTGCGGCTGACCTTTGGACCGTGTTCTGATTACCCGTTTGTTATTGCCCTTTGCTTATCCGCTATTTCTCTTGTATTCTGACCCTGGAATGTGACCTGACTTACAACTTTGTATTTTCTCTTGGTTTGCTACATGCTCTTTTTGTATTATCCCCGGAATGTCTGACTTCGCTGACTTACAGCCTGTCCGTGGGTTGTGACAAGCGTCACAATATACAAGAATTTTAGGGACCCCATGGAATGAGCAATAAGAGCCACTTATTTCCTAATGTCTGCAAATGTTTTGGTCATTCCTGTATCTGTTGGCATTGACTCGACTTGCTTCCTGACCATGATTGTTGCCTGCTGCCTGCCCTGACCTTCTGCAAGTCAACCATTGGGAAAGAACTCTGCCTACCCTCCCCTGCCTTGTTACATTTTCTGTATAAATTCCATACTTTGGAATCTTCTATATGTCAGCAATTGCTAACACAGATTACTCCGGAGATAACCACACGGTATTTCCCTCCAGGAACATTCACATCACCATATGGAGGTAAGAGAATAGAAACCTGGGTAAGGACTAGTGATGAGCGAGCCTGCTCGGAAGTGCTCGCCCGAGCATTTCGCTGCTCGCGAACCTTGGAGACCACCGAGCATTTCCGAGGTTGCTCGGTGGGAGCTCGGGTCCCCACCCTGTGGCGGACTTTAGAGCGCCAATCAACATGAGGGATTGTCTGCCACACACTGTAATGCCGCAGCCATGTTGGTTGTGGCATTACAGTAATTGGCTGGCCGTACAGCGTCATCAGGTCTATTTTAGACCGGGGGGCCGCCGTGCTCGTCACAGTCAGCTCCAGACTCAGGCAGTGTAGAGAGATTTGCTGCAGAGATAAGGACAGATTTGGTGGTGTATAAGTGTTAATGTGGGTATACCATAACACTGCACACAAATCCATCTAAACCAACAGTCCTTCTGAGGACTAATTAAGGGGTATTTATCTATCAGCGTTAGGTAGGCAGGGAGTGTATGTGCGTATATACATATCTGTGCAAGGCATGCACGCACTGTATGTGGGTATATAGATATCAGTAGCAGGCAGGCATTCTGTGTGGCATACTTCATTGCATACAGCAAGAGGGTCCATTCCATTACTGTCATCTGCTGCTGCTGCCTATTACATATATTGACCGTATATACATAGCCCCAGGTATCAGTGGCCAGGAATAATTTTTTTTGCATCTTAATCCTGATTATTTTCTTCAAAAGCAATCCAGAGCACACGGTTTATTTACTCCATTTGCTTGTTGGCACTGCAAAATACAGCCAGATCCTTTCCATATTACAGCGTGAAAATCCAGCTGTTTTAAACAGGGGTTTGGCCGTCACAGCGATCACATCTGTGTGTGCAGAAAATTCTGCCATTTCTGGGCTACTGTAAAATTTTGTTGGAGTGTCTTATACAAATTATTGACACCAGTTTGCTGAAAAAAAGAATAGTTACCTACAGGGTATTTATTTGAAACAGGGGTTTGGCTGTCACAGGGTTCACATCTGAGTGCGCAGAAAATGCTGGCATTTCTGCGCTACTGTCAAATTTTGTTGGAGTGTCTTATACAAGTTATTGACACCAGTTTGCTGAAAAAAAAATAGATACTTACAGGCCAGCTATTTTAAACTCAGGCATTTGTAGTGACTGTGCAAAATATATTTAAAATGGGCAAGGTGCGTAGCAAGGGACGGGGAACTGGACGTAATGGTGATGGTGCATGCAGAGGCTGAGGCCGTGGGTAAGCTGAAATTGTGCCACAACAAACACCCACATCTTCTTGCCCGACCTTCCTGTCCCAATCACTACGGGACCGCAGCAGCACACCACTATTGAACCCAGAGCAGTGTCAAAAGGTCGTTGGTTGGATAGTGGATAATGCTTCCAGTCACTTTGCCATCACCACCACCCTTGTCTTCCACACGGTCAAGTCTGAGTAGTCGTGAGTCTGGACCGCATATTCCTCACCCTGACCCTCCTTCCTCCCACCATGCCGAGTACCCGGAGACAACTGATCCCACACTTGGACACTCTGAAGAGCTGTTCACTTTTCCATTTATAGATTCGGGTCTCTCACCCGATCCACTTGAAGCGGGGCAAGAGGAGATGGCATGTAGCGATGCACAAATATTTGAGCAGCCACAGTCACACGAAGGTGACGGTGGGAACGTGTCACAAGAGGTGGACGATAATAAGACACAATTGCCATAAAGTCAGGAGGAGGACCAGGGTCCGGAAGTGGAAAACGAGGTGGTAGATGATATAGTAACTGACCCAAGCTGGCAGGAGGACATGCAGAGCAAGGACAGCAGCACACAGGGAGAGGGAGGCGTAGCACCACAACAGGCAAGAGGAAGCAGTGTGGTGGCCGCATACAGAAGGCGGGCAACTGTTTCCCGTAACACAAACACGACGAAAGTTGCCAGTCCAACTGTTAGGTCTTCCCGAGTCTGTTTGTTTTTTAAAGACTCTGCCTATAACCCCAAACAGGCCATTTGCACCACCTGCCATGTCCGCATCAGCAGTGGTAGCAAAACTACCAGCCTGACCACCATCAGCATGATCAGGCACATGGCAGCACAGAACCCGACTTTTTGGGCCGAACCCCAGGGTCCACGAACAGTTTCTGCGGGTGACACCACTGCTTCTTCCGCTGTTGTGCGTGAAAGCCATTTCCCTGTCAATGGTGCATGCGAAGATGCCTCCTGCCCTGCACTGTTGTTGCACACACTCAACTAGCACCATCATCAAGCACGTCCACTCCTTGTCCCAGCGCAGTGTTCAGTTGTCCATATGCCAGTCCTTGGAACGCAAGTGCAAATATGCAGCCAACGCCCCACAGGCCACACTACTAAATTCACACATTTCTCATCTGCTTGCGCTCAAAATGTTGCTTTTTAGGCTCGTGGAGACGAAAGCTTTATGGAACCTGATGGCGGCGGCCATCCCTCGTTACTCGGTCCCCAGCCGCCACTATTTCTCCCGGTGTGCCTCGAATTACACAAGCACGTGTCCCACAGCATTACCCATGCCCTCAATAATGCAGATACTGGGAAAGTCCACCTAACCAAGGACACGTGGACAAGTGCCTGTGGTCAGGGACGTACATCTCGCTGACGGCACACTGGGTTAACATAGTGGAAGCCGGGACCCAGTCGAACCTTGGGATGGAATATGTTCTCCTGAAGCTGAGGATTGCAGGCCCTAGGTCAATCAGGGTTGCCCTCACAGTCCTGCACCTCCTCCTTTTCAGCCTCCATCTCCGAAATGACCACATCAGTCACTAACTGGAAGCACTGCCTCAGCCAAGCGGCAACAAGCTGTGCTGAAGCTAATATGCTTAGGTATGCTTAGGTGACAAACAGCACAATGCTGAAGAGTTGTGGACAGCTCTGAAAGAGTAGGCAGATCTGTGGCTGACACTTCTGAACCTACAGCCAGGTATGATCGTGTGTGAGAATGGCCGGAACCTGGTTTCGGCTTTGAGGCAAGGGAAGCTAACACACGTACCATGCCTGGCCCATGTGCTTAACCTCATTGTTCAATGGTTTCTCAAAAGCTACCCGGAGCTGCCGGATCTGCTTGTGAAAATACGCCACCTGTGTTCCCATTTTAGAAAGTCAGCTGCGTTTGCAGCTTCCGGCTCACCGACTGTGTGATGTCCCCATGCATTGGAACTCTACACTGCATATGTTGGAAAGGATTTGTGAGCAGAAGAGGGCAGTTTTTGACTACCAGCATCAACAAGGCCGTCGATATTCAGTTCAGACTCCACACATAAGACCTCAGGAGTGGACATGGATGTCAGACATATGTACCATCCTCCAAAACTTTGAGGACTCCACCAAGACGGTGAGTGGCGATGACGCCATAATTAGCGTCACCATCCCTCTTTTCTGTGTTCTGAAACGCTCTCTGCTCATAATCAAAGAGGATGCATTGCAGGCGGAGCACGATGAGATGGAGCAAGGAACCATACAGGGTGATTACACACAGCCCAGCCTCATCTCATCCCAATGTGGATTGGGTAACAATTAGGAAGAGGAGGAGGAGGAAGAACAGGAGCTAGTTTCATGCACTACAGACGGTACTACAAGCATAACTGTCATACTGTCTGTTCAGCGTAGATGGACTGAGGACAGGGAGAAGGAGGAGGAAGAGAGCAAGAGCAGTCGTTCTCTTGGTGAGGACATGGAAGCCTTGTCAGTTATCAGTCTGGGACGCATGGCTGAGTTTATGTTACTTTGGCTTTCCCGCGAACCTCGCGTTCTCAAAATTTTGGGTGATAGTCATTACTGGTTGGTGACACTTCTTGTCTCACGCTGCAAGGAGAACTTTCAATCTCTTCTTCCAGAGCAAGACAGGTCTACTAAAATGGTGCAGTACCAGAGGGCCATTGTTGTGGAATTATTACAAAAACTTCCCATCTGAAAACGCTGGCGGCAGATTTCACAGTTCATTGGAAAACCAAGGAGTACAGACGAGAGAGACACAACTCCAATCCAGCAGAGGCAGGGGAACACTGGCAAAGTTCTGGCAGACTTTTCTCAAACCCTCCCATTGCACTGTCCCTGAGGCGCGGGGTACTCTCACAAGGAGTGCAAAGTTTTATTAGATGCTGAGGGAGTACCTTGCTGACCGTACCAACATCCTCCATGATTCCTCTGTGCCTTTTAATTATTGGGTATCAAAGCTGGACACGTGGCATGAACTGGCTCTCTACGCCTTGGAGGTCCTGGCCTGCCCTGTCACTAGCTTTTTGTCAGAGCGGGTTTTTAGTGCTGTTGGTGGCATTATCACAGATAAGCGCATTCGCCTTTCTACGGAAAATGCAGACAGGCTGACTCTTATAAAAGTGAACAAGGCCTGGATTGGGGCAGACTTCTCTGCACCACCGAATGATAACAGCAAAACATAAACTCCAATACAGTGTCTTTTTTGGGAAGTCTATTCCCATGTACCTCTTCACACCTACACATGGGTATACGCTTCCTGATTTGGCCTATTTGCTGTTGTCCTCCTCCTTCTCCTCATCCTCATAATTCACCACCACTAGATTACCAGGGTGACTGTGGTCCGTGGTGCAATACCCACATTAGTGTTGTAAAGGGTGTTATGATGCCCGTACACAATTTTTTTTTTTACACAGTATGTTGAATTATACACCCCAGGGGGAAATGTTTGTCAGCCCATACACTTAGTGTATGCGCATTACAAGTATAGGATACCAGCTCCTTTGTAATGGGAACAGATTTTTAGGAGCCTCTCCTCTACATCTCTTCCAAGGGGTACTGGGGTGTGTCCAAATTTGGGGGCGGTCTTGCATTCACTGCATAGGCAAACAGTATGGGAGACCCAATTCCTAATATTGTGAATTTTGTTGGTTGGGCATCTTCAACAATGCAATTCTCCACTGCCAGTTCTTCAGCCTCAACACTGCAGTGCTTCACTGTCCAGTCTTCATCCTCAACACTGCAATTCTCCACTGCTGGGTCTTCAGCCTCAACACTGCAATTATCCACTGCAGGTTCTTCAGGCTCACCACTGCAATTTACCAGTGCAGGTTCCTCAACCTCAACACTGCAATTCTCCACTGCTGGTTCTTCAGGCTCAACACTGAAATGCTCCACTGCCGGGCGTTCAGCCTCAACACTGTAATGCTCCAATGAAGGTACTTCAGCCTCAACACCGCAATTCTCTATTGCTGGTTCTTCAGGCTCAACACTGAAATGCTCTACTGCCAGGTGTTCATCCTCAACACTGTAATGCTCCAATGCAGGTTCTTCGGGCTCAATACTGCAATGCTCCACTGCTGTGTGTTCAGCCTCCACATTGCAATTCTCTACTGCAGGTTCTTTAGGCTCACCACTGCAATTCTTCACTGCTGGTCCTTCAGCCTCAACACTGCAATGCTCCACTGCCAGGTCTTCATCCTCAAAAATGACATTCTCCAATGCAGGTTCTTCAGGCTCAACACTGCAATTCAGTGCATAGGCAAACAGTATGGGAGTACCAACTTCCTAATAATGGGAACTTTGGTTTCATATGGCCATCCAGGACGTCTGTTCAAATGGGTTATTGGGTGTGTGTAACTTTGGGGCAGGGCAGGCCTTGCATGCAATGCATAGGCAAACAGTATGGGAGTACCAAATTAATAATAATGGGAACATTGCTTTAAGGTGGCCCTCCTGTACGTCTCATCAAAGAGTTATTGGGGTGTGTCCAAATTTGGGGCAGGCCTTGCAGTCAATGCATAGGCAATAACAGTATAGGAGACCCACTGTTTAATAATTGGAACAACAAAGCATAGCTGGCTGATGGCTCTCTAAGAATAGTGAGGGCCGCCTGATGCCCCTATAAAAATAGGCTTTGTGACTTTCAGAGTCCCTCCTTCATAAATGAAACAGGATGTGTCTGATGATGTGTCACACACCACATGGCCAGCCAAAGTTGTAAAATGTTAAAATGACATTTCCCAGTGAAATATTTAGACTTGAGAGTCCTCAGTGGTTGATACCTTTTAATGGCTAACTGAAAAGATGGTAACAAATTGCAGCTTTCGAGACTACTCAGGTCTCTTCATCAGGCAAAGACTAAAACAAAAACTGAATGCATTTGTATTGGTTGAAAGCAATGCTAAAGTTGAAAAACGCATCAAAAACGCTACGTGTGAACATAGCCCAAGTGGTGGAGGAACATTTTTGTTTTTGGTTATTTATTTTGCCTTACATACAAATCATTACCCTGGAAAGAATGTTGCTTAACATATTTCCCAGGAAAATCCATTTTGGTAGCGTTTTTGTATGTTTTATTGTGAGTCTGTAAAAGTGGCATAAAACTCTGACAACATTGTTCACAGCTGTGACCTGGGAATGAGAAATGCATGCAGGGGTCTTCCCCATGCTGTTCCCATGTCAGTTGAGCACTGTTCCCATCGATTTCCGCAATTTTTAGTCCATCTGCAGACCTCCGGGGGGGGCTGAGGCAAAAAATGCTCGAGTTTCCCATAGACTTACATTGGGCTCATTGTTCGAGTCGAGCACCCGCGCATTTCAATATGCTCGACCCGAGTAACGAGCACCCGAGCATTTTAGTGCTCGCCCATGACTAGTAAGGACTCGTTCACACATTGTGTTTTTTGCCGCACATTTTTTAAGGATTAAAAATGCACCATTTCACAGTACAGCAAAGTGAGACAGATTTCTGACACCTCCTGCACTCGCTGCTTATTTTTTTCGTGGCAGATTTGAACCATCAAATCGTTTTTTGAAATATGCAAAACATCAATTCTTTCACAATTTTTCACCCATTCAAATGGGGAAAAAAACAGGAAAAAAGGTGTCAAAAACTCAATTATTTTACACAGAGATTTTCCTGTCAACATTATGTTTTTTGGTGCAGAATAATCTGCTGTAAAGTGGGTACATAACCTCGTAGCCTCCATTTCCCCTGAATAACAAATCCACCGCAATTTAGCGGTTTTATATCATCTCAAATTGTTTTTGTAATAATTTAGCTTACATTGGTACCGTTGTGTAGTATGACAGCTGGGTTTTTCCCAGCTCCTCCCAGCAATCTGTCTATCCGATCTGCATTATGCCGAACCCTAGAAAACACACTGTTCGGCATTCTTGGTCTTGGCAGCAGATGACCCTGTCTGTCTGCCTAATTATAAGTCCCCTGCCACCAACATCTGTCTGTTTTTTGCTGCACTCCTATTTCCCTTCTTCCTGCAGAAGTCGTTTCCTGGTTGCTAGGGGCAACATCCTGCTGTAGTGATCCAGTCCTGGGCCTGCTGTGGTGATCTCAGTCCTGGGCCTGCTGTGGTGATCTCAGTCCTGGGCCTGCTGTGGTGACCCAGTCCTGGGCCTGCTGTAGTGATCTCAGTCCTGGGCCTGCTGTATGATCCTGGTGCTGGGCTGCTGTAGTGATCCAATTCTGGGTCGCAGTAATGATCCCAGTCCTGGGCCTGCTGTAGTGATCCCAGTCCTGCTGTGGTGATCCCAGTCCTAGCCCTGCTGTAGTGATCCCATTCCTGCTGTAGTGATCCCAGTCCTGGGCCTGCTTGGTGATCTCAGTCCTGGGCCTGCTGTGGTAATCCCAGTCCTGGGCCTGCTGTAGTGATCCCAGTCCTGGGCCTGCTGTAGTGATCCTGGTGCTGGGCCTGCTGTAGTGATCCCAGTTCTGGGTCTGCTGTAGTGATCCCAGTCCTGGGCCTGCTGTAGTGATCCCAGTCCTGCTGTGGTGATCCCAGTCCTGGGCCTGCTGTGGTGATCCCGGTCATGGGCCTGCTGTAGTGATCCCGGTCCTGGGCCTGCTGTGGTGATCCTAGTCCTGGGCCTGCTGTAGTCATCCTGGTCCTGGGCCTGCTGTAGTGATCCCAGTCCTGGGCCTGCTGTGGTGATCCCAGTCCTGCTGTAGTGATCCCAGTCCTGGGCCTGCTGTGGTGTGGATCCCGGACCAGGGCCTGCTGTGTTGATCCCGGACCTGGGCCTGCTGTAGTGATCCCAGTCCTGAGCCTTCTGCGGTGATCCCAGTCCTGGGCCTTTTGCGGTGATCCCAGTCCTCGGCCTGCTGCAGTGATCCCGGTCCTCGGTCTGCTATAGCGATCCCAGTCCTGCTGTAGTGATGCCGTCCTGGGTCTGCTGTAGTGATGCAGGTCCTGGGCCTGCTGTAGTGATCCCAGTCCTGGGCCTGCTGTGGTGATCCCGGTCCTGGGCCTGCTGTAGTGATCCCGCTCCATGGCCTGCTGTAGAGATCCCGCTCCTGGGCCTGCTGTAGGGATCCCAGTCCTGGGCCTGCTGTAGGGATCCCAGTCCTGGGCCTGCTGTAGTGATCCCGCTCCTGGGCCTGCTGTAGGGATCCCAGTCCTGGGCCTGCTGTAGTGACGCGCACCACATTGGTGGTACCAGGGCTATGGGGTACTCGGCACCGAGCCCATGGAAGTCTATGGGAGTTGTCACTGGCAGCAGAGCTCGGTCCGTGGCCCTGGCGGTCATGCAATGGGGAAGTATTTACAGGGGATTGTAGTTATAGTTCGTGACGCCACCTGTGGTTTCTGATCTGATTGACCAGCGCTGCAGGGTAGATCTCTGAGGGGATGTTATGGCAGCTAGGTGTTAAGTCCCCCACAGGTGGGACTGGTCCCTCAAAGTCTATGGTGGTGATGCAGGGTACAGATAAGAATTCAGTCACACACAATGCAGTCTCTTTCCATACCTTTACTTGTAGGTGTTGCAGGTATGTCCCGGGAAGCTGGTCAGGTTGGAGAATGCACATTCAGGGAACTGTTGAGCAGGTTAGAGGCCTCCTTTATCCTTTTAATGTGTGTGAGTACAACTTGCATAAAGTCAAGTGCAACTCTTTCTGTAGCAACTACGCCCGGCCAACATTGTGGTGGGAGTCTTCTGTTGGATAGAACTAGTCTTTGGTGCAGGGCCCTGCTAGACTGTTGTTCTTCCTGACCCCGGTTACGTATCAGCGCTTAGGGCTACCTTCTGCGACTTGTAGTCCAGAAAGGCCTCCGGTTTTCTTATTACTAGGCGTGAGGCACCAGCAACGCTTCGGACCCCGGTGTCCGGTTAACTGAGTGAGGGTGATTTGTCCCTTTAGTCACTCTTGCTTCTCCACTCGCCCTTCGCCCTGCTCTCGGCCTTAACATAAGCACGTGTAGCAATGGTATAAAGGTCAGCTTTCCTTCAGTGCTCACTGACTTGTTCTCAGTTGGCTCGTTTGTATAACTGCTGTAATTCCTTTCCTTCTTTCCTTCACAGAACTCTGTCCAGAGCAGCTCACAGGACGCTTCGTCAGACTGTATTTACGCTGTAGCTCTGAGATTCACCTTCCACTTTCTTAGGAACACAGGCAGCTTGTTCTGAGTAGCAGGTTAAGATGTAGCTCTGACTAGGCTAGGATGATTCACTTCACCCGTACTAGCCTCCACTTTCTTATCAGATGAGCTACACAAGCTCTGTGTGGGTTCAGTCTTCTCTCCTCTCCCTCCAAGACTAATCTGATCTTCTCTGTCCAAAGACAGGAACTTGAATCCATCACTATTGCTACGTCACACTACTAAATAGTCTGATATGCCTCTAGTGGCAATGCTGAGAAGTGTGCGTGAATGAATATCAAGCTTTACAGTTACCTTCCTGTGCATTTTCCAGGAGACATGTGTGCCTTGCGAAGCTGGGCCACACATCCCCCCTAGTTAAACTCAGCACTCCCGGGCTGAAATAGAAAAGAAAAAACATTTTTGTTTTGCATATAACAACAACATAATAACTCATCCCTTGCGGGAGGTAAGGACTCTTAAACGTTACAATTTGTACATAGATCAGTAGAAAATTATCAAAATACTTTTCAATAAATATACACAGTATAAGACAAGATTCTTGTGGAGGACCCGCACCAAAAACCTCCCACGTGGGTCCTGGGTGGGCTGCAGGACTTCTGAGCTGCAGACCTCACTCTAGGCCACACCATACGGGTTTTTCTTCAGAGGTAGATACATATGGCTTTATGTAAACCAAGATGGGGCACCGAAGTGCGAACTATTTACAATAAAGTTTTTGGGCTGGCAAAGTCCACAGCCACGCAGTCCTTTGCATGAGAAAACACATTTCAAGTAAAATCACATTAATACTTTAACTCTTCTTTACCCAGCCGGGTATTCTACTTTAAATAAGCATAGTAATAAACATTATTCAACATTTCTATAAAGTGCAATTTTTCATAAAACTTCTTCAAACTTTGTACATGTTCAGTTGCAGTAAACCCCTGTCTGGGTCATACTAGACTAGTTTGCTAGGACTACTCTTGATAACGAATAGGTAACCTTCCTTTCGTTGTACGTACTGACCTACGTGGAGTGGTGTCAGGTATAGTAGTCTCTGGCCTATCTGTTCTGCGTGCTGGCAAACGGTAATACTGTCTCAACCTTTCTATGGATCTGGCAAGTATACTGGTGGCTGGGCGATGCGATTCGGTTTCACCAGGGGATTCCACTTCTTGGGGTGCTGCCTCTTGTGGTTCCGCTTCTTGGGATTCCACTGGTTGAGGTTCTGCCGGAACAGGTCCTTCTGGAACTGACTCTACTGGCACAATTGATATAACTGGATGTAGAGATTCTTCTTGCGGTTGATAAAACTGCAGCACAGGAATGATTACAGCTTCTCCCACTCTGGGCCAATCTGCAGGTAAATCTCCCAAATCCGTATGTATGACCGCTTCATCACTCTCTTCCTGATTGACAACAGGTTCTTCCTCACGAAGCTTTAATGGGCCCGGACACAACTTTAGATGATCTCTAGACACAGTTGCAGTCGTTTTTCCTCCATCCTTGCTAATGGTACAGGTTTTTCTGTTATCAAATTTGGAATTTTGCACGACATATGGCTCCTGTTCCCACTGATCATCCAATTTGTGCATTCTTCTTTTTCTTTTTAGCACAATTTCTCCAGGCATAAAAGGCTTAGCGTGCGCATTTTTGTTGTAGTTCTTCTCTTGCTTTTCCTTAGTTTATTGAGACTATCTTCCACGCAGGCTTGTACTCTCCTGTACTGTTCCTGTCGATTCGTGTCCCAATCTTCAGCAGTGACATCAGCCTCTGGTTCTACCACACCAAGTTCCAAATCCATTGGCAGCTTTCCTGGTCTTGCTCGCATAAGGTAGGCTGGAGTGCAGTTGGTGGAACTTACCGGTATGTGGTTGTACAGGTCGACCAGGTCAGGTAACAAGTCTGGCCACCGATTTCTTTCTTCCAGTGGTACAGATTTCAGTAAATCAATGACAATGTGATTCATCTTTTCACAAAGGCCATTGGTTTGAGGGTGGTACGGTGTTGTTCTGATCTTCTTACACCCATACAAGTGACAGAATTCCTTAAACAGTTCAGCTTCAAAGGCTGGACCTTGATCAGTCAGTACCTGCTCTGGATATCCGTGTGGTCTGCAGAAACTTGCTTGGAAGGTCTTTGCTGCTGTCTCTGCTGTCAGATCTTTGACAGGGGCGACCACCAGAAATTTGGAATAGTGATCCACCATGGTCAGGGCATATGAGTATCCCGACCTGCTTGGTGACAACTTGACATGGTCCAAAGCCACGATCTCCAAGGGATGAGTCGTCTGGATAGGCTGCAGGGGTGCCTTCTGACTACAGTAGTCTTTTCGTCTGAGGCCACAGGGTCCACAGTTCCGGCACCACTTCTCGATGGAGCTGCGCATCCCTACCCAGTAGAACCGACACTTCAACAGGGTCTCCAGCTTTTTCCAGCCAAAGTGTCCCGCTTGATCGTGGTAGGCTTCTAACACCATTTGGATGTCTGCTCTGGGGACCACTATCTGCCAAACCATCTCATGAGTCCTTGGGTCGACGTATCTCCTGCATAACTTCCCACGGTAGATGAACAACCGGCTTCTCTCGTTCCACAGCAGCTTTGCTGGTATAGGTGCATCTTTCTCCAAGGAGGAACCTTCCTGTCTTATCAGCTCCTTGATACGGCTGACCACTGGATCGCTGTCCTGAGTCTCCTTCCAGCTGTGATGAGGTAAAGGGGTTAACGTCTTACCACACCGCTTTCTGTAGGCTCGTTGTTCATGGATCATCCCATTTCTGTGGAACGCAGGTAGCTCAATCTCTTCCAGGTCATCCGATTCTTCCTCCGTGTCGGATTCATGCGGCATTCTGGACAAGGCGTCAGCGTTGGCATTTTTACGGCCCGCCCTGTACTTGATGGTAAATTGATAGTTTGACAGCCGAGCCATCCAACGTTGCTCCATGGCTCCCAGCTTGGCTGTTTCAAGATGCGTCAAGGGGTTATTGTCTGTGTACGCAGTGAACTTGCTGGAGGCAAGGTAATGCTTGAATCTTTCTGTAATGGCCCAGACCAGCGCCAGGAACTCCAACTTGAAGCTGCTATAGTTTTCTGGGTTCCTCTCAGTTGGCCGGAGCTTCCTGCTTGCATATGCGATGACTTTTTCTTGGCCATTCTGCTTCTGACTGAGGACCGCTCCCAATCCTTCGTTACTGGCATCGGTGTACAGCAGGAACGGTTGGCTGTAATCAGGGTAGGCTAACATTTCATCGCCTGTCAGGATCTCTTTCATCTCTTTGAATGCCTCAGCTTGTTCTTTACCCCAGTGGAATGGAGGATTTCTGCTCTTGAGGGGTTGTCCTACCAGGAGGTCCTGCAGAGGCGCTGCTTTATTGGTGTAGTCTTTTACAAACCTCCTGTAGTAACCTGTCAGTCCCAGGAACTGGCGCACCTCCTTGAGATTCTTCGGCTCCGGCCATTTCTGGATGTCCGTGACCTTCTCGGGGTCCGGCGCTACTCCTTCTGAGCTGACAATATGTCCCAAGTACTGTACCTTTCGTTTGAGCAGATGGCACTTTGAGGGCTTCAGTTTCATCCCATACTTGGACAGTGACTCGAATACCTCTGCCAGGTGCTTCAGATGATCCTCATACGTCTTGGAGTACACAATTACGTCGTCCAGATACAGCAACACGGTTTCAAAGTTGAGATGTCCCAGGCAACTCTCCATCACTCTCTGGAATGTTCCCGGGGCACTGCTGAGTCCAAACGGCATTCTGTCAAACTCACAGAGTCCCATTGGGGTGGTGAAAGCTGTCTTCTCCCGATCCTCCTCAGCCACAGCTACTTGCCAGTACCCACTAGTGAGGTCGAGGGTGGAAAAGTAGTTAGCAGTTTTCAAAGCAGCTAAGGATTCCTCGATGCGTGGTAATGGATATGCATCTTTATGTGTTATGCGATTTACTTGTCTGTAATCTACACACATTCTCATGCTTCCATCCTTTTTCTTAACTAGGACTAGAGGTGCTGCCCAGGGACTACAACTATCCCTTATCACCCCGGCTTCCTTCATGTCACGCAACATTTCCTTAGCTTTCTGATAGTGTGCTGGAGGTATAGGCCTGTACCGCTCTTTGATGGGAGGATGACTGCCTGTAGAAATATGATGCTGTACTCCCTTAATTGTCCCAAAGTCAAGTGGGTGTTTGCTAAATACCTGTGCGTATTCCTGTACCACCCGTAGTACTCCCTGTTTCTGGTGGGCGGAAGTAGTGTCTGTCCCGACATGGAGCTGCTGACACCAATCCGCCACCTGGGTTACCGGGTCATTATCCTCCGCTGGTTGGCGGGAGGCTAAGGACTCGGTTGTGAGAATAGAGTTGTTATCTACGGTATGTAATTTAGCAACAGTGGCATAACGTGGTAAATTTACTTCATCTTCTCCCCAGTTGAGAAGTCGTACGGGTACTCTCCCATTTCTTACTTCCACTACCCCTCTAGCAGTCAAGAGTGTAGGTCTGTGCTCTGAACAATAGGGCTCTACTACTGCTTGGTAGTTCTGTCCTCTCAGACCTATTGCTGCTCTACACCATATTAGCATTTCACTCATTGGGGGTATCACAATGGGGTTCGGGTCCGTTACCCGTACATTACCAATTTCACCATCTGTAAGCTTCGCTTGCTGCTGGCACATCAGGGCCCGGATCTCCCTCTGGATCACTCCCTTTTGCTTTGGCTTGGCAACTTCAGCGAGCTGTTGGAGCAAAAACACAACTTCTCCAGACAGTTACTAATTATGTTAGTACCTAAAACCACATTTAAGCCATTTTCCTCATTTACAGTCTTTACTACTAAGAGTCCCTGATCCTCCAGCTCCACTCTGCCCACCTTTACGTCCACGTTTTTGGCTCCGAGTATTTCAACAGGGAGACCATTAGAGGCGTACACCGCAAAGTCAGGGCTCGGGGGCTGGAGACTGTCCATGGACCAAAACTTATTATAAAGGACATCTGGTATGATGGTCACCTGAGATCCAGTGTCCAGCAGTGCAGGGATTGCGATCCCGTCCAGAATGATGGACAGGTAGGGTCTTCCTCCCACAAACCTGCGGTTCCAGTCTAAGGGGCCTAATGAGTCTACTCCTGGGTGTTGGCCCTCGGACCCAGGATCTGCTCGTTTAAAGGACACTGCTGGGCCAGATGACCTTTTCTGTTGCAACGGTAGCAGATGATCTCTCGGCGAGGATGGTGCTGATCAGGGGTCGCTCCTGGCGGTGGCGTTGTCCTCCTCCGGTGAGGCGACGTCCTCCATTTCCTCCGGTCCATCCAAGGGACATCCTCTGGGCAGTCGGCTAGCAGGATCTTTCCTCCTTCCTCCGTTGCAGGGCACTCATTACAGTGGCCAGGTTTTTAGTCAGCTGGCGCACTTCTGAGCGCAGACAGTCCAACTCAGTAGGGGGCGCCACCTGCGATTTGGCTTCTGCCACCAGCGGGGAAAAGGTGGATACTGCCGGCTTTAGAGTGGCTTCACCCGGGTGATACTGAGTTGCCACCTCAGGCTTTTCCAGGGGTCGCAGTCCTTTTATAGCCATATCCTTTAGGGCATCAAAGGTAGCATCAGGATGATCCAAGGACCACCAGTTCACAGTCCTGCTTTCCGCTTGGGACCTCAGTCCCCATACAAATTGTTCCTTCAACATTTTGCTTTCATCAATGGCACTTATAGGGTTAACCTGTTTGAGAGCTCGCAGGGCCCCCTGTAGTCGGCAGGCGTAGTCCATAATACTGTCACCTGGTCTCTGAGAGCATTGGTAAAATGCCATCCGGAGATCTGTTTCTGTGCGGTCCTCAAAGATAGTCTGTAGCTTTAAGAGAATCGCAGGCACCGACTCCTGATCTGCAGTGGTCCTGTGTCGACCCGCCACCACAATTGTGGGTTACCAGGGCAATGGGGTACTCAGAGCCGAGCCCGTAGAAGTCTATGGGATTGTCACAGGTAGCTGTGGCTCGGTTTTGTGGCCCTGGCGGTCTGGCGTTTGTTGGGGAATATTTACAGGGGATATATATATACAGTTCGTGACGCCACCTGTAGTATTCTGGTAATTTGTACCAGCGCTGCTGTAGAGCTCTGAGGGGATGGTGAGGCAGCTAGATGTCAGGTCCCCTACAGGTGGGACTCTTCCCTCAGGTCGGTAGTTAAAGCAGGGTTGTGCAGGCATGCAGATAAATAACTCAGTCTCACTCGATCAGCGTCTTTCCATACCTTTACTTGTAAGATGGTAAGGCAGGTCCCAGGGAGGCTGATGGGGTTGATGGAGGATGAGCTTTGAGGCAACGGCTAAGCAAGTTAGGGCCTCCTTTACTGTCCAATGTTGATGAGTCCAACCAGCCTGAAGCGTAGTTCCCTCTATAACTCCAGCTATTCCAAAGCTGTTCTGCCCGGTCAGTTTTTGTGGTCGGAGCCTTCCTGTGAGAGAGTTGAATTCCTATCTTGCTGATCAGGCTCAAAGTCTTCATCCCCCTGACCCCAGTTACGTACTGACTATTTGGGGCTGTTCGCCGCGACCTAAGGTCCGGTAAATCTCTGGTTTTCTTACCACTATGCTTGTAGCTAATAGTGATCCTTCGGTCCCCAGTGACCGGTTACAATGTGCAGGACTTCTTCAATCCAAAAGCACTTTTCAAATAATCTTTCCACTTTGCCTTCGATTTGCTCGACTCTTAATAGATATCTCCGTCTGTCTTCCAGTGGGGCACAGCTCTGACTAGGCTGAGGTGAACTAGACCACCTGTACTAGCCTCCACTTTCTGAACTGCTAACAGGCTCAGAACGGACACGTCTACTCTGTCCAAGGACAGGAAACTGACTGACTAAATCACTCCCTTCCACACCCCTGCTGGGTGTGTCCGAAGTGTACGTGATGTCATGAAGAGCCCTTAACTGTTACCTCTCCACTCATCCTCCTGGTATTGTGTACCAGGGCTACACATTCCCCCCATGGTAAACGACAGCACTCCCGGGCTGTAAAATACAAAGAGACATTTTGTTTATGCATGAAAACATCAACATTAAACATTAA